>OX123182.2:5725351-6325351 GCA_944739405.2 Euclidia mi
TTTTGATGCCTTCCTTTAAAATTTGAATTGAGTAGTAATAATATCACTACCAACATTAACTATATTTAATTGAATCCGGAAATACCGGAATTACTTTCCGGAAAAATGGCTTTTCCATGTTATTCTTTCGGTATGCATTTATGACTCAAGTACCAAAAATCAATCTACCTACTCCGATCATTCGGATGATATAACTTATGAATAAATATTAAATAGTAACAAGGGATGTCAGAATTAATTAGTATAATATAAAGTAAAATCAAATCCAAACATGTCATACAATTTAAATAATGTCAAAGTCATGTTTTTATAAACATCTATCTGTTAGATATTCCTTGACAGAATAGTAAGCAGTCATTTTTTTACACCATGCTTAGATATAATAAAATTCGTAATATTTAACAGTTCCTTTGGCAAGTGGTTATAAATGCGTGGTGCCATACATAATATGCTTTTGTTCACTTGTGCAGTGTTGCCAGCAGGGATGTGTATTTTCATATTGCGTCTTCGACTGTTCAGTTTCTCAAATTTATTCACATTTTTCCTCACAAACAAGACAATTTCGAGGATATATATACAAGGTAGCGTTAGTAGCTTTAATAGTAGAAAATAAGGTTTGCAGACGATAGGTCTGCGAATAAAATAGTTTTATTGTTTGTAAATTTCGGTAAATCATTAATATATATATATATAATTAAATATAGTTAATGTTGGTAGTGATATTATTACTACTCAATTCAAATTTTAAAGGAAGGTATCAAAACTAAATTAATTTATTATTTATCTATTGAATAATAAACAAACAATCAAATTCCGATCGAAGCTTTAATATTTTTAAATTTTTAGCCTTTATACGGCCACAACTTCTTTTAATTGTTGCACTTAAATTTCAATACTTTCATAGTGACCATGGTAATTTACAAGGGTAAAATAAATAAAAAGAATAAAAATCAACATTGTTTATTGTTAAATATGTACATTTCACATCATTTTCGTATCAAAAATAAAATTAATGTATTTAATCTTCGTCGATTACAACGTTACTATCCTGGTAATCTTTACAATTAAAATATATAACTGTCAGTTTCTCTATATTTTCTATTTTCAACCTATTTCTTTTAACATCTAAAGTCCGTTTATAAATGGAAAAAGTCCGTTCTACATCTGACGATGTCAAAGGAGCAAATTAAAAAAAAAGGTATTAAATTATGTGCTTCATTTTTTTCAATAGCCACACTATATTCTCTAAGTGTGTCTAAATCCGGATTTCGTTCCATAACAAGCTCTATTTTATTTTTTATATTTTCTGAATTGCAATGATTTATAGCCTCTCTGACTTGGTCAAATGCTAAAAGTGAATCTGTCAAGGATAAATTATTCTTTTGCAATTCTTTTAAAGAAATTAGAATTATAAAATTATTGTCTTTGATGTAATTTAAATTTTGTTTAAAATTTTCTTTTTCTATAATATTTTTTGCGTCTCGGATAGATACCGTATCAGAGCTGCCTAAACAAGATAATACGTCTTTTATTTTATCAAAGTATTGAGCGTAATAAAACGCTGCCTCTAACCAAGTGCCCCATCTGGTAACAACTGGTTGGGGAGGTAGCGGCAAATCTGGATATTTTTCTTTTAAAATTTTGACTCTGCTTGGAGCTTTCAAAAATACCTTTTTAACATTTGCTATTAAAATGTTGACATCCTGATATTCTAACCTAATTTGCTCAGATACGCGATAAAGAGAGTGCGCCAAACATGTTACGTGCTTCATTATAGGTAAGTATCCTTTTAAATTTCGTCCTGCAGACAGCATGTATGCAACGCTATCAGTGCAGAGGGCAAGAACGTTACCTACATTGGATTCAAAAGAATCTTCCCAAAAAATTTCCAAACATTCCAAGACAAATTGCGTGATTGTTTGTCCATTAACTACAGTTAGCATTTTACACGCTACCAAATAAGGTCTGGTCAAATTGCTAGGATGCAATGGCTTTTTTAAAAAATGGACTATATAGCGACCTAAAAAGTCTGTAGTTTCATCTAATGATATCCATAGTTTCTCGTTTTTATAATTTTGCCGAATCGAATCGATTTTATCCTTATAAAACTTGTCCAAGTAAACTTTCCGTAACTGTGATTCATCTGGCAGTTTACGATTATTACACGAAAAACAACAGGTACTACACATATATTTTTTAAAGAAATCTTGAAAAGTGGTGTTTTTCATCTGAGACCACGGAATATTGCACAAAATGAAAAATTTTATAAGATCGAAATAAAATTCCTCTTCGGGCCGCTTAAACTTTCCCTGGTGTACTGCTCCTTCTATATGTCTTTTAATGTTTCCTTTATTTATAGCTTTCAAATGGCTTTCACATTTTGAACAGTATATTGTACCACTAGCGTGATCGTATATCGTGATGACCGTTTCATCCATTTTTCTACAGTTTCAGCCTTGACGTTTGCCATATCTGAATTCTGTTGAAGAGATGGAACCTTGTATATCACCTAAAACAAAGACATTAAAAAATTATGTTTTATTTAGTAGTAGTTGTTTTTTTAATGTATCGTGACTCGACTGAAAAAAGGACAGATTTGCTAGCAGGGATGTGTATTTTCATATTGCGTCTTCGACTGTTCAGTTTCTCAAATTTATTCACATTTTTTCCTCACAAACAAGACAATTTCGAGGATATATATACAAGGTAGCGTTAGTAGCTTTAATAGTAGAAAATAAGGTTTGCAGACGATAGGTCTGCGAATAAAATAGTTTTATTGTTTGTAAATTTCGGTATATATATATAATAATGGACCCAACACACTTCCTTGTGGAACAGAAAAGATTGTCTTTTTACCTTCTGATAAATAATTAATGACTTTTTTAGTTTTTGGACATAACCTAGTAATTTGCGTTAGCTGTATTCTGTCACTAATGTATGATTTTATGAGATCCAGGACATTTCCCCTAATGCCGTATGCGTACAATTTATTAATTAATATTTCATGATCTACATGGTCGAAGACTTTTGTACGGTCCATTAACAGTGCACATGACTGGTGACCTTTATACATGTTACAAAAAATTGTATAAAGAAAGTCGTAAATAGCCATATTTATGCATTTATTTTTTCTGAATCCGAGTTGTTCTTCGCAAAATAACTGATTCATTACAAAGAAATTGCAAAAAATACACTATCATAGCTACATACCTTTTCAAATATTTTAGAAAGTACAGGTACTAGTGCAATGGGACGGTAGCAACTCATGTCTTTTCTGTCTTTTTTTAAACAACGGTTTTATTAATGTAATCTTCATCCATTCTATAAATCAACTTATGTTGCAAGCCAATATATAGTATAAACTAGCTGACCCGGCAAACGTTGTTTGGCAAATTTTTTTTTTTTTTGAAAGATAGATGTTGGCCGATTCTCATAGATACCGGATAAGCACAAAAAATTCCATCAAAATCGGTCAAGCCATTTTGGAGGAGTATGGGAATGAAAACTGTGACACGAGAATTTTATATATTAGATACCTAATAGATTTCGTACAAAGAATCGTCAAACTTGCCTCTTAAACAACAGTAGATAGGCAAATTGTTCCAACCCATCCCTCCTAACACAGTAAAAAAACCATGCAAACCAAAGCAACCCTACAAACTCGTATAATCAAGCCTTCGAGGAAAATCAACAGAAACTACCCACAATAGTATAACTCAATCACTTCTATTTGCTGAGAGAAATGGCGGTCAAGAATGATTCGCTACGCAAGTTAGCCGGCGAAACTTTTAACAGATGAAATTGTCCGTAAGTGCACAGTTTGTTGACAAACAAACTAACATTCACTTCGTAGTATTAGCTACTTTTGATTCAGAAATTATTAATTTACGGACACTCGTACGACAAAGCATTGATTTAATGCCATAGGCAGGTATTATACTGTTGGCATCTTGTGTAGTGCTGTAAAAAATAATTAGACTTTATAACCATTGATTGCAGAATGTAAATGTACTTAATTTAATTCGTAATACTAGAATGAACTTGGTAAAACATGTATAACACTTCCAACAAAAATACAGCAATGTATAATAAAATTATAGTCATAACTTAAAAGTCACTATAGCCTGAACTTTCTAAATTCTACACCACAGCGATTGTTTTGTTAACCACACCTCCCCCGTCTTCCCAAAGCTACTATTTGCTTCGTGTATTCTTTTAATTCGTCGCTTTGACGTCATGGGACTTTGTATTCTTAATCAGTCATCACACAGCCGGTATATCGTATCTCATTGAAATCAAGTTCTTTCACTATTTGCCCACTTGATATATAAATAGGTATATCAAAAGTATGTAGTACACTTTATACTAGAATTACATTCAATGTCTAACATTATTACGCATCTCATAGCATGTAAGACATGCACTTTGGTTTGAAAGAGCGCTTGCTATCTCAGTTGAATCGCTTTTAAGTACAGTCTAGAGACAGTAGTCTACAGTGAGATTTCTTCTGTCTATGACGTCATATTGTGAACAAGACGAGTCAAAGAAATAAACTCAGCAACGTAATTATATTGAAAGTTATAGCAACTATTTTATACGTAACTAGCGACCTGCCCCGGCTTCGCTATGGTGCAAAATTATATATATAAGCATTTCTCTTGAATCACTTTATCTATTTAAAAAAACGCTTCAAAATCAGTTGCGTAGTTTTTAAGATTTAAGGACAGACAGACGGCAGACAGACTTCGTTTTATACTTAGATTAGACTTATTTAGTGATGATAAATACGTAAGGTTATTATTTAATTGGTTGGATGTGGCTCAAGATCTGTCTATGTGAAGAGCCTTGGGGGTGAGTGGACGTCTCTAGGCTGTCATGATGATGATGAAGGTTATTTTGAGAGTCAGTTTTAACTAGAGCAGTAGGGCAGCAGACTTTACAACCCATTTGACATAGAAGGTATCAAATTCAACTCATGGAGCGCATCATTTTTGGCGTAACATGCGTATTACAATTCTTAATTATCATTTGCCCTACGCCTCAAAGAGCACGTTAAGTTTTTGGCCTCGGCCGTCATGAAGATCTTTGGAAGTCTCCTTTGATATACTGACACTGGTCTCAGCTATGGAATATTGCTATCCCTTGGTGTTGCTTACGCCATGGAATATTGCTATACTGCGGGGGTTTGCGTTGCGGGGGTCAGGCGGCAGTTACTCTGTGGAAAAGCTGATATATTGCCTAGCTATGTATCAAACACAGTGAAAAACTCTAAACTGCTTCAGACTATTTTTGAACAGTCCACTTTACCAGCTCTTCTCACACCATTGAAACAGTCAGTAAACATTTGAATGTTGAAAATATTCCTTTTTTTGTTCCCAGGATCCACTAATAACCGGTAAAACACACATCTCGGGCGCAGACGGCGACGGTCTGCAAGCATCATGGCGGACGCTGCACGTCTTCCCTGACGACTACCCAACGCACCGAGGATATCTATCCCTACGGTGTCGTGCCACGCTAGCGACGCGGCCACCGCACGTGCGCTCCATGTCCGTGCGCCTGTATGTGGCCGCGAGGCCGCATATATCCTCGTATATGTTTAGTAAAAATAGTGAGTATGTTTTATTTTATAGAAGTATGTAGAATCACAATCATGGGCAATCGCTACCCCTTTGGGTTGTCGAGGTCAAACGGCAGTCGCTGTGTGGAAAAGCTGATATGCTATCATATCTGGTTAGACTAGTAAGTAGACCCCGGGCTCCTAGGCCTGTAAGTCTTGGATGCAACCAGGATAACGCTAGTACGATGATGTTTTTTTTTATATAATAATAGGCGGAAAACGAGCAGACGGATCGCCTGATGGTAAGGAATTACCACCCTTGGACACAAAAACACCACAGGAGTGACAAGTGCGTTGCCGCACCTTGGGTTTGGAAAAAGAATAAGAGAAGGAGTGAGATAAGGGAGAAGAAATAGGGGATGGGGCCTCCGGCACTCTCACTCACCTAACAAAACGCAACAGTTTAGGTAATGTTACTTTACGTCGATTTTCTGTGAGAGGGTAGTACTTCCCCTGTCGAGCCGGCCTATTCATGCTGAAATCAGCAAGGCTCTACTACCTACAAAAATCAATGCTGTGGTGATGGTGATCTAGAATCACATACATACATACACATACATACATAACATCACGCCTTTTATCCCCGAAGGGGTAGGCAGAGGTGTATTTCTAAACCCACTTTTCGCCAGATATACTTTAGTCCCACATAATAAGGGGCGAGCCTATTGCCGTACCGGGCACATTTCCAGACTCCGTGCTGCTACTGAGAATTTCGTGACAGAAAAACCCAATAACACTGCCCGACCCAGGAATCGAACCCGAGACCTCCCGATCCCACGCGCACATTTATGCCGCGAGACCAACGAGGCAGTCGTATAGGATGTCGAGTTTTCCGTCTCTACGCAAATATGGTATTTGCATCGTGTTATCCCTTAGTCGCCACTTACGACACCCACGGGAAGATAGGGGGTGGTGACACTTGTATTCTATGCCGTCAACCACACGGAATCAATGCTGGGTATATAACACAGATTTACTGAAGAGTTTTAAAGCTATAGGGTAACACATTAGTCCAGTCAAAATAGACAAAACTAAGCCATAACCTGGACATAATTCGCATAAAGCTGAAAAAAAAATCCTCATTGATCCTACTTCTGCAATTTTTTTTATCCAAGATCAAACATAAAAAATTTAGGACTTTATTTATTTTTCTTGAAAACTGTGAATTTTATCGTGAAAGTAGGTCAGACAAAGTTGTAGTTCATACAATTTTGTACAAAAATGGTATTGAAACTTTTTTTCGTACGACTCACCATTCATGAGATATCGTGGTTTTAACAATTACAATAACCCCAAAAAATCCAAAGCCAAAAGCCAAAATGATTTATATAACTTAATCTAAACCAAAATAATAAGTCTTATTAACACAGATAAACGTAAACTGAATAGCGACATTCCAAATCAGATTTTCCGAATGACTGAGTGAAACATTTTAAAAAGGACTTTTTACAAAACAAGTGTGCCCAATTCTGTCTATCTAGCTGACAGGAGGATCTCAAAAATGAAAAAAGGCCCGATTGTAGCCGCAGGCAGGCACGACTGAGTGGCATCGTCTATCGACAGACTTGACTTATTTTAACAGAACTTAAACAAAAGATGACGTAGCGTGAGACTTTTTTTTTATATTTTTGGCCACTGGTGCTTTGACAACAATACGTACACTATGTGTGAGCGCAGAAGGCTCTCAAACCGTTTATAATTAAACTAGACGGCGCGAAAATAATATCAGCTCTGGGTTATCAACTGTCCCACTGCTGGCATATGCTTCTTGTCGGTATGAAAACAGTTCCGCTATAATCCCACCGCGCTGGATAAGAATTGTTTTTTAACAAGGCTGTGTAGTAACACAGCCGGGTCTTAAAAGAATATTATAGTGAACTATCATACACGTAGGTTTGCTAACTGTAATTTCTTTTTGCACCCGGTTCAATATTTATTTCGGGGCTTATGATCTTTCATTAGAACATGCCAGTCCCATCGTGACTTAAATCTAGTCTTTGCGTTATCATGTTTGTAATACGAGTATAAATAGAACATATCAAACTTATTTCAAGGAAACTAAATCTTATCGAGAAAATAGGAAATGCTATACGTCAACTTATTACGCTCTCTAAGGGCCTGTGAAAACCACGTTTCGTCGACGTGCGTTTCAAAAACGCGCGTTTACGGCGCGCTTTTATCCTACAGAGCAGTTTGTTGTCGTTTGTATCGATACAAACGCGCCGCACTGCGCGTCTGTATCGATACACACGCGCGTTAGTATAGCGTTTGCTTAGATTATTAGAACAAAAGGCAGGTGGAGCGCATTCATCAAAGTGAGGCACGTTGACAGCTATGTGTGCGTGACATTTGGCAACTGCACTGTACGGACACGAGCGTCTATGTGCGTGTAAAGTTGCCAGATTATGAATAATCTCCCACTCATCATCATCAGCCTTTAACAGTCCATGGCTGGACTAAGACTCTCCTTTGAAAGGAGGAATTGGCCTACTATACCACGCTGGCCAAACGGGTTGGTGTAGGGTTTGTATCAAGTTTTCCTTCTCTTACAGTGCTGTTCTCTGCATAATATGCTCCCTCCGTCGGCTCTTACGACACCCATGGGATGATATGGGGTGGTGACATTCCGTATTCTTAATCCGTCACCCAATCTCCCACTATTTTGCACATAGTTTTGTAATGTTTTTATGGAAGTTATATACTGACATTAGTTTGCGGTCTTGAATAATTTACTGTATAACTGTAAAAGATTTCATTATGTATAATATTCATGCACCGGAGACAGTGAACATTAAAGAAAGCGACGTACACTATACAGGTGAATATAGATCAATTCTCTCACCCTTGTAAAGGTATTCATAAACGAGCGAAATTTTGTCAAGTACACAATAAAGTATAAATATTATGATTTGTAGACAACACTAATTTTACTATTAAAAATTTTAAATATTAGAAGCGCAAACTCATGGATATGCATGTTTATTCTGACCATTCCAACGTACAGTTCTCAAACCTGGTCACCTACCCAGCTTCACAGGTCACGCCTAGGGGTCTGCCAAAGAGCCATAGAGCGCTGCATCCTGGATCTTAAACTTAAAGACAGGATACGGAACACCGAGCTGCATTCTAGAACAGGCATCAAAGACGTGGGAAGAAAGGCTGCCAGTCTCAAATGGAACTGGGCCAGCAGCGTCAGCCGTATGTACGAGGCTCGTTGGGCAAGAGTTTCAACACTGTGGGTACCAGAGAATAGACGACGTCGCCGAGGCCGGCCACGAAACAGATGGCGAAATGACCTAGACGCCTACCACAAGAGCTGGCTTGAGATTACGTGCGACAAGCATACCTGGAAAGATTTAGGGGCAGCCTTTGCCCAGCAGTGGGACAATGTAAGCTATTAAAAAAATGAATGCCTGCAATCAATTATTTCTGTCTACACATTAAGTACATGAATATTTAGATCGTATAGGGATCGAACCCAAAACAATGTATACATATTGGAAAACCTATAACAATATCTGCTAATCAAGATATATCTAAAATATAGTTTTATAATATGTTAATATATTTTTTATTAACATGACAATTCTTATTACATATTACATAAATCAATTGACAAGTGCATTTTCCATAATAGAGGGAAAACGGCGTCGACGTAAACTGGCAACACTTACACATTTTTTTGCAGAAATACGAATTTTATCGAAATTAAATTATGAAACAGACAAATAATCCATAGATAACTGTGAAAACATATTCTATCTTTCTGTTTTTGCTTTTGGAAACAACTTTTACAATGTTTAAAAACGCATGACGGCATTTTATGAATTTAAAAGTTGAGTTGATCGGGGAGCGTGTACGATGCTTCGTTTCGCACTGAGCTGGATTTGTATTCACTTTTCAATTTGTATTTGCTTTAGTGGCCTCACGCAACTGTTCCGCACGCTCCATCTGATTCTTGTTCTATAATCTGAGAGCGTCTGTATCGCTACACACGCGCGTGTGTATCGCGTCTGTATCGCTACACACGCGCGTTTGAATTTATACAGGTGTGCAAAGTTCTACAGGCTGCGTCTGACTTGCGTGCGTATCGTGTTTGTATCGCTACAAACGCGCGTCGACGGCGCGTTTAAAAAACGTGGTTTGCATAGGCCCTAAGAGTAAACGAAAGTTCAACGTTCAACGTTTATCCCTAAGCTCGTTTCTTTTTACGAAATCCAAAGAGTTGACTTGAAAAAATATTTGAGGTAACGCTTATTTTCATCATAATAACAGTTGTGAAATGCCTGAATGCCTTTTATCCGACAAAATGGAGGACTTAGGCTGGATACTTTTTGCTTTTTAGAATAGATGTACAAAATTTATAGCCACCTTCATTTTATTTTAAGGGACATCTGGGAGAGGAAGAATTAATTACGTAATGGAAATGTTATTTGATTCTCTGTATACAGATTAAAATAATAGCGTTTTTCACTCGGTCTTATTTGAATATTTTATTTAAATTATACGGCTTTGATCAATTCACATAATTAAATCTACTAAAATTAAAAAATGTACAGCTGTGTCATTGATACTAGGTAAATCTTCATTTTTTAAATTCCGGAACGTAAGTTAAGGAAAACACATCAGTCGGTCAGTTATATCGAAGACCAAGTTTATCTCTAGGTTGTCTTCTTTTTTGTCGTGTCAATGGCGATTTCAATTATGTGTGAGCTGGAGTCTGAACGAGCTGAAACTTTATACATTCTGTTCATGTTTCCAAATCACAAAGTAAAATTAGCATGTTACAGAGTTGCTGTTATTGGTTTATTTCACAGGTTTATCTAATAATACAATATCATTAGATAACCTTTGAAAGACATTAAAGAGTCTGTAAGAAAATACTTTTCTATTAAGAGACAGCATTATATGTATATAGTATTAACTACTTGTTTTTTAGAAACTAAACAGTAGTACATATTTGAGTGTGTGTACATTATTTTTAATTAGTGATTTACACATTTTAGTTATGAGGAAAATAATGAAGTGATTTTTTGACAAACGGGTAAAATTCAAGACAAACGACTAAACTAGCCTTATTTTTGCTGTTGAAATACTGTGACTGGGTCTTTCCAGGGCAACATATAAGAGCAACTCCGAAACCCATTATTGTATGTAACCCAATACCGTAACCATCCTTGTCAGATTTTTAATACGAGATAAAATGTTATAACTGACACTTTTTTGTGCGTCTATATTTATACATCCATTACACATGGAAACATTAATAAAGGTAGGCCTTTATTAACCCATAAAAACACATCCCAATGTGACAGAAATAAAATGAAGTTTTTCATTTTAATTATCAAGATGTAAAAATCGTTTAAGCAACACGCAACACGGAATTTGTTATGTAAACGAGTTGAGTTGGTGCGATCGTTTCGCTTCTCTGGGTATGACGTGAATCATATATTAAGCTTTTTATACACATATCTGTTAAGAAGCTTAATATATGATTCACGTAACCCGCCAAATAACCCGGCAAATCATATGATTTGCCGTGTTATTATATACACGTCCTGTATAGGCACCATTTTCTGAGGTCTATTTTTGTGACGGCAACTCCACCTTGTCAATATGTCGTGGGGACTTTATAAATGTAGAAATTATGGACACGGTTCATCTTCACTTTGAGCTTTGCCTTAGCTTTTTCACGATAAGCACAAGACACTTAATTCTGCAGTCATATGTACGACTGCTGGGCCTGCGTTATTAAAGTATGTCACATTTATTGACACTTTCTGACAGTTATCACACTGCGCCATTGCAAATTTCTTGGGACAGAATTGAAACTTCACTGTCTGCATAATCAATCATAGCTCTTTCATTAGTTAAAACGATCTGTTGACATTAATATTTATAATATAAACGGTCTGATGTGCTTGCCTATGCACGGGGCAACTGATAATTAACAATTTTATACTCACTTAACTTCGAAAAGTCAGTGGTGCGCGCCGTGGATTCGAACCCGATACCTTCTGCATGGCAGTCTGTTGGTATATCCACTCGCCTATCCCTGCCTTAAATCTGTAAATCATATATTATATACACATTTTATTTAATGTACACCATGGAACAATATGTACCACTGAACTTTGAATTACCTAATTGAATAACGAGTAACACGCGAAATTTATTTAGTTAAAGCGATCTGTTGACATTAATATTTATAATATAAATAACGCTATGTAAATCACAATGTCATATGCATTAATAAATATAATTGCAAATCAAATCTATACATATTAATAACCTGTTAATATCTCGTAAAATATTGTATTTTATATACAACATTTCTCAATTACTTATTTTTATGTTTACAATGATGCGCATATTTTTCGGTGAAGAAAGAAATAAGTTAGTCCGTAAACTTGCAATACTTGTTCTGCCTCGCCGCTGTGTAAATTAAAGTTAACTAAAACACGAGACTAAACTGTGAATACATTTTGCATACACAAATGACAAGTTGTGTGTAAAGTTCCACTTTAATAACTTCGTGAATCTCCTAGAATGATATGGGACTTACAATGTTAAAATAACGACCGGTTCATTCTCTTTCTGATTCAGGGTCCGACTTAGAAATAACTTCTATAACTTATTTTACCATCTATAATATGGGAAATTAAAAAAACTTGTAATAATACGACAGCACGGTTGGCGTAGTGGTTTAAGCGGCCGCCTCGCCGTTTGACACTGCGCCGAGTGTTGTGGGTTCGATCCCCACACGAGGCAACACTTTATGTAATTCACAAATTGTTGTTTCGAGTCTGGGGGTTCATTGTGTCTGTTAGTTGTATGTTTGTAAAGTCCCCCGCGACACAGGATTTAGTCCTAATGCGGGAGTAGTCTGTTAAAAAAATATATATATATTTTTAAATCATACTTAACTTCGCCCGCGTGAATTATAAACCAAAACCTGCCTCAGCAATTATACTATTTTTTGGTGATAACTGTGTTAAATCCGTTCGATACTTTGCGATCCTACAGACAGTCAGAACGGCTGAGAGGCTTCATTTTATAATATGTATGTATTGAATTCGATGTTACTTTGTACGTCATGTAGGTATGTGGAATCCTATCTCTTGGGATTAGTAAGATACTTAAAATATTACTTATTTCTCACATAAATTGGAACGTCAGTCAAGGCAATGTTGGCAGAGAGGAGAGGGAGAAACCTATATCTAGCAGTGGACTAATGGCAGGCTGGCAATAATGACAAATTCTAAATTCAGTACCTCAAAAGTAATGTATAATGTTGCTCAGCTTTATGTAGGCAGCGATAGTCTAGTTACTAACAAACTGTAACGCAGAGAATCTCGCGTTCAAAACCATGGTATGGAACAATGACTTCTTGAAGTTAAGTGCACATATTGTGTTAATATTGTTAATGTTATCTCTTGCTACACGGTGAAGTAAAACATCGTGAGGGAACCTGCATGTCTGAGAGTTCTTCATGACATGACATGACATCTGAAGTCCGCCAAACCGCACTTGGCTAGTATAGAGGACTTGCCATACCCTTCTCATTATGAGTACAGGTCTGTGATGTCGGTGATGATATCGATGATTACATTTACTTTTATTGAAAACTCGATACCACTTATTGCCTTCTAATGTTCTTAAGAACCCTAATGTTATCACCTTTTAATTACAAGTAATGTGATTAATACCTCCTGCTAGACGAAATGCTATTAGACAGGGATATAACTTAATCAATGAGCTTATGATATCCTTCAAAATATTATTATTCAAATTCAAATTCAAATTCAAAATTCTTTATTTGTCGAACATAGGTAAATAGATGTTACATAGTTTATACATTATATAGATTCTCTATGTCTTGCCGTTTAAGGCGTACAAATACTTATTTATAAAAACGAAATACACATAGTCAGATTTTAATTAATTCAATAGATATTAGCTCAAATAACAATGTCAATATATGAATAATAATCAATTTTTTAGGAATCAAATACAATATTAATTCTCGTTTGCTACAATTAGACAATTGTAAGACTAAATACCATAATACTATTTATTAAATCAAATTTTCATCCGCCAGATATTCACTCACAGAGTAGTATACTTTGCTGGTTAAAAACTGATAGAAAAACTTTTTAAAACTATGAAGATCATTTTGAGTTACAATATATTTAGGAATCTTATTATATATTCTTGGTGCCATTCCCAGAAAACTTTTAGAATATAATGCAGTTGCGTGCGCATTGGCACGTATTTCGTTATTACGCCGTTTAGATCTTAGTGTTTCGAATAGGTGTATATTGGTTTTTATGAAGACTGCTGTCTCAAAGATGTACATGCATGGCAAAGTCAAAAGATTAAAGTTTCTGAAAAATGGTTTACAACTCTCCCAAGATTTTAATGTGAACATAGCACGCAAGCATTTTTTTTGGGCCTTAAAAGCAGTTTGAATATCTGTAGAGTTTCCCCAGTAAATAATTCCAAAGCGCAAGGTAGACGCTACATACGCGTTGTAAGCAACCAAAACAGTGGATTCATTGACTACTTTCGTAAGGTTATGTAGAGCAAAGGAATATTGGCTTAGTTTTTTGCAGATAATGTCTATGTGGCACTTCCATGATAGGTGACTGTCCATGTCAAGTCCTAAAAATCTAATGTTTGTTGCTTCAGCTATTTTTTCATTTGCGTATGTTATGTTGAGATTCAGTCTGTTTGTTCTCTGATAAAAACTCATCACCTTGGTTTTCTCACAGTTTATTTTTAATTTGTTGAGTATCAACCAATTATTTACGCATGCAATTTCATTAGTGATGTCATTTTCGAATGTCTGTATATTTTTAGATGGTACAATTATTGTTATATCATCAGCAAATAAAACCATCTGGCATGAAGACGTATATTTTATTTATCAATTACCTGTTTATCGAAAATTAAATAACGATCAATTAACATAAGCTCAGAAATCAGTTTGTAAGTTAACGTTAAATAAAAACATAAAGAGTTACAAAAAATATTTTTCTTGTGTGAGTATGAAGCCCTCTCTGGTGTTGCCCGATGACCTACGACCAACGACTCTTCTCCTATAAAAAAAACCGGTTTTACTCGCCACAGCAAGCGGTCACCTATCCAAATTGTGACCTGTGTAAACGTTGCTTTACGTTTCAGATCTATTACAAACGGCAAGTCAATACACGCTATGTACGCTACGCAATGTAATGATTTTATTAAATTATATCTTTGTCCACAGATGCAGTAGCGAGCAGTAGTTCGCGAATTCGCCTAGACGCCGCAGTATGGACGTTACTATTGTTAGTAAGAAGACAAGTGCCTTCACTAGTTAAATAAAAAGTGCTAGTGTATAGTGAGACGTTATAACAAATAAACCGAAGCAATGAGTGGTGACCATTATG
The DNA here is from genome assembly GCA_944739405.2 of Euclidia mi. Lineage (NCBI taxonomy): Eukaryota > Metazoa > Arthropoda > Insecta > Lepidoptera > Erebidae > Euclidia > Euclidia mi. The sequence continues at coordinate 5,740,403 of OX123182.2, forward strand.
TTGCAGAATGTTGAACATAATAATATAAGGAATTGCGTAGTGTGGATTGAAGTTAGAAATAACATAACATAACTTAACGCCTTTAACCCGAAGGTGTAGGCAGAGGTGTATTGTAGTTTGAAATAATAGTAATAAAAACCAAATTTTATTACAGAGAAAATAAAAACGAGGTATGTTCTCCAGTGGTCCACAGTAGGTAAGCCTGTCCTGTGGGTGTCTTGATAAGTTTAACACATACGTATTTACATAATTTCGGTCGACATCGTCAAAATGATGATCGATTTAAGACAGATTCAACAAAGGTAAACGAAGATAAGGATCATGAGATGAAAATATTATGTGAAATTCCAGGTTCAGTATCTATGGAAATCGAATACTTAATACCAGTTGCACGCTTATTTCAATATAAAACCTAACCTACAGCTCTGCGCAATATAATAATAATAGGTAACACAGTTGCCAAGCCAACTTCCATTAAAATACTGAGAACCATCAGACAATCAGGTTTCACTCAATTTACGATATTTCGCATCGCAAAGGGGTCTGTATTGCCTACATTTTTATAATAATAATAATAATAATTTATTTGCATTAAGTGTTGTACAATATAGATCTTAAAGTAAATAGAAGTACTAACACTCAGTCGCTGATGCGACTTACAAATATTTTCCATGTTAAAATAGGATTTAAAATATCTAAATCATTTAGAAAGTAATATCATACAATAAAAACATTTATAAATCTAATTACTATTGATAAATTCAGTAACAGAATAAAATTCTTTATCCAATAGCCAACTTTTTAAATGCCTGAAACATATACAGTCTGGAAACTGCTTTATGTCTTTTGGTATCTTATTATAGATTTTATAGCAAGTTATATTATAGCAACTTTTTTGGAATAATGTTGTTTTTGGAACTCTTGGTACAACTTATCTATATGGATCCCTTGTATTTCTCGGAAACACATCCCTAGCTTTTCTGAATAGATGGTTATTTTGACGTACAAATTTAACACATTCCAAGATATACATACATACTGGCAACGGTTAACAGTTTAAATTTCTTAAACAAAGGTTTACATGATACCCAACGGGGGATTTCACCAATAGCCCTTACGCACTTCTTTTGGACTAGAAATGCTCGATACCAGTCTGAAGAATTGCCCCATAGAATAAGTCCATATTGCAACGATGAAGCGACGTAACCATGGTATGCCATTAGCACTGTACTTTCTGAAGAAGTTTTCCGTAATGAATAGAGGACGAACACAAATCTATTTAGCTTGCTACAAATTTTGTCTATGTGAGCTTTCCATGACATATGGCTATCCAGTACTATCCCTAAAAATATGGTTTCATCAGCTTGAGATATAACTTGGCCATTGTGATTTATATTTAAATTATATTGGTGGCTACGGTATGTTGTAAATTGTATCATTTTCATTTTTTAAATATTATCATTCAAATTATTAAGATTTAACCAATTGATTGTTGACTGAATTGTAGAATTAATGTCACTTGTGTATTGATTTATGTCAGATTTATTTTTGGCAGTTATAATTACCGACATGTCGTCAGCAAAAAGTTTACATGGACTGTTTATCACTTCAGGGAGGTCGTTTATATATAATAAGAATAAAAGGGGTCCTAAGACACTCCCTTGTGGTACACCGGTATTGTTAGGTTTAAACTGGGATTTATAATTAGTTTGTTCGTTATGTTTATTTATTTTTGAAATCTCTACACGTTGTTGTCTATTGCTTAAGTACGATTTAAGCAAATTCAATGCCGGGCCGCGAATACCATACCGCTCTAATTTTGATAATAATAATCTATGGGAAACAAAATCGAAGGCCTTCGACATATCAAAGAAAACGACTGCCACTCGCTTGCCTGCATCGGTTTCGTCAACGATTGTTTTACAGAGATTAAAACAAGCCAAAGTTGTCGATTTGTTTTTTTGAAATCCGAATTGTTCATTCCTTAGGATTTTGTGTTTTTCAATGAATGACAGTAGTCTATTCTGCATGGCCTTCTCGAAGATTTTTGAAATAATAGGTATGAGACTAATTGGTCTATAATTATCTATTTTGTTTCATTCACCCTTCTTAAACAGAGGCTTGACTATTACATATTTTAAATTGGTTGGAAAATGCCCTTCTGTAAATGATAAATTGATCAAGTGTATTAATACCGGAGTCAGTTCTGCGGAACAAACTTTTAGGATTTTAGTTGAAACCTCGTCGTATCCAACAACTCTCGTATTATTCAGAGAGAGGTTCAACTTTTGGACATCTTCAAACGCATAAGAGCTTAAGAATAAGCTACTAAGTAAATTTCCCTTATATGTTAGCTGCAGTTGATCATAACACTTATTTGTAAGGTTTATCCAGTAATTATTAAATAGGTTTGCAATTTCTATGGGTCTGCATGTGCTATAATTTTCTGTATGTATGGTCTCTATGGTTTGTAATTTTTGTTCAATTTGTGTCTCGCTACTTATCAGAGACCAGGCAGCTTTGCATTTATTTTGCGAGTTACTAAAAAGTCAGCCGTGTGGTTGACGGCATAGAATACAAGTGTAACCACCCCCTATCTACCCGTAGGTGTGGTAAGAGGCGACTAAGGGATAACACGATGCAAATACCATCTTTGCGTAGAGACGGAAAACTCGACATCAAACTCTATACGACTGCCTCGTTGGTATCGCGGCATAAATGTGCGCGTGGGATTGGGGGGTCTCGGGTTCGATTCCCGGGTCGGGCAAAGTGTTATTGGGTTTTTCCGTTAGGAAATTCTCAGTAGCAGCACGGAGACTGGTAATGTGCCCGGTACGGCAATAGGCTCGCCCCCTATTACGTGGGACTAAAGTATATCTGGTGAAAAGTGGGTGTAGAAATACACCTTTGCCTACCTCTTCGGGGTTATAGGCGTGAGAATATATATGTATGTATGTATGTTAAAATTCTGTTATATAATAATAACTTGGCATATTTTTTATATATTTTTTATTAGAGGTCGACTTTTTCTTATAGTACGAGTAACGCAGTAAACGTTTTCGTTTACAACTTATTCGCAAGCCCTTAGTTATCCATTTTGCTTGTTTAGTTTTATTTGATACCTTGATCCTAACTATAAGAAAACACGAATTATAGAACAAGAGTAGCAACTCATGAAAGATATTAAAAGCTATATTCATATCGGTTTCAACATAGACCTCTGAGAAAGAGAGACTATTTATGCAGTCTTTAAATTTCCTGACATTGTCCACGCTATAGTCTCTTCTTAGAATAAAGTATTTTGAGCAAACCTCTTTTCGCTTTACGGGTATATTTAATAATTGAGCTGTGTTATGGTCAACAATATCCCAGTGTAAGAGTTCTCCTTTAGCTGATTTTATATTGCTTATAACGTGATCAATACAGGTTTTCTGACGCGTAGGTTGTTCAATATGAAAGATTAAATTAAAATTAGAAATCACTTGGCGTAGTTCTTTAGAACTTTTATCCATTTGTAGAATATTTATATTAAGATCACCTACTAAAACCATTTTTTTCTTATTAAATTTATATGACACATGGTATAAAATTGCAGTTAACCTAGTTATAAATAATGAAAAGTCCGAATTTGGCGTTCTATATAATCCTATTACTAATATATTGTACGTGAGCAAACATAGTCCACAACATTCAAAATGTTTATCTAAACAGTATTCTTTAATAAACTCTAATTCTTTAAATTTAGTACCCGATTTTACTAATATAGCTACGCCTCCACGTTTATGTCTGGTTTTTCTACAGTATGACACAGCCAGATCATAATTAGTTAATTTTACCGCTCATTACCCAGTTCAATAAATGTTTCTGTTAAACAGATTCTATCAGGTTGTGATTTGTTGCACTTAAGAGCATTTAAATGTATCTCAATAAGATTACGTGTGCTTAACATGCCAGCTAAATTTTGATGTAAAATTTTTAAATAGTTAGTTTCGAAAAAAGTTACTCAATTGTTCTGTCTGTGTACCTGCATCTATCATATTACTATTCTGCTCGCTTGGATTTGTGATCTTGTCAGGTTGTACACGCCGGAATGTTGTCTGAGTTTTTGATCGTCAATATTAATTGTTTTAGGATGTATGCGTCTAAAATTTAAAAAATCGAGATTATTTAAATCCAATTGATCCAGAGTAGAATTAATTATTTTACAATTTTGCATTTTTGTTGAGAAATTGTCTAAATTTACAAAATCACAATTCTTGTATTGAGTGGCTATCATTGTTAACATTTCATTAAGCTTAGATTCGTTCAGGTGAATATTTTTAAATACTTTTTAAACAAATGTTGGACACGTGGTTGTTTACAAAAACATACATAGTTCTGACATTATTTCCAATCTACTGGAGTAATGTTCTCCAGCACAAATGATAACACGATCTTGAGCGGTGATATCAAACATCTTAGCACACTTGAGTATTTCTTCTGTTGGTGCATAAGGTTTTATAAAATATGATCTGGTACCGTTTGTAGCGAGTCTGAAGTCGAGATTTTCTTAGGGCTTGTGCCATGCCAGCACACTGTAGTCCTTCAAATATAAATATCCTGTTATTAAAATTATGTATCGTCAATGGCGATATAGTAGTCGCAAGGCTATTTGCACTTTGGTCCTTGCAGTCTGAGAGACTTAGTGCTTGGTTTTGTTTTACGTGGTCATCTATTTGTGTTTTTGACTTTATTTTATGCTGGGTGGCGTTCCATTTTCAGTAAGTTTTTCAATGTTGTTTTTATCATCATTAGTATTGGGTAGTGTAAGTGGACTTTGTTCAAAGTTGACTGCTAGTCGTCGCTTGATTTTTTATTCGACACACTTTTTCCTATTGAAGATGTGGGACTTCTACATATCTGTTTGAGTATCTTTAGCTCTTGTTTTGTTTTTCAGTTCGCCATTCTCCAATATTATATTGTCCATTTCATTTTGCGTTCATTTTGCATTTTGATTTCATCCCTGTCCCTCTGATATGGCGAGAGGGATGATGGCTGGCACATGCGTCATACTCATGAACGGGTGCTACTTGCGATGACTGGTCGATGGCGGTCTTATGGGCTGGTATAATTTTTTATTTATATTTAACTTCATCATTTCCATCATGGTTCTGAACATTTGCGCGGATTTCCTGCATTGTTAGGTGCATAATGTAAGTGGATGCTCCTGTTTCACCATGTCTATGTTCAGGAGGCTAACTAAATGAACATCAAAATTTAACTTGATTATGCTTGAGTATCATGTAAAGTAAATATATACAAGTAACATAGAAGGTATAACAGTTGCAGCACCTTACAAAAGTTTAATTGTTATGTATTATTAAAAACCTGGCGTTGAAAAAGAGTGACCGTGAGTTTTATTGCCCGTTCTTTCTCATGGTTCTACCTATTGCATTGCGAACATGGCAGTAAATGTAAATGTAGAAGCATACAGTAATAATGTTTAAATTTGACGTTCATAAGTGTCACTTTGTGATCTAAATGAATAAAGGATTTTGAGTTTGAGTTTGAGTTTGCGTGCTCAATCAATTCTTCAACGCATTGTTGGTAATTGTTTGTCGACAAATCGAGGCTTTTTCCCATAATGTCGCAAGAGGCAGGCAAATCCAAAGGATCAGAAGTATCCATTTTTTCTAGTGATTTGGATTTATTCTTATGCTTCCTTAATGTAATATTTGTATATTCTTCCATCTCCGCTACATATATTTTTAGCTTAACTCTTTATTAATTGCCCTGTTCATAAATATTTTTTTAGACAGTAAGAATTTCAAAGATGTATCGTGTAATTGGGTATATTGTCTATGGTATGTTACTAATTCACGTATCATTCGTTCATCGACGGCACAACACTATTATTGTCTATGGCACTATTAATGACAATCACAATGACACTGATTGTATGTCGTTTTTGTTTTGAAAAAGTGATAAAAAGTTTTTCATAACGGTTAAATTTAGTTACAGTTCGATGTTTTTCAGTTAATTATCACTTTGATAGCTTATTTATTACGGATGAACCATTCTTAGTCTTTTAATTTATAGAATAACTGGTAAGTTTTGTCACAATATCACTAATTACGCGTATTTAAATTAGTACATGATTGTTTATACGAGGATAGTTTTCGCCGTAGCACTTAAGTTATGAGTCTAAAAACAAGAATTGACGACTATTGCACATTTACGCAGTATTTTATCCAGATATTTAACAGTTTAAACAACAATAATAATATTTCAAAGTTTTAAAATACGCGGACACATTTGACATATCAAGGCAGAGCTGTCAGCTCTCTATCAAGGCAGAGCTGTCAGCTCTTTTATTACAAATGTCGATGTCAACCCTAGGGAGTATGACTTCGACGTCTCAGCCTCTATTGTACGATAAATATCAACGCAGTATCGTCAAGTTCAATTCATAAAAGCGTATTGATTTAAAACGGAGAGGCGATGTAATCGAATGGCATCTGGACCGAAGATAAAATTAATAAATACGCGAAATTTGATACAGATATTACATTTCCCTGTAGAAAATATGAATATCTTTATTGCAGATATGCTTTTAAAGATACGATTTGCGATTGGGATGATGTAACACGCGTTCATTGATTTTTGATTTCGAAGCTTTCAATTATAGAGCACAAATTCTGTTTTTCAATTCACACGTAATTCGATAACGTGCTATTATCTTTTGTTACCTTTTAAATTCTAAACGCATGGTAACATAACTGCGGCATCTAAACGTGATCGCCAAATTTCACGTAAAAAGGGACGTACATTTTTAAGAAAGCATTGCAAAATCTATATTGGCGGGCTATTGTGCCCAAAAACATGGATATATATTTGAAATGTTCATACATTTTTATGACAATTCCATGTAACAATATTATTTGGGTTCCTCTCACGTACTGTAAAATACACGGAACGTCGAGGAAATTTTAAAGGTTAAACAAACCGCGATACGTAAAATTAATTAACGGATCCGTTTCAATTTATATTTCGGGTGTTTTGGATAAAAAAGGTTTAGGTATATGGTTTAGTTGTGTTGGTTGACAGCGATATTTATATTTAAACATACTGATGGAAAAGTAAAATTTGTGAGACCTTAGGAACCAAATTATTTATTAAAAAAGAAAACAAAATCATTGAAGTGGCCAACCGATCTTATTTGATCAAAGTTGGTACGTTATTATATTTATTACTATGCATAATAATATACACATAACATACATATATAACGATTTAGTTAATTGTGGGGGAACCGAATAACAGTATCTTGAGGCTGTATTTTTAAAAACATAAATAAAAGAAGGGTTGAAAATTAAATACTTTAGCTTTGACGTAAAGTTTCTATGGAAGCTAGCTATCTGTAAGAGGCTTTTACAAATTTTTATTTTTGGTGTTGTAGACGTGGGTAGAATAAATAAATTTGTCAATGTTTTATTACGGATAGTTGCAAGGGCATCCTTAATCTAAAATGGTTTCCTGTAGTTTACTACAAAACCCTCAAAAGTGATACATATAGTGTTCCACTTCTAGTGGTCAAGTGAAGTAAATGCTGTCAAGGAGTTCTTGGAAGCTACAATACTAGATGCTACGAGACTGTATATAATACGTTGAACATATTCCAAAGGAAAAGAAGAATAATTATTTATTTTTCAATAGTTGAACTTCAATCCACACAACGCAATACCATGTAAAATCTTATGTACAAGAAAAACATTTATATACTGCTGTAAAATATTACGTTATTATGTAAAGAAATAATATATTTTCGTCAAGCTAAGGATACACATGACTAACTTCGTTTATATGAGCACGCGATCATTCATTCTAAATTAGATAAATTACATAACTTTATCATGTCCTTTGCTCAATATTATTATACTTATGAATTATTTTTGGAGGCTAACACTGCTTTCCTTGTGTGCCACTAACACGCTTATGTGAAATTAGCGTCTACATTTTTATTACCATAAAATTGCGTATCGTGAAGGCTAATGCATAAACGCGTAACTTGCATCAGCGTTACAAAATACAGTCTTGGCCTAGATATTTAAACTTAAAGTAAAAAATGTTTTACTACTTGTTTAGTAGTTTTGTCCTCTCCTCGACGATATGTATGTATGTTAATCCGTTGCACACAATTTACTATGCTAAAAAAATTACGAATTTCTAAGATCTTGAAACATTTTAAACGAAAAGTATTAACAAATTTAATGCTACTCCTTTTACCAGCTCTATTTTTCTTACCTTTGGTTTTACTATTATATAAAAAAAAAATTCTTTAGCTTTTTTTACCATTCCATCCCAGTACAATTAAGAACGTGCTGTAGAGACCGCCTTTACAAATAAATTTACGGTGCTCTTTGATGATATGCCCAAAACGTGGGCTAATGAAATTCTGAAAATTTATGACGTTAAAAAGCCTTTAAAAGTTTATAGTACACCCTACACAGACTATAATAAGGCGAGATATTCAGCAACAGCACATCCATGTGAAAAATACAACTTAGAAACGAAACAAAATTTTATTAAAGCATAAAATGTATTAATATATTTTTCATTGTCTCTATCGTTGGATACTAACAAAGCTTTAATTCGTGCTAATACATTTGCTCCAAATTCTAGGCTTTTTGTTACTCTGCCAGTTTCTAACTTCCACTTATGTTATTAATGTATCATAACAAGGTTATCTAGTAGAAAATCATAATTGTTTTTGCGAAAGACTACTTCATGCCAAATTAAATAACCGTTTGGCGTATTATTTAACATTTACTTCGGGGAGTCTGGTGGATATATGAGAGCGAGGTTGATCGGATCAGAGATAGGGAGCGCAGTTTTATCTTATAGTTCAAGTGGAAGCAATAGTTTGATTTTTCTTTTATAAGGGCGATCTGCGGGACAATTTTCTCAGTATACAGAAAGAAATAAAGCGGAACTGGGACACCAACCTTTAACAATAAAATTAAAATATGAGTTGACTGATCTATTAAATATGTGTAACTTTACATTTTTGAGATTTATAACAATACAATTTGAATTGATGCTTGATATTGTATAATTTATAACAAAATTTTATTGGTATCAATTTATTAATATTTACATTGTTGGCATCGAAATATTGTCCAAGGCTACAAAAAAAGACACAGAAAAATCTTATGGTAATACATTTGGCTATTTCATTAAAGAAATTGATAAATTTTTTGAGTAACTAAATAAGACTTCCTTCGTATTATTTCTCTTTCAAGAAAACTTCATCTCAAGCTGTCTTAACCTCCTGTTAAGAGGAAACCGGTTGCGTCCGAACACTTCGAAGTTATTTACCAACGGTCAGTATTTTACCCATAATATGATAAGGTGGTCTTCAGCGCAAAACGTAATATCCTTTTAAAAGTATCCTCAACGAAAAAAGCGAGTATTTCACTGGACTCTGAAATTCAAGATCGATTTCTGTTCCGCACTTTAAATTCTCTCATTCAGTCGGTTTCAATACACCTATCACGCTATCCTCTAGCATCGTGGCTTTTAAAAGGCGAGCTTGTCGTCAAACGTGACACGACTATACTGAAAGCAGTGTTGGCCTTTGTTGCCACCCGACTCAGAGTCGCCTCTATACAATGTAATTATAAATAACAACGTCTAGATTGTACATCGAAAACAAAATTAAACTACAGAGAAAGTCTATTGCATTCCATTGCGTATTTCGATTATCCTACTCATAATTCCCACTAACAAAAAATGCAATGGACTGCGCAATTTAATTTGTAACCCTTTCCAAGCTATCTCTGAAGTTTCATTATTAAATATATTTCGTTAACAGAGTAAGCTATAAATAAATACTTAAAATATTAAGGTCAACGCAAACTGAACCGTTTGTGGTCGTCATTGACGGAAATATATGATAAAAGTCAGTTTAGATTTCGTCGTTTGTGGCCAAGTTATGTTGCTTTAAGTCCTCATGCCTCATTAGAAGCACCTTACCGTTTAACATTACCACAATGCAATGTAAGGTGGCCACAAATGCCCTGAAGTTAAAACAGTGTCTGGTAGAAAGTTGTCGCTTAAATCAAAATTTAATTTAATTTAAAATTTATTCATTGTTATGGTAATATTGTCAATCATAAGTAATAAGTTTTAAAACTAAAATATTTGAAGATATATTAAGATTATTCCCGAAGTCAAATTGTATAAATAATTTATTATTATGAATGACGTAAGCGACCTTTCTATCGTACATCTTTTTATAAATACGATACAGTGTGATAAAAAGATGTATATTTTATTTGTAAATATAATTAAGTGGACGTGCCAATTTGTTAATAAGCTACAAATCACGTTAATATTGTTTAAATCCATTTATTTATTGATGTTTTCATATTTTACATAAATGTTGTCAATTTTAAATCGGTCTGCGTACTCCCGCGGTTTAGTGTAAACATGCCTTAACGTTAAATTAAATAAAGGTTGTTGAAAATTAATTAACATTCAAGATGGCCGATGTTAATAATACCTGTGTTGTTTAATGGTTTACAGATTTCAATTTAAGCGAACATATTGTAAATGGATTACCATAAGAGTCTTGATTATGACTACGAATATTATTATAAACTTAATTATAATTTTGTATAGATATAGATTCTGTCTAGCGCATCTGTAATTTTGGTATAATGTATGTTTTCTGTTCCTTGAATATTTTATGATGGAGCGTCTAGACAGAGAATGTCGAGATTCGAAACATTACGTGTACCAAGTGTGTTTATGCCAAAGAAAATTAATTATTGAAGTCAGTTATTTGGATAATAGATGCATATTTAATTTAAGTAAATTGAATCAGTGAAGTGCAGAAACAGACGTAGCCTAAATTAGACTATATTTTTTAAACCTGCAATCAAAAAGGTTGTCTTTTATTTTAATTTGAGTTGTGATCTAAGTCATTTTACATTTGTAGCTGCTGCACAAAACTTTACCGTAATCTATGTATAATATTTTTTACATTGTTATAGGCCTTCAAACAATATTGTGCCTCTGTTTTATTTGTTAATGAATATTCTGCAATTTAATTTCAGCGGCACATAATCTGCAAAAGTGCCTAGAGCGGCAATTCACTCGACATATATATAACTACATAATAATTATACAGACTTAACTGACTCAAAACTTAGCCAAATTGTATAGAGTGCATAATATCTGCTACTAAAAAGTTGTCTTTTGTAGCTCGTTTCTGTCTTTTTTCTTTTCAATTTAAGGGATTTGCTCTTGACGGTGGAGCATACGCCATATATGTCGATCTTCGGCGGCCAGTATCTTGAACACTCTATATGTCATCACCTTTGCATTTTCTTTTATTTGATAATACACAATTCTCTTCTGGGTCGACCTCTTCCTCTCTTCCTTCTATTTTACCTTCCAGTTACTTTTTGATAAAGTCATCATATCTTTCCGCTTCTTCTATCTACTATTACACCATAAATAAATTATACTACCGTACCCCAAAAGCGAAACAGCGTAATTTTCTTATAATCAGCCTTTTACTTTTCAAGTGACTCTCAGTTCCCAGCAGTCAGTAGTAGTGCAATACGCAAACTAGACATTTACCGGACTGTTTATAAAATTCGTAGGTATTTCTGAAAATGTTCCGAAATTACTTCTAGCCGAATTTCTAATTATCGGGATATACGAGTATATGCAAAAGTGCTAGTCAAGTGTATTAAACCTATCTTTAAATTGATATTAGAATTTATCCACATCGCACCACAAATGTATGTAATTAAACGTAGTATTTTGAGCGATGAATGAATGTTGAGGAAGCGCGTGAGGTTTGTAAGGATAGATGCAAGTGGCGTTCCGTTGTCTCTGCCTGCCCCGACGGGAAAAAGGCGTGAGTATATGTATGTATGCATTTTGAGCGAGTGGATTGCCGTTTGCTGGACTCATTTTCAGAATCTTTGTTGTTAAAATAGCATTTTATCATTTCAGGCATCTTACTCGGCACTTGATCCTTGGAACCTATATCTAAGTATAAGCAAAAATGTAACTTACGAATAGACGATGAAAGTAATTTATTTAATATTGCTGTTTATTTAACTAACGTATATTTTCGTGTCAATTATTATATTAATTTATGTACATACACCCCTAAAATTATATTTAATATAATAAATAATATTAAGTCATGTTTCAAATATCGCTGAGAGTACGCGAAACGCTATAAAGATACGTTGTATATTGTACAGAATAAATCGAAATGTCTCAATGTCATTAATAAAACGATTACGATAATGTGATTGGATTTCTTTTAAACCCCGTAGAACACCACTGACCTATAAAACAGGATTTCCCAAGATGTTTTCCTAACGAAACCACCGTTACTCTGAATGAACAAAAAATAACACGGTTATGATGGTTACTCGTCTCTGTCCGTGTGGTGACGGATTAAGAATACGGAATGTCACCATTCCATATCATCCCATGGATGTCGTAAGAGCCGACAGAGGGAGCATATTATGCAGAGAACAACACTGTAAAAGAAGGAAAACTTGATACAAACCCTATACCAACCCGTTTGGCCAGCGTGGTATAGTAGGCCAATTCCTCCTTTCAAAGGAGAGGCCTAGTCCAGCAGTGGACTGTAAAAGGCTGATGATGATGATGATGGTTACTGTTTGTGGAATGTTTCACTTATAATAACTAATAGTCTACCTTGAGGTCAAAATCAGATAAAACATGTGTCCTATTTAAAGTTGCACATTTATTATTAACAGTGTATTGATATTTTTTTGATGTTAAAATATTGGGTTAGAAATGCAATGGAAAATTCAGTCATGACTTACTTAGTACTTTTGCATGATATTTTAGTGTACGTTGCATTTCGAACTAGGGAGAAAACGTAAATATAAAATAATTAATCAATTTACTAACTTATAATTTGGCGTTCATAAGCGTCACATTGTTTTACATTTGTATGAATGATTTTTGACTTCGAGTCTTCAATCCAATGACTCGAAGCAAAGCAAAGAAAACATATGATTTACTATAATCGTCAACCCTATCGACACTAAACTCTAGAAGATCTCAATGGTTAATAATATTCGAGACTTATCTAGGTTACTTAAAAATCTATATAATTAGACCCAAAAATGTAATAAAATTTTCATCGGATTGATCTGTCAAGAAAACATTCCCTTACAACTTTCAAAATGGCGGTACGAAAGCATAGTTAAAACCAGGTGGTAAGTAGCTCTCATCCCCTAAGTCTAGTGGCTTTGATTTTTAAAGAGTCAGCAGCATGGCAAAGCAGGAAGAGATGGAAAACTAACATGCTATCAAGGCTTTCAACGGCTTCATTTAGAAAAACGAGATGCAAAGGTAAGTTACTCAATCCGATATTCTCAGACATTCATGCCTGAACTATCACAACTCGATCAAAAACAAATTTCTGGATACTGTTACATGACATACAAACATAAATAATATAATTCTGGTTATGTACATACATAAAATTATTGTAAAATATGATCACACCTTCGGTTACATATTAGGTAGTAAAGTTTTAACGTACAAAATAGCATCAGCACTTTGTGTTGTAATAGATAAGTTAAGTAGAGTGGTTCTAATTTGTTACATTGTCTGAGTGCATATGGAAGTGCTTTTACAGTTAAGTACACAGAAAATCATCCGTGTGGTGACGGATTAAGAATACGGATTGTCACCACCCCATATCATCCCATGGGTGTCGTAAGAGCCGACAGAGGGAGCATATTATGCAGAGAACAGCACTGTAAGAGAAGGAAAACTTGATACAAACCCTATACCAATCCGTTTGGCCAGCGTGGTATAGTAGGCCAATTCCTCCTTTCAAAGGAGAGGCCTAGTCCAGCAGTGGACTGTTAAAGGTTGATGATGATGACACAGAAAATACTAGACATAACAATTATAAACTTGCTTCTTTTTATTCTTACCAATTTTCATTTACATTTGTAGCTAGCGTGTGTATGTTGGAACGACTCATACGTTATCATCTGATACCACACTAACTTATAAGCATTTAATATATAAAATATTTCTAAATAAATACAGTTATGAAAGTGATGCAGAAAGAGGTTCAAAAATCTCTTCAATACAAAGCATGACCCATGATCAAGAAATACATAAATATTATAACAAGAAATACATATATAGTATGTAACAACATACCGACATAAATGCATCCACACCGTAGTAAGATATCAGAATAAACATTCTATTTTGCTTGATTGTTACTGAAAGTTTTTGACTATTACCGTGTTTCTAAATATTACCCAAAAAAAAGTTGTTGCATATACCTTTATATATGATCATAAATTACATCCACAAAAGGTATAATAATTATAATCAAATCATCACGCAAAGATTTGTCTGGATTGAGAATCGAACCCACGATATCCGACGTAGCAATTTAGCTAACTAACTACTTAAACTATCTGATAAAAATAAATAAGCGCTGTCAAATGTTATGAAGTATTAATACCCAATGATTTGTGCCTGCGATATGAAAGCTGGACCTCACTCCTTCTTTAATTTTTTTTCCTTTCCGTATGATTTGAGTATGTGGCTAACTCTAGCGACAGCGATTTCAAACCGCCCAAAGGCGTGCCCTACGAAGCACGATAGCGCTTTGATGTAAATGCCTCACGCGGTCACCCATCCAAAAGGCAATCAGCACTACTGACTGCAGAAACTTGGTACATGGATTTACGAAACGGTTCTTCGGAGACACTCTTCTTACCTTGAAAATACAGGTTATTGCATGCATTTCGTATACTCAAAATTTACGGTAATAAGTCTACATACCTATACTACCATAAATTATTTTTAATGTCAGCCACTAACTTAATATGTATATGCACTGATTGTTTGTAATTACATAAGGCCCTATGATCATTCCGAAAATAAACTTTTGGAATTCACACCGTACAATAAAAGTTATAATTAAATTAATTTATAGTAAATGCTTTAAAATTAATTAAATAAACTCCGATGATTGGTAAAATCATCTTTCATCTTATCTTCAGGCAAATCTAACATATCTTCAGACCCATACCTATAATTTATGTAACAGGTTGTAAACCGCCTTATCCTTAGTAGTCACTATTATATGTCTAGGTATGAAGGACGCAAAGGTGATACATTAATAATATAATATTCTCGATTAACAACCACAGACAGCTGAACGCGTATAGGCGCTAGATATATTCCTCTCGCGTGATATACAGACGATTTAGATTAAATACCTCGAAAGATAATGGTAAAACATCACCCGTGTAAAATGAATATGAGGATGGGCAATAAATTTAATAAACTAAACTTGAGATTTACCACGACCTGCTTGCATTGGATTCTGAACGAATTGTGAATAGATTTTAATGAATTCGCTATTACTCTTCTACACTTAATGTCATTATCGTGTCATTTGACACAGATGTAGATAGACGTTAACAAATAATAGTGTTCAGTTTTCGATTCGTAAGACTAAATGTTAACTTATGAAAGGTTAGCACCAGTTTTACTGTTAACTTCTTAAACCTTAATTTAACACTTACATGGTAAAATATATCTCCGAAATAACTGTTGAATAAACCAATTTCGATGGATTAAATTAATCTACTTATCAATTGAAATAACGATTCAAGTTCATTTCTTAGTTGCGTGTGACGGCGGTATGCATTTAAATCAGCGATGAATCATTCACTTAATAATTTAAAACGCTTTACAGAATTTCCATTCATCATCATATCAGCCAAAAGACGTCCACTGTTAGACGTAGGCCACTCGCAAGGCTCTCCACATTGACCGATCTTGTGACACACGTATCCATCCGCTGCTCGCAAGTTCAACAAAACTATTCACTATATTTTGGCATATTCACGAGAAACATAACACAATCAAATTATTGATTCTTCATATTTGCGAAGACGGAACACCTCTCGAGGCGTTAGCGCCTCGTCTTGAATTTTATATGAAATTCTGTCGCACAAATGACGCCTCTTTGAAAGTACTGCAATATTTTTTAAAAGAGAATGGAATATTCTAGATACACTTGAGAAAATATTTTAACCTTGGATCAGGTTGCCACTGAAATATTCAGTTTATTGATGGCGCTGGTGATTGAAGAAGATAATTGGCTATGAGCCAACATTTACTCTTTGAACTACATTTCGTGCTATAGGTGTGACTTAATTGCCATTATCATGAGCTTTGGCAGTTACCTGGAGCGTGTGGAATTTCGTTCGTCTGCTAAAATATTTAGCACTTATGAACCGGTCAATGATTTTAGTTGAGATATATCGCCTGGTTTAATAAACAAATATGGTTTGTGTAGCTTATATACAACAGTGTGTAACTATTATAAGTACGAGAAATTGGAAATAGAAACACGGGGGCATAATTTGTTATTTACTATTTTTATGAAAAAAATTCTAAGTAGATACGCTCTTTAAAAACCTTGTACACATGGCATGTAATCCAACGATAACCTAGTGAGGAGTTGGAGTAACTAGTAGACTGCTAAGCAAATAATTTCGGGTTCGGGTTCAAAACGACGAAACGCACCCTTGGAAGATATTTGCGTAATAATTGGTTAATATTTTCGTTTTTTTTTCTTATTTTTAAAAGAGAACTCCCGCAAAAGGACTGAATCCTGTGTCGCGGGGGACTTAACAAACATACAACTAACGGACACAGTACACACCCAGACTCGAAACAACAATTTGTGAATCACATAAAGTGTTGCCTCGTGTGGGGATCTAACCCACAACACTCGGCGCAGTGTCAAACGGCGAGGCGGCCGCTTAAACCACTACGCCAACCGTGCAGTCAGTTATCCTTCGTGTCCTCGAATTGCCTGACTGTAAGGTTAACCAGCACTTAGCCAGCATGGTGGCTTATGGTCTTACCATTCTCATAGTGAAAATATACTCGTGGAATACTTAATATACGGGACTGATAACATGATGATGATGATATTTTATGAGGTTGAGAGCCTTTCTGGTGAAAAGTCTCAGGTTTGTAGAAATTAACCATTCTATGAAAAGTTTGCTTTAATTCTGGTATAAATATTTTCGTAAAAATCACATACATACCTTGACTAGTGCTATTTATTATTAACTCCAGACTAAGCTTAAACTTAAAGAAAGAAAGAAAAACTTTTTTCATCTAAAAAACATCAAGTTGAAATCATTGGACCGTCCCTTACGAACTTAGAATGTCGATAGCAAATTTCTTATACAGAATATTCAGAGTATAAGTATTTATTCATTTAAAACAAATCTTTGTTGTTGATAAACGTTTTACTTTACTTGTGGCTTGCTTCTAATGTGGTTTTGACTATCAAGAGGCATTCTTAGTGATAAAATTCTCGCATTAAAACTTTATTGTGGTTTTCGTTTTCATTCTGATAATGTATATTATTTGCTGTTAAGAAATAAAGTGGCACTGAATTACGTTGGAATGTCAGTAAAGTGTTTTATAAATCACAAAGGGATGTTATAAGATCTATCAAAGTTGAATCAGATATTTAAGGTTGATCTTGATTACTTAATTAAATTTTAAATAGCTCTGATTAAAAAAAATATTTGTTTTCTGGTAGGTACTTTTTAGCATCGGTATTGATTTCCTTACAACTGGGGCAAGTTCGAATTATACTTTATAAAATCCAATATTGCAATTACAGCTTATGATATAATATACTCCTCGTATCCGTTTACAGTATACTGCAAGTGAACAGCACGCACATAAATCGATTCAAAGGTTTTATATATTTATATATATTTGATACTTCATTTTAAAATACGCATCGTGAATGGTTGCACACATGCGTTGATAGTAATGAATTCAAAATAATAGACAGAGCAAGCAGCGACAACTTTTGACATCAAAAGATAAATTCTACATCGCTTAATTGCATTGAAATGAACCAGTGAATATTATATCTTGAAGAAAGCGTGCCAAAAGATTGTAACGCTAAAACACTCCTCCACTGTTCCGATCCATTTCTCAATTGACACAGTAATGAGAGAATTCTGTATCCCATCTATCAATAGCTGAGATGAAATATGAATCCAATACTGTAATCTAAGGTGTTCATTAGGATGGCTAATCCTTGGGAGCTAGCTGATATGCTAGCTACCCGAACCACTTTTTTTTTCATAAATATTTTTCAAAGGAACTTTCTGGGAGAGAAAATGCTTTGGCAATATCTGTTTATAATTAATTTACCAAATATAGAATTTTATACAATTATGTTTTGTCATGTGTCTGCATAAATATAAAACGGCCTATCTATGTACAGAACTATGCAAGGTCAATGCACTTTTTGAAATTGACAGAACTTGAATTTCTTTTATGTTTTCCATAATGGGTAATGATTGCACGCATCAAATTAAATATTGTAAGTATGTTTTTAAACATCGATACCTAATCTTAATATATAAAATCCTTGCGTAACTGACTGACTGACAGACACGCTACAGCTGAAACTATTGGGCGCAGGAAGCTGAAATTTGGCATGTATGTTCCTTGGAGACCGTAGGGCTGCACTAAGAAGGGATTTCCCGAAATTCCCACGGGATCGGTCAAAACGGGTAAATTTAAAAAAAATGCAGGCGTAGCTGCTGGCGTCCTCTAGTAATAATATAGAAATATGAAATTACCCAATAAATATTGAAATATCCTCCTTTTCACAAATTAATGTCTTTATGAGTCTGATCATAAAAAATCTTCCTAATTATTTTTTTTTAAGGCAACACAACATATCAGCAGTTTTCGATTTCAGATATCACAATGCTACTAAGAATAAACTCCTACAGCGAGAGACCTGAACATTTACCGCTGGCCGTTAGAAGGAAAATTTTAGTGCTAAGCTAACTGAACTAGACAATCAGATGAAAATCTGTCCTAAAGAACTTAGCGATAGTCGGCCAAGTTTTGTACTGAATTATTCACGGTGCACTTTTTAGTTTTTCCTTCGAGTGCAAAGCATTTTGGAAGGCAATCCGAACGCGAGTAGTGATCCGAACGCGCTTAGTGACTAAACATTTATGGTTATATGACGATATAATTTAATTTAAACCATTGATAAATAGTTGCTGCAGAATGATGCCCTATCGTCGCATTTTGTTTGGTCAGTGAGTGTGCTGGAGGCCTATACTACGGCGGCGGGCGGCGACGCACTTCTGACTCTTTCGTAACCAAGATTTCTGGAAATTAATCAAAACGGTAAATTATAATAATTAATGTAGTTTCTAGTACAGACAGACAAATAGTTAATTACACAAAGTGTTATCTTTTTTGTTATTGCAGGCTATCAAAATGACTACATGCCGGCTGATCTTAAGTAGTCAGTGAGTCCCATAGCAAAATTTCGTGTGGTAATCGAATCCCAACACTCGACCTCGTGCTAAATGGTGAGGCGACCACTTAGACTACTACGACATCACATCTTCCTTATCCCACAGGAGTTTAGAAGCTACTTCCTAAAACACGTTAATCTTTTACCGTATATAATTCTTTCCAACATTATAAACTGCCAGAGCGTACAATATTTTCCAAATACCAAGCTCAACTTTTCTTTTATCCGGAAAACTACGGCGACAATTTTAACTTTATCCTTAACCTGCAACCTGTATTTTCTTTACCTGTTTTATATAAAAACTAGTTTGTTGGGCATTAGGTTATTGCTACAAACTAGCAGGCGTTTACGTCCAGTCGAGTTCTTATCGTGTGTAAAATCTGTAAAAGGATAGTTAAAAGAATTTTAAATACTTATATTTGATATCATGGGCCCCTTTCCCAATTTTACAATGTGAGATTATTTAATGCTCAGATCAACAAAAAAAATATTTTTCACTTTTAAAACAATTCAAGATTACAATTTCGTTTTTGTCATTTTACATATCGAGGCGATAATTTACTTCGACTTCGTATTTAAAAGAAAAGAGATTTTTGAAATCCTATTTTAAATACAGCGAGATTTCTCGATGGACTTTTTTGAATAAAACTTATTGTACTAAATACAGTAAAATAATCGTTTTAGTGTAGATCTAGTAAAAATTATTCAACATTTTCTGCATTTTTAAAGAAGACAAAGACCAGACTAAAGACTTGACAATGTTCGTCTCCCACAAGATTCTAAATAATCTCGTTTTTAATTTAAATATAAATGTTAAAAATAATTCAAAATATAGAGAAGGCCGATATACGATTAAACGCACTTGAAATTGAGTGTCATAAAGACACCAAACTTTTAAATTGTCACACTGAAGTAAAAGAATCATCATATAAAATGTTTATTGTTTTACGCGTAGCATCATTCATCGTAGCATATAGAGCGTAGCGTACCTTAAGCAGTCGTAGCACACAGATTTTCTTGTAGCATTGTAATCACGTAGCAAGATAGTACGCGTAAGGCAGGCTAAACACACCCCAGTTAACGCAGAAGTTTGGCATATTTATCCAGCTTGATTGAAAACATTATTTTAACAGAAGTATGCAACACTTTGTATAGAAGTTCTCAAATGGTTTTGTTTTATAATAAGTGTCAGTGCTTGTGGTATGTCGGACTTTATGGTCATAAAGTATTAACTTTAATGTTCAACACACATGACAACAAATTTAATTCAGTATTTCCTACATGTGACAGCGTTTTATTAAATGATACCTAGTTTTATTTATTTATACCAACTGAATGAAGTCAAAACAAATTAAATTTGTGTAACAGGCAACATAAGTAACAGCTGCAGTTGCTAAATATAAGCATTATAATATCAGTAATTCATCAAGCTTATCAAGTTAGACTGCTACTGGGCAACCAGCCTAATCTAAGTATGTGTACATTCGTAGCGCGTCGACACGTGCCGTGTAGTTGCGACTACGTTAAGTATAAAGTACATATAAGACCGGCTCAGACGATAGCTAAATTCAAAGCTTTAGTAAAGGTTCACTACCTATCACTATACCTTTTTCTTGTTCTATAAAATACAAGTATTAAATATTATGTAACTCTTTATCGATATGTATGTATGTATGTATGTATGAGTATATATGTATGTATTAAGTATGTATATAAATTATATAGTTTGTTTACTGGTACACATGCAACTACCGTTTTTCTCCTATCAATAATATCTCCATCCAAAGGTTGCCTGGTAGAAATAGCTTTCAGCGATAAGGCCACCCTTTGTACTTTACTTAGATATAATGTTTCTAATAATATTTTTCATTGTGTACAAAAAAGTGTAAATAAATAAAAAAATAAAAAGTACAAACGCATATTTGCATGTCGCGCGGAGAAAAATTTATTATGTTAATATTTTGAATAATTCGTGGAAAATCGATAATGGAAGTGTTTAGGAAGACCACGCTACATACTTTTAATGCATTGGATTCAGTTAAGTACTATCGTCTCGCAACAACCTAGTGAAAACGCAACAAGCAAAATATTTTTGGGGAAATTCCTGTTAATGTATTTCATTATAATTTTATTCAAGTTTCTCTAAAATTATGTAAAATATTCTAAATGTTAATGCAACAAAGCGACTTGCGTGTTCAAAGAAAGTACAATATTAAAAATGCTTGTGAATAATAGTACTGATAACATGAGGACAACAAGCAAAGTATGGGTCTCATTTAACTCAATATCAAAAGGGCAGTATCTGAGGCTGCAATAGCTCCGTGGAGATACCAATAGACTGACATGGGATTCAAATTCACAGCGTGCACCACTGACTTTCAAGGTAGTAGAGCCTTGCTGATTTCAGCATGAATGGGCCGGCTCGACCAGGAAGTATTACCCTCTCACAGAAAATCGACGTAAAGTAACAGTACCTTAACTGTTGCGTTTCGTTCGGTGAGTGAGAATGCCAGTGGCCCTATCCCCTTTTCCTTTTCCCTCATCCTATCCCTTTTCCCAACTCCAAGGGGCGGCAACGCACTTGTGGCTCCTGTGGTGTTGCTTGTGTCCATGGGCGGCGGTTATTGCTTACCATCAGGCGATCCGTGTGCTCGTTTGCCGCCGATTAACAATAAAAAAACAAAAAAGAGCTTATTTTTTTTACTATCGCTTGGCCCTTGCCCTGCCAGAGCACGTTAAGACGTTGACCACGAAAATCTTCGATGGTCGTTATGGAGAAGCTGTCCCCTTGAATATACGATCTAGCTTAAGCAAAGTTAAAATTAAACAAGAATATTTTTTAATATTAATATATCTAAGCATCTTGCACCACAATTTACCCTTTTTGTTCTATTAAAGTAAAATAGCCGTGTGGTTGATAGCCGTGTGGTTGACGGCATAGAATGCAAGTGTCACCACCCCCTATCTTCCCGTGGGTGTCGTAAGAGGCGACTAAGGGATAACACGATGCAAATACCATCTTTGTGTAGAGACGGAAAACTCGACATCAAACCCTATACGACTGCCTCGTTGGTCTCGCGGCATAAATGTGCGCGTGGGATCGGGAGTTCCCGGGTTCGATTCCTGGGTCGGGCAGTGTTATTGGGTTTTTCTGTCACGAAATTCTCAGTAGCAGCACAGAGTCTGGAAATGTGCCCGGTACGGCAATAGGCTCGCCCCTTATTACGTGGGACTAAAGTATATCTGGCGAAAAGTGGGTGTAGAAATACACCTCTGCCTACCCCTTCGGAGATAAAAGGCGTGACGATATGTATGTATGTATGTATGTAAAGTAAAATACAAGGACGTGGTTACAAAAGGAGAACAATTTTATAATTAATTTAAATCGTAGAGCATGCATTAAATCTCATTATTAATGCTGTTTCTGGCTTTCACGGATTGTCTGTCCAGATAAGACATGAAATATGTTCTTTACATTAAATATTTTTTTTGGTTTTATAGTTACCGTAATAGCATTTGCTATTGTTATAAAAGAGCAGTTGAATATGATCAAAATATTGTAATACTACTACTCTACTAGCTTCAGCCCCCGACCGCGACCGCATGGAGGGCGTTATCGTAGAAAATGTGTATGTACTGGGCTGATGTATAAGCTTTATTTCCGTCGTGTAATCTGTTTCTATGTACATACTGTATTACTGAATCAAAATATGTGAAAGAATAACAAACATCCATACGCCCATACATGTTCATAAACTTTAACGTCAATAACCGTAGTAAGATCGAGAATATTTTTAATAATAAACGTATTTTTACGGAGTCTCTGAAAGTCTGTAGTCTAGAAACTAATTTTATACATTAAAATATGTATATTTTATAACTTTTTCGTGCACAAGAGTCGGGTATCGCGGTAAAAAGCCTATCTTACTCTCCCGTCAAGCTATGTTCACCCCCCAAAAAACAAAAACAAACCATAATATTTCTCTGTTGCGATTTGACAGAAATACTAACAAATACACGCATTTTACATTAGTAATATTTTATGGATTATAACGCAACGGTTCACGGTAGTTTAATATACTTCGACTTCGTTGTAAATAATTTTAGCTGCATTTAAACTGTGAAGATGCGAGAAACAAAATATTTAAGTAGAAGCGGAGTGAGTCATAAAGGTATTAGCTCCCGCGAAACGAACCGATGTAAATAATTTAAGCTGCATTTAAACTGTGAAGATGCGAGAAAATGTTTAAGTAGAAGTGGAATGAGTCATAATGGTCTCTAACGTCTAACTCTCGCAAACCGGTTTTAATAAACTCCTGAGAGTACTATGTTCAGAGAAGTTTATTATACCCTAGCAACCGGCCTCAAGAGTTTTGGTCAAAAGAAGTTAACACTTGTAGGCCTGGTGCTTTATTTAATAACTAGCAATTCAAACGTACCTCAACTACGCCATACTACCATACCCCAATCTCACTCATTTGTATGACAATAAAATTATAAGGACAAACTACTTTATGCAGTCATAATCGACTGCGTATGTGAAAACGTACCTAGGACTCGAGTCGCAGCGATATCGCAACTACGAAGTTAAACTACCACCTATACCTTGATGTTAAGTTGGCCGCTGAAATAATATGATCAAGTAAGTAATCCTTTATCCTTTAAAAAAAGGCGCCCAATCTGAGCTTAATTATTTCAACAACAGTTTGTGGATCACACAAAGTGGCCCTGTATATAAACTGTCCCATTGCTGAGCACGGGCCCCTTTTCACTATGAAAAGGGTATAGGCCATAATCCTCCACGCTGGCCAAATACGGGTTCGTGAAAAAACTGCACATGTATTTCGAACATTATGGAGAACTCTCAGACGTGGAGGTTTCCTCACGATGTTTTCATTTACCATTTAGCAAGCGATAATTAAGAATTTAATACGCACATAACCTCGAAAAGTCCTTGGTGCGTGCGTACTATTCGAACCCGAGACCATCTGCGTAGCAGTCCGTTGGTCTCTCCGCTAATCTATCGCTTCTAAAATATAATATTATAATAAAATATCTCACATTCATTTCATGCACAAATGTTTATTTTGGTTAAAATACAGAAATTGAAAAATAAGACACTGTGACGTACAAACAGTTTTCCTCTACATGTTTAATCCGAAACCGCACCAACCACAACTGTTGTAAAATCGGTATAAGTTTTAATTAACTTCACCGTGTGAAAAATCGTGCATATCAGCCACCAAATAAGTGTAGACGAATTTTTTTCCAACGAATATAAAAATTACGGAAGATAAAGTCATAATTGCGGGGTCGTTGTCCGGCCAGCCGGTTCCAGTGATAACGACACCGGACACAAGCCGTACACCGCCCGTTTCACTGGCGGAATCGCCTCGGACGGTTCGCTTACCGGACACCGAGACTATAATTCAAAAGACCCTTACACCCCTTGCGTATTGAAAATGAAAAGATTTTCGCCAAGTAATGATGTGTAGGCGGTATTGACCTTGGTAGCAAATCTTTTTGTGGAGTTGACAACGCCGTTTCGCTGTGTTGACGGTCAGTTCTTTGATAGGTTTAATGATGAGGGTAAGGAGAAGGACAGAATATGTGCAATGTATGATAGTTCTGTTAACGTTATAGACACAATTATAATCTTCTATATTTTCATCGCTTTCCTTACTTTAGTCAACGTAAGATCGTGGGAAAGGGGATGTTCATCTGTCGCCAGAACACAAATTTATAGCGCGGTTAAAATGAGACCGAGTTCATCAGCAGCGGTTTGAAAATATTATTTTTCGTTTTAGGCATAGGCAGCGATAGCCTCGTTGGGAGACTGACGCAGAAGTTTTCGAGTCGGATTCGACAACAAGAACAAATTACTTTACGAAGTTAATATAAAATCATTAATTATCGCTTGCTTAGCAATGAAAACGTTGAGACTGTATGTCTGATTTAAAAAACATGTAAAGTCTGGCAACCCGCATTTGGCCAGCGTGGTGGAATATGGATTTAGGTACCTTTTTCATAGTGAGAAGCGGCCCGTATCCAGCAGTAAGTCAGTTTAGGTAAATACGGGCTGATGAATTAATAAAAAATGTAGAGGCTCCATTTACTGATGCCTAACTTTGGACAGACCATGAAACTTAAATTAGTATAGTATTAAGTAAGTGGCTCTTGAATGGAATTTTACAAATATATTTTATCTTAAACTACACGAAATTTACTGGTCCCGTGGCAAGAATATATTTTCATTGTAAAACATGCAACACAGAAAATATTCTACGAACAGGTTTTGTTGTATCTTATTTTTCAAGAAGTCCATTAACACGCTCGCTAAGTAAAGCGATACTACCCTCAGGTGGCGGAAAATATTTTACAAATTTAAAAGTAAAACAATGTTTGAGTTGTGTGAGATATAAATATGTATTCATGGTGCAAATAATTTATGACGTAAGTAATCTATATCGTATGCACAGCCATGCGCGTCCAAAAAGGCACGTTTGGCTGTGCATAGAGGGACGTTAGTACACACGCTTATGTATGGTAGTGAAAGTTAGGTATAGCAGAAGAGTCATGAAAGTAGAATTAATGCTGTAGAAACAAGAGCACTGAGAAGTATGTATGTCTGAAGTATGTGGTGTGATCAAGAGAAGGAAAATAAGAAAGATTAAGAATACATGGTGGGACAAGGATGTGCAATCAGCAGTGTCAGAGAAGAAGAAAGCTTGGTTAGATTGGTTGGCTGCGAGAGCAAATGAAAGAATGGGAAAAGCAACGGGTGAGGACACAGATGAAGCTAGAAAAGAGTTTGTTGGATCAAAAAGAATACTGAAAGAGATGGTTAAAAAGAAGAAGGTAGTAGAGCCTTGCTGATTTCAGCATGAATGGGCCGGCTCGACCGGGGAAGTACTACCCTCTCACAGAAAATCGACGTAAAGTAACAGTACCTAAACTGTTGCGTTTTGTTCGGTGAGTGAGAGTGCCGGAGGCCCTATGCCCTATTCCTTCTCCCTGATCCCACTCCTCATCCTATCCCTTTTCCTAACCCCAAGGGGCGGCAACGCACTTGTGACTCCTGTGGTGTTGCTTGTGTCTGTGGGCGGCGGTAATTGCTTACCATCAGGCAATCCATCTGCTCGTTTGCCGCCTGTTACCATAAAAAAAAGAAAGAGGAAAAGAAAGATGACTTTGATAGTCGATTATCTGACGATTTCCGGAGAAACATTAAGTTTTTCTGGAAATCCGTTCGCGCAGTTCGAGGAAGAACTCAATCCTCAGAATACACGTCGATCAGAGACATGAATGGTAAGATACTGAATGGTGAATCGTGCGTGCTGAAGAGATGGATAGAGTATTTTGAAGGTTTATTTGAAAGAACGGTGATAGAGACACCTGCAACTGAAATAAATGTTAATGATAGCAATGATGAAAGCGATATTGGTGTGGATGAGATTTTGAAGGCACTGGGAAGTATGAAATTAGGTAAGGCTGCAGAATATGCACTCACCCACTCCTCCAGCTTATCTAATTTCTCACTTTCAATACCTATACTGTTCGCATGATAAAGCCCTTCGTTCTTCCCATAACCTTTTACTTCGATGTCCTCAATATAGCTCTGGCCTTGTACATTCTTCCTTCTACGTTCAAGCTCTACACCTATGGAACGCGCTCCCTCTGGAAGTTAGGACGGCAGACAGTCGCTGGACATTTAAAAACAAGGCTCGTCAATGGATTCAACGTGGGTTATTGGCTGAATCATCGTAATCATCACATGATTATGTATGTATATAGAATATTTTATTGAATATATATGTCTATATATATATATAAATGTATATGTTATAATATATTAATATATATATATTATATTATACTAAATTATGTTATATATAGTATATTATATTAATTATTAAATTTATATGTGTATTGTATTAGTCTGTTATGTATATTATTTATTAAAGTATCTAGTTATAATTATCTAAATTCAATCACAAAGCACTTCCACCTAATACCTGCCTTAACTATCTCTGCATCACCCTAAGGTAGACTGTTAGACAATGCCTAAGGCATTAAGTCCGCCTATGTACAGTATTGTGCAGGAAGTTTAATAAAAAAAAAATATGATAAGATTACAGTGGAAATGCTGAAGGCTGGACAGGGCATCATAGTTAGTCAGCTGCAGCGCTTGTTTAACTTTTGCTGGAGCACCGGCCGAGTACCTGATACCTGGGCTACAGCAGTAGTTATCTATCACATTATATAGTTATATATCTCTTTATGAAGGAAAAGGCTCGCAACAAGACTGCAAAAACTATAGAGGCATTAGCCTTCTCAGCATTGTAGGTAAATTGTATGCAAAGTTACTGATTGAAAGAGTTATGAAAGTAACCGACAAGAAAATATGGGATGTATAAGCGGGATTCCGAAAGAGTATGGGGTGTACGGATCAAGTCTTTTCCTTGCGATGCATAGCCGAGAAATTCTTGGCCAAAGTTCAAAAGGTCTATTGCGCGTTCGTGGATTTGGAAAAGGCTTACGATAAAGTGGTGAGGAATGAAATGTGGTCGGTACTGTCAATGTATGGGGTGAACAGCAGCCTCATTTGAGCTCTGAAATCCCTTTATGAGGATTCTAGGGCTTGTGTGAGAATTCATTCTCATTCTGGTCGTTCCCTCAATGCTGAGGATCGTGACTGTATGTCAATTTTCTCCACTCGGTCCGGTTCTGCGCCATATGTACCGCACCCTGTATCCGGCCTCCAGTCACCTCTTTGAGTTGGTCCACCCATCAAGCTGGCGCTCTTCCTCTAGCGCGCTTCCCCTCCATTTGTCCGAGAATGATGAGTTTCTCCAGGCTGTGCAACGGGGATCGCATTATGTGCCTAAAGAAACTCCGGATCCTTTCCTGGCACGTATTCAGCAGGCGCTTGGTGACCTTCAGCTCTTCGAGGATAAAGACATTGGTTCTCATAGCTGTCCAAGGAATGCGTAGCAGCTTCCTTCAGCACCACATTTCAAACGCATTTATCTTTTCGCGTTTCTTTTTCCTGAGACACCAGGTCTCCACCCCGTATAGGAAAATAGTGAAGACCAACGTACAAACCAAATGCATCTTAGTTGCTCGGCGAATATTACGGTCTTTCCAGATTTTATCGAGGCTAGTCATGGCACTTTTAGTCATCCCGATACGGCGTCCGATTTCTTTCTCGCAGTTACCACTGTTAGAGATCAGCGACCTCAAGTATATAAATTCCTCCACTTTCTCATAATCCTTGAGCGCACTTGATGGACTTAAAACTTGAGCTCTGTCCACCGTCATCACTTTGGCCTTAGAGCGGTTTATGTGCAGGCCAAATTCAAGGCTCACTCTCTCTACTCGCTCTAAGATCGCAGCCATCTCGGACTCGCTGGCTGCAAGGATTGTTGTATCATCGGCATATCTTAGGTTCGTGATCTTCGTACCGCCCACCGTAACGCCGCCGTCCCAGCCATCATCGCCTTCCTCATAATATACTCGCCGTAGAGGTTAAACTGCTTCGAAAAAAGTATGCATCCCTGATGGACCCCTCGTTCTGTATGGAATGTTTCAGATTGTGATTCATCCAATTACACAAAGCTCGACCCGTCAAGGTAAAGCCTCTGGACAAGGAAGATAAGGTGTGATGGCACGCCCATTTCCGACATCATCCTGAACATGGAATTCCATTTTACGCAGTCAAATGCTTTGGCATAGTCTATAAAGTACAACACAAGAGGTTTATTAAATTCGCGACATTTTTCAATGAGTAAGCGTACGTTCAGTATCTATTCTCGTGTTCCTTTTCCTTGCACAAATCCTGACTGTTCCGGAGGAATCTGTCTATCTATGTAGGCGGCCAATCTCTTGTTCAAAATCTGGAGCATGCTAGTAAGAACTAGCGTGGGGCATGAGGGAAATAGTGCGGTAATGTTCGCATTTCTTTGAGGAGCCCTTTTTGTGAAGGGGGATGACAGCCGATTGTGCCCAGTCCTGAGGCCAAGTACCAGTGTACCAAATCTTGTTACAAATTTGGTAGAAGGTTTCGGCACCTTCAGGGCCTAGATGTTTGATCATGGCAGCTGATATGCCATCAGGGCCTACTGCCTTGTGTTTGAGCTTCTTGATGGCGTCCTCCACTTCACTGCGTAGTATGTTGGGTTCAGCTTTGTAATCATCCCTCGACCTTTCGACCTCTTTATGCATATTTTCACTGTAAAGCTCGTAGCAGTACTCTCGCATCTGTTTAAAACCTGACTGAGGTCGGATAGAGGGTTACCCTGTTTGTCGTCAACTACCCACGATTTTGGTTTTGGTGGCTTCGTTAACAGTTTTACCTTACCGAAGAGATCTTTGGTTTGTACCTTCACAGCGTGTTATTCTATTGCCTCACAGATACCCGAAATTTGTTTGTCCTTGTCCCGTCTTAAAGCAGTTTGCACTTCTTTATGTAGCTTGTTGTAAGCCGTTACAGAACCTTTGCTCTTTGCAGTTCTCCTCTTCTCAATCAATTCCCAAGTGTTATCACTGATCCAATTCTTTTTATAACGGTCACCCTTAAACTGTGCGCTAACTTCTTTAGCAGTTGTGTGAGAATAAACGGATCATATACTGACTGGTTTACCATCAACACAGGTGTTAAACAGGGATGTGTAGCGTCGCCGTGGCTGTTTAATCTGTTCATGGACAGTGGTTTGCAAGATCTTAAACATAGTGATTGTGGATTAAGGATGAATGAGTTACCTGTCAAATGCCTCCTTTATGCTGATGATCAGGTAATACTTGCGTTTTCAGAGGAGGAGTTGCAGGAGATGGTAACAATCATGCATGGTGCGTTAGAGAGGAAAGGAATGAAAGTGAATGTTAGTAAAACGAAAGTTTTGGTTTTTGAAAAGGAGGAATGTGTTACGGCTTACAATATTGTGTGAGTGGAACAAGTGAATGAGTTTGTATAATATTTAGGTACGCTGTTTACAAGAGATGGTAAAAATGAAGACGATAATGAAAGAAAAGTAAATGCAGGTAATAGAGTGAAAGGAGCTCTTAAGGCGTTTATGAACAGCCAAAACGTGTCCAAAAAGGTACGATTAGCTGTGCGCAGAGGGGAGTTAGTACCGACACTTATGTAGGGTAGTGAAAGTTGGGTGTGGCAGAGAAGACATGAAAGTAGAATAAATGCTGTAGAAATAGAGAGAGCACTGAGAAGTATGTGTGGTGTGTCTTTGAATGACAGAGTAAATAATTGTGTGACAAGAGAGTATTGTGGTGTTAAAGAAGATGTAGTGACAAGCATAAAAAAATGAACGCTAAGGTGGTTTGGGCACATGGAGAGGATGGATGACGAAAGACTGACCAAGCAGATATACAAGGCAAGTGTGATTGGGACAGCACGAAGGGGAAGACCAAGACGGACGTTCTCTGACCGGATCGGAGACCTCCTTAAAACAGAAAAGGTTAGAAGTACCCTAAACAGAAGAGCATGCATGAAGAATTGGATGGGAGTGAATGAAGCAAGAGACATATGTCAGGATCATTGCAAATGGCGTTCCGTAGTTTCGGCCTACCCCTCCGGGAAACAGGCGTGAGTCTATCTATGTATTTATGTATGTATATACTACATAGGTATAGCTAATATTTTTATTTAAATTTTAATTTCACTAAACTGTCGACCTTTTGTTTTCCGAGGTGGAAAATCCCTTTGGATCTCCGGCTCCTGGGTAAAATGCGAGCCGGAGTATGTGGTGTTTCCACTTAAAACCACCTCGACTGCCGACCAAAGACGCCCTACGGGAAGAAGATAGGGTACAGGTGCTGTCCCCATGGCGCCATGTTCAACTCAACTCATTCCCAGGGAAGGCTACAAGCCCTCACCGGCCCCTACTGGCCGACCTAATCCTAAACGGCAACTAGAGCTCCCCATGCTCTGGCTGCCCGCGGTCCCGTTGGCGGATCTCGATGTCTATCTCGGATACTGCGTCCCAGGCCTCTTCGGGTGCCAGCATTGCAGCAATTACTGCTGGAGGGGACAGATCCCTTCAGACCTGGTCGACTAGGAGTTCACGCTCGGACACCCATGCTGGGCAATCCTCCAACGTATGCTGGGCGGAGTCCAAGTCGCCTGCACAGTGATGGCATTGTGCCGTCACTAAACTGTCAAAATTTCTTCCAAGAACAAAGAATCACAAGTTCTAAGGTACAAAACATACACATTGGAAAAGAGTGTTTAGAACTTTCTAACTTGTCAACCTCATTAAAAATTCTTACACCGTAGAAACGACTTTCAGAAACAGTATCTTAGCTAAGTTTTTACAGTTTTTACTACTTTTTGACTGCAGTTCTGTGCCACTTAGCACAAGGTAAAAAGTCACCTGAATACTCAATTTTTGAGACGGAATAACTACTTAATTGCACGACGCTCCTTTAAAAAAATATTTTAACGTTAAGCCTAACTTTTTATTTAAAAAGTTTTCTTTATAAAAAGGAAATTTTGTGTCTCAAAGATCTGCCCGGATTTTATTTAAAATTAATATTAATTATAAATTAAAATTTTGCTGAGCTTCAAACAACTTTTATGCGAGTTTAAGCAAATAAAGTCCTAAATACTGGAGCTAGGTCGCTACTTGGTTCAATCCAGCCTAGTGGGGAGACTAATAGCCTAGCGGAGAGAAGACACAAGTTGCACCTATATGGCACCTAATAGGATCACAAATACACTTATCACCTGTGACTGACTGACTTGGGCGCTGACGCCTGCTGCGTCAGTCAGGTCTGCCATTGTTATATTGATAGTACAACCTATCGATATTGTACGGTTTACAAAAATGTGGTTAAATGTTCGCGATCAAGATGCATAATCTTTACACTATAAGTTCATAAAACTTCCATAAACTATAATCTAGAACTTTGTTTGCAAAATCACAGAATATAAAAAAAATCAAATGACTTTTTCACTTTTGATATGATTATTAATAGAGGCATAAATGCTTCTATTCACTTTAAGTCCAATTATTCTGTGAAGATTTATGCATCGGAATTTAGATATTTCATTTCTATGTTACAACGAGTAGAATTTCTAACAATTTCTATTTGTACATAAATGTACTTTACGTAGTGTTCAGAAAGTATTTGTATCTGTAGTGTTTGTTTCTCGAACATTTTTGTTTAATGTATTAAATATAGCTAAGATATTCGTGTGGGTAATACGATGATTTTAATATCAAGAATATTTTATATCTTTTCACGAATAAAGCCAAGCTCACTGATCGAATTATCCGTAAGACACTCCGATTGAGAAATTATCATGGTGAGGTTCCATTTTTCATATCGTTATTTTAAAGAATCTCTTTAATCAAGAATATGGGCTTATTTTAAATTGTCTTTATAGGGTGCTTACGGTTGACCTAGAATGGTCAATTTTGGTTAAAACCAAGGTCTTATAGCACAAGTAAAGAAAAAATCCGAAAATTAAAAAAAGTTGAAAATTAAGATTAATTTTGGTACTTACAGCTACATACTTCCTAGAAATAAACTAATGGCTACTTTACACTGTTACAAGTTTCAACCTCTGCCACAGTGCTAACAGACTATTTTGAATTCATCCAGTCTCTCAACTTCGACGAAACATTTAGATAACATAATTGCCATTACCAATAAGTAATCAATTCAGAACTTAAGACACAATATTCATTCGCAAATATAAATACCATTTTAAGTCGGAGACAATACTGTAGCTTTTCAAGGGTCTATTTTCTCAACATCCTGGTTGAGTTCTCAATTCATCATTCAAATTTCTTGCGGCCGATAAGGGCCGTCTGTTTGGAGACGCCCAGCGGAGACGACAAGATGGATACAATTATTAACAACCCCAATCGTTGCTGCGACCCTCCCTTAAAGAAGCTTGTACAATGGAAAATATTATTTATTGATATTTGAGATGGAATTAAACTCAATTTTGGATGGCCTTTCAAATAAACTATCCTTAATTACGTACATATTTCCACATAATATTTCCAAATATAATTTGGTAAAAAGATATTTTTTACTATTTTCAAGTGGTCTATAGATAAAGAACCCGACTGTATTCTCAAAACTTGCGTTTATACATTTAATGTCACTGCATATTAGACTAGTTCACGTATCTTCATGAACCATCAAATTTAATAATATAGCTACTCAAGAATTAAGGTTTGCACAAATTACAATGTTTGGAGCAACAAAAAATATTTCACGGCAAAATATTATTTGCCATTCATGTAAAATATGAATTTATAAATCGTTATCATCATCACCAGCCTTTAACAGTCCACTGCTGGACTAGGCCTCTCCTTTGAAAGGAGGAATTAGCCTACTATACCACGCTGGCCAAACGGGTTGGTATAGGGTTTGTATCAAGTTTTCCTTCTCTTACAGTGCTGTTCTCTGCATAATATGCTCCCTCTGTCGGCTCTTACGACACCCATGGGATGATATGGGGTGGTGACATTCCGTATTCTTAATCCGTCACCACACGGATATATAAATCGTTAGATACATTCAAAATACGAAACAGTTTTGTAATAAAAGCTGTATAGAATTTCCTATTATAGTGTTCAGTTTAAACTACTAGTCTACAATATAGACAAGAATTTTAATGTTAAGAAAGTATAAACTACACACCATTTTACATAATTTGTCGATTTATTTTGCAGATTATGCAATCGCAAGCGATGAATTTAATCGCTTTTGTCCTGAAACTTGCAGTTATTTGCGCTCTATTTGGTATTTAGGTTAAACTTTTGTGAGATTGCTACTTTTTTACCGCTTTCGTATAAAATACGGGTTGTTTTCATAAGGGACTTTTATTGCTCGTTAATTCATTCATAGGCAAGATTTAATGGCCTAGATGTGATTGTTAGCTCTTCTAATTCTGATATTATGATAATAATAGCAGATTTTACATCGGGTCCGAAGTTAAAGAACGATAGGAATGATATATAGATAAATAATACGAGTAAGCTTTATTTGCACACCAAAAAAGCTTGTACAGTACAATAATTATAAAGTTACTTGATAACTACGATTTATGTACTGAACATTCAAGCATAATTAAACTCAAAGAAGAAACTAGTTATGTCTTGAATTCGCAATATTTAACTGGTTTTTCAAGACTTGATCAGAAGCAAAAGCCTTATTTATAGTCTCACGCCTGTATCCCCGAAGGGGTAGGCAGAGGTGTAAATGTTACACCCAAATTTCGCCATGAAATTTTAGGTCCCAAGTAATAAGGGGCGAGCATATTGCCGAGTATATACTGAGTATTCGGTAAAACCCAGTAACTCTTTTGCCCGACCCGGGAATCGAACCCGGGACCTCTGATCAGCAGTCGCATACGCTATCCACTGGACCACGGAGGCAGTCAGGCAAAAGCCTTAGTATCCAGCTATCAAGTGCAGTCATCAAGTTTGCAAGTGGCCTCATCTGCACAAAAGCTTTGTGAACCCAAGAAGATATTAAACTTTTTAAGGCTATATACATACGCAAAATACACGAAAGGACGTAGAGTTGCGGCAACAGCCCGAGCTACCACCAAGGTTGTACACAACTTTGATTGGAGATTTAGTCGCTACATGTACATAGTTTCTTGTCAGGCGCAAATAGATCATTGAACCTGAAATATAAGCATACTCTAGCATTTTATCCGTCAACTGGATCAGAAGATGAGAAAGGCCCTTCACAACCATTTTGTCCCTACTGTAATGAGTAGGTATGCATGAAAGCATAACTTATTTAATACAACAATTTCAAATCAACACTGAAAAATTAATATAAAATGTGTGAGCATAGCTGCGGGCATCCTCTAGTATTATATAGAATAGCATAAAAGCATTCTTTCCACGGACTTTAACCACAATTCTCACAAAAAACACTCTTATACAAGTTCATGTTACTCTCGAGAATAAAAGTGTAATTCTTTAAAACAGTTTTAGTCCAGTTCTAAGTGTACTCTGTATCGAACGGATGCAATTTCTAACTGAAAGCGTAGTGTACCTGACTGCGATGCAAACTTGTGTGAAGTTTTATTTTCAGACCGCTGTTTGTATTTCTAGCGGAACGATGGTAGAATGGAGTGCTTCATAACAAAAACTTAGAAGTTAGCTTTGATATTTACTTTCACAGAGTATAGGAAAATAGAGACTTCGTGCCATGTAAATTAATATTATCAATGCGAGAGTCTGTACGTTTGTCTATTATGGCTATGATACTGAAGAATTTTGATGAAATTGAGCAAGGAGGTAGCTGAAGACCTGGGATTAAGCAATGGTACCTTTTTCAAAATTTTGGGCTGATATAGCGTTCTAACTAGACCTTGAACTAATATTAGTTGATATTTTCAGTAACTGTGAAAAACATTGATAGTAATTGAAGTTACGAGTATAGCTACCAGTTTCGATAAATAACAACGAATACTAGAACATAAAAGATACTTTTCATTTGGATTGATGCTTGAGTTATTTTGCTAAAATTTCACTTTCAGTACTACCGAAAAATACTTTTTGATTAACTACCTACTAGTTTTTGCCCGCTTTTTTGCTCTCCAGTAACATCAATAAAAGTATAGACTACTATTTAAAGATCAAATTAACAGCGAAAAGAGAAAGTGTTTTCTCTCTACCTTAACCCTTTTTGCCTTTGTTTGACCCGTATTGTCTTTAGCTACCTTCGATATTCGATATGATAAACTTAATCAAAATCATCATAGTTATTTAGCTGTGAAATCTTGATACCTAGACAGAATCTATTATGTCTAATACTAAATAGAGATTTATATTGAAAAGCGTCATTTTATTTTCGTGTAGAATCAAGAACAAACCATGAGTGTATTTTTTACCCCACACTCCGTTCCCCAAACAACCAGGTGTTCTGTGTAAAATATTTAAAAATAACCTGTATTTAGTCCACCTGTACACGAGGTGGGCTTGTTCGAACGTTTAAACAAAATACAATGGTGTTTGTTCATGGGTACAAAACACTCGGTTTTGTTTGTTTGGCCTTTCTGGTATATTTTATTTTCACTCTGTTTCAAGCTTTTGGCGTTCTTTTTTAAGTTTACGTCGTTATGTTTGCTGTTGCTAGGTTCGTACCTACATTTCTGTACTGTTACACCATTTTTAAAATGAAAGGGCTAGAAATAAATTGTGTTTAAGTTTTTATAAATAATGTACGCTAAAACGCAGAGCAGTTTATTCTCACAGATGCTTTATAATTAATTAATGATGTATATAATTGGACATCAAATCTAAAACTATTGTATTGATCTGTTTATTGTTATCAAGCTTGATTTGTTGTCTGTTACTATACCTATGTGAAAAAAAATAAACAAGACATTGTAATAAAATTATAACTTAAAGCTTTTTTGGATCGATCTGGCGAAAAGTGGGCGTTTAATTTGCCTCTGCCTACCCCTTCGGGGAAACAGGCGTGAGTCTATGTATGTATGTATGTATGTACGATCTCACGTCCTTCTACTACGTAGCAATCAGGTACTTACCACTTCTCAAATAGTTTAGTTGTTGATTGGACAGCTGTCTTTCATACGTTTTGCTTAGTTCGTCTTGGCGGGTGCACTACCATGCTCCCAAACATAGAACAGGAAGAGTTTGAACTCAGTTCTTATATTAGCCTGATGAAGTAATACAAAGTCAAACACTGATACGCTATGACTATAGTAAAATATTCGAATCGTTACTCAAGACAGAGAGGGGGTGATGCCTAATGCAGGGGAGGGAGGGAGATGGATGAATAAAATTTATTGCCGCTCAGAACAAATTCACTAGTTTTATTACTGAATTTCAATTCGAACCGTGAAATAAGTATCGTTTTATTACGACGAAGCTCTTTTCACTAATTTGAATGCTTTTCGCGAGGTTCTTTTAGATAAATATTTTAGTAATTCTTAGCATATTGTTTATCGAATTTAGTTACCGCATTTCTGTCAACTTGATATTTTATATCAAGTTCAGGTGGCATGCAATTGCATCATATTATTTCGTGGCAGCGTCGCATCGCTCTTTAAAACTGGTTGACATGTTTGGGCTTCCAAGATGGTGATCAAAAGCATTACTCAAATACCTATTCTCTATCCCATGAGTCACATATTATTCAATTTTATTATATCCAGCCAGGAATTAATTCTTTAACACAAGCAACTTTACCAGTATTCAAATCAAACGACACAAACCAAAATCAACTCAAATCAAAACACAATTTTTTGGACCACACAAATTCCTCCTCAGAATCATCACTCAGTTGAGTGACGACCAAGCTCTTCTTGTCATGACCCCAAATTTTCCCCGGCTGAATACACAAGCATAAGAAGACCCTCTTAAAGTTAAGCACTAAGACTAGTTCATATACTGAATCATTTAGGCATTACAGAATAATATAAAGGGAATAAAAACGGCTACGCACTGTGAAGAAATATTGGAAATTTCGGCATTTACAAACATCAAGTGAAAATTGCAAAAAAGCAAGAGCGAACAGCTAAAACACATAATTGAGGTTATTATAAAAATCAATGGGTTAAAAAGATCGAGTTTGTGTTTAAGACCGGGACACAGCGCTACCTCCGCACTCCTAAAAGTAACTGACGATGTTAGGGCGGGCGTTGAGGATGCCAAGGTCACTATGTTGGTCTTGGTTGATTTTTCGAACTCCTTTAACGCAGTCAGCCACGATATCCTTCTATCCCTTCTCTCCCATTTTATGATCTCATCTCATCACATCACTGGATTGGTTTTCGTCTTATCTTCGGGAGCGTCAACAGGCGGTCCGCATTGATGAATACTGTTCATCTTGGTGTGTTCTCGACTCTGGCGTTACACAGGGCGGTATTTTATCTCT
Source organism: Euclidia mi (assembly GCA_944739405.2). Classification (NCBI taxonomy): domain Eukaryota; kingdom Metazoa; phylum Arthropoda; class Insecta; order Lepidoptera; family Erebidae; genus Euclidia; species Euclidia mi. The sequence continues at coordinate 5,778,717 of OX123182.2, forward strand.
TCTTCTCTTCGCTCTGTTCATCAATCTCATAACCCATGACCTTCGGTGTACCTACCGTCTATACGCCGATGACTTGCAGTTGTATGCTCAGGCCAGGGTCGAAAATCTGTCTGATGCTATTGACGCGGTGAATATTGACTTAGCAGCTATAAAACATTGGTCCGAAAGGTTTGGCTAACATGTAAACCCTTCAAAGTGTCAGGCAATTATAATGGGAGGGAGCCGCATGATGTGCCGTGTAAATGTGGCATTTCTTCCATCAATTGTTTTTGATGGAACTACTATCGAAGTTACTTCTAATGTAAAAAAATTGGGTTACATATTGATGTCATACTTACTTGGCGAACTCACATTACGAACGTGAGCAAGCGAGTTACCGGGTCCCTGCGATCTCTCTATCGGCTTAAAATTTTTTTTCTCGTGAAGACAAAGATAACGTTAGTGCAAACTTTACTATTCCCGGTCATCGATTATGGTGATGTTTGTTATTTTGACCTGAATGCAGATCTTCTTGATAAACTTGACCACCTTCTTAATAACTGCATTTGATTTATTTATAATCATGACCATGTGTCTGCTTTTCGTGCTGAACTACGCTGGTTCCCCATTCGTCAGCGCCGGAGTTTACGCGCTCTCACAACGCTCTTCTCTATTCTTCATCTCCCCCTGCATACCTTCAATCTAATTTTCAATATTTAAGCTCCAATCACGCAAAAGATCTCCGCTCCTCTAAACCTACTACTTTTATGCCCATCACACACTTCTGGACTTGTTCATGTACACTCTTCTTTCACAGTCCAATCAGTCCTACTCTGGAATGCCCTTCCCCTGGAGATCAGGACGGCTACTAACCGCTGGACGTTTAAATCGAAGTTGCGTGAACATATTCCTAAGGGACTACTGACACAATCATCCTAATCATTATTAACATATTATATTATATATACATATATATTTATAATTTATCTTTACGTATGCTTAGGTATATATGTATATTTATTTATTTTATCTATTCCTGTATATACATTTATTATATAGTATGTATGTAATGTTATATATATGTACTTATTCATGATATTTATAATAAAATTATCACTCTTTCCAAGTTTTCAAATAAAGCAAAACGTTTGTGTACTGTTTTGTACGCCTACCATACCTATCTCTGCATCACCCTATGGTTGACTGGAAGAAAATGCTTTTAGCATTAAGTCCGCCAATGTACCAATATATTGTACATGAGGTTATAAATTAAATAAAAAATTAAAATAAAAAAGATACTTCAACTTTGAAGAGGTTCTGTTTACCTCAATACCATCAAACAGTGAATAACAATATAAATGCAACATAAACTCCCTTGTAGAATATTTTAAATTCTTCATAAATATTATTTTCATAATGAGGTTTTAGGGCGTTCGCACACAGCGATTTTTCGCAGCAATGCTGCGCGTCAGCAAAATGGCCATCTCATGTTTAAAATGCTGTCACTGACAGTTCCATACTCAAGTAAAGTACAAGATCCTGAATTGCTACAAACCTAATGGTTCGCTTTAGTAGCGATACAGAAGCGCGGCTGTCGCGAAGTCAATTTGGTACATAGGTAAATGTAAGCGCTATAGAAACAAGACAGAAGACATGGATTTTAGAAAAGCAGCTATAATTTTCACAGTATATATCTATGTTCAAATAACTAACGAATTACGAAAATGTCAATGTCAACTCATGTGATTTATAGCAACACTGGTGCATATAAGAATCAATACAGAAGCGAGGCAGTTAAGCTTTTGTAACTTTTCAGTAGTAATGGTGGTAAAGGAAAGAAAATTTTATTTGTGTATAAAGTTTTGATATACACAAATTAACAAGCAAAATAAGAAATTTATTACAAATTATCAATAGTGACATGTGGGAAAATAACGGAACCGTGAAAGATATTGTTCCCATTATACCACAATGTTTATATTCTGGCAACAGCTTACTTAAAAAGTGCGTTGCAAACTTGACTGACGCGCAAAAGAAGCGATATGCAAAACTCTCAACCTTGCGTTTACATCACTGCCAAAATTCACCGAGTGCGGCGTCCTATAAGCAAATTCATGATACGGTAGAAGAACTACCAAAAGCTCGTAAAAGTATTTATTCAAAACGGTCGAGGCATGGAACGGTACCCGAGATTATTCACCAACAACGGGCATTGATTTTTTAAATAAATGTTGAAGTAATATAAAATATTGATTAAATCCAGCAAGTGAAATTTTTTTGTGGTTAATTAAATAACTAGCTTGGGGGTAAATATGAAAGCCGATACGGAGAAACGTGCATCGTGAAGTACGTAAATGCAATTTAACGTTTTGATGTGATAGCACAAATTGCAAAGTACAAAAACGAATATGTCATATTTCCAAAAGATAAATAGCTAGTAACTAACTGCAAGAGCGATTATTGCTAACTCTCTACTTTTTTTTTTGTTTTTTTTTTTTTTTTGTTTTACGAGGTGGAAAATCCCTTCGGATCTCCGACTCTTGGGGAAAATAAGAGCCGGAGTATGTGGTGTTTCCACTAAAAACCACCTCGACTTCCGCCATGTACCCGTGTGTCGGAGGGTGGGGCATCACCAAAGCACTCGTCGCCACCCTCCGACGGGTATTGGCCCGCCAGGTGGTCAGGCGGGCCCCGAACAAAACCCCCTTGGCGACGGATTAAGGTGTTGGACTCCGCCGCCAAAACGCCCAGCGGCCCCAGAGGATAGGGAGGACGGCAACGCAACACCGCATCTCCTCTTCCTCTGCGGCCCCACCACGACGCATCGAATGGTGCGCCCCCATTTGGTCGCGGGAGATAGGGCGCGCGGCAACGCAACACCGACACGTCTCTCCTCCCGCGACCGCACCCGACTGCGAGGGACAGACAGAACTGTCCCTCGCACCCGCACCGTTGGACGCATCCTGCGCAGGCCCCTCCAAGCCCACGCGGAGCGTCCCCTCCTGGATCCCTCTTAGCTTCACCGCGGGTGACCAATCCACGGTTACTGAGCCCCCCCACCACGACAAGGTGGAGATCCCACGGGGGGGAGCTAACTCTCTACTTGTCACTGTAACAACAACCAATCCTGTTACATATATGTAAAATATACATAATGTATGTATATATGTATGTGTAATATATATATTTAATAATAATAATAATAATAATATTCTTTATTGTACACCAATCGGAAATACATATAAAAATTGTGATTAGCAGGTAATGCACAAAGGGCGGCCTTATCACTAAAAAGTAATTTCTTCCAGGCAACCTTTGGATGGACTGGAAACTGACGGATTTCGAAAAGGGTAGTGTTGGTGTGATAAGATATTGTACATAATTAATTGAATTTTAAACAATAAATAGGTACAAAATATTGTAATTAAATAATAATACATATATTAATAAATATACCATACTTTGTTAATGCTATACTTATATAATTATATTTATACATATACATACTTATAATATATAACTAAAATAAATGATTAGGAGATTGTAAAAACTATACTAATTGACAAAGGAAAAAGTAATAGAAAATTTACAGTTTATGACAATGTGGAGGAGAGCTGAATGGAAAGATAGTGGTCTCTTAATAATCTTTTAAAGGCTGATAATGATTCTGCTTGTCTGATGGATATCGGCAGTGCATTCCATAGCCGAGCAGCTTGGACTGTAAACGATTTGTCATAAAAAGTGCTGGAATGCATTGGCATTTCCAATCTTAATTTCACCGATGACCTCAGCGATCTCGAATGTGTGTCATTGAGGAACTTAAAGCGTTCTTTTAAGTAAGGGGGAGTAGAAGGATTAAAGAGAACATTGTAAAGCAAAGAAAGGATATGAGTATTCCGTCGAAGGCGAATTGGGAGCCACTTGAGCATGTTACGGAAATTTGAAACGTGATCATATTTGCGTAATCCAAATATGAATCTTATACAGCAATTTTGAAGACGCTCAAGCTTATCAAGTTGCTCCTCAGTGAGATCTAGATAACTGACATCAGCATCGTCAAGGATTGGTAAGAGAAGAGAATTAGCAAGCGCAATTTTAGTGGCATTCGGCAAAAAGTTTCGCAGTCTTCGCAAGTTCCCCGCCGCTGCAAATAATTTGCGACTAACCTCTCTTATTTGTGGGCACCAAGATAGCGTTTTATCAATATAAATACCCAGATCCTTAACGCAATCACTAATAGGTATAGGGATACCACCGAAGTTAATCTGGGGTAGAAGATTCCAGTCAATGCGTGCGATCATCCTAGGACTGCCAACGACAATAACCTGCGTTTTTGTTGGATTAATCTGTAAACCGAATCTTAGGCTCCAAGCAGATATCCGCTCTAAATCGATGTTTATAATTCGAAAAGCATCAAATAAACTATGAACCGGTGCTTGAGTGTAAATTTGCAGATCATCTGCATAAAGGTGGTAGGATGACTGAAGTTGATAAGAGATAGAATTTATAAAAATGGAAAAGAGTAATGGAGATAGAACGCCACCCTGCGGTACGCCGACTGTTGTATTACACCACGAAGAGAAGGAATCTTCAATGCGTATACGCTGCCGACGACCAAACAGGTAACTGTGAAACCAATCAATTACTGGTGGAGATATGTTAATAGAGCGCAATATACCAAGAAGAGTATGGAAATCTACGGTATTGAAGGCATTACTGAAATCAAGCAGAGAGAGGACCGTCAGATTTCCATTCTCCATACCAAGCCTTATGTCGTCGGTAATTTTGATAAGCGCCGTTGTGGTGCTGTGACCAGGACGGAAGCCGGATTGGAGAGGATTAAGGAGTAGGTTCTTATTAAGGAATGTGCTAAGTTGGATATGGACTAGGCGCTCGAGCACTTTAGAGAGGAACGGGAGTATAGAAATAGGACGATACTCGGAAAAGGTCAAAGGTTTGGATTTTTTAGGTATGGGAATAATTTGGGCATCTTTCCACGCAGATGGAAATACGCCCAAGGATAAGGATTGATTAAGGATATGACAAAGGATGGGAAGAATTATCTCTAAGATGGGAAGGATCATTTTACGACTAAGATAGTCATTACCGACTGCATTGGAAGAAATTGATAATACGCTCTTTTTAACATCACACGCGGATAATTGATTAAAAACGAAAGGTGGATAGTCTGGGGTTGGAAGCAATGAAAGATCTTGTAAAGTCTTAGCTTTAGTAGTCGCATCAAAATTGGACGAAGTAGAGAAATGTTGATTTAATAAATCAATATTAATATTATTGGAACTGGATTCATGTGTGGACTTTCCAACACCCATTGTTCTTAGAAATTCCCAGACTTTAGCTGGGTCTTCATTCTCGACAGAATTGTGAATGTATTGGCGTTGTGCTTTCCTACACACCTTGCTGCAGTGATTTCTTATTACAATGTAGTTATCCCAATTGCTAGGAGTCGGGCGACATTTAAATTTCGTCTTAGCCTTAGCTTTCTTTGACAAAAGATCTTTAATTTCTTTTGTAAGCCACGGCGAGGGTAAATGTTTAACTCGGATAGCACGGACTGGAGCATGCACATCGTAAAGATAAATAATCTTGTCTGTGAATATTTCGATTTTTTCGTCTATGGAATCTGAGCTTTCAACAGAACTCCAGTCAATGTTGCTGGCGTCACTACGAAGTCTCTCTGCATTTATGCCACCAAAATTACGCTGAAAAAGATTTTTTGCCTTTGCCTTAGGAATACGAAGTTTATAAGACAGAAAAATTAAGTCATGGTAAGAGAAAGCATCAGCTGGAAGCTGACCATGCTTAGCGACGAGAGAAGGTGAAGAAACGAGCATAAGATCAAGTAGGGAGGGAGTTGTAGTAGGCAAGTTATGCGTAGCATTTAAAGGGAGAATAGACAAGTTACAAGATTGGACAATATTGCTTAAAGAAGAAGAGCGAGAATCCCTTTTTAACAGACAAGTGTTAAAATCGCCCATGACTATGGTGTGACTGTAAGAAGGAGAAAGAGTTTCTAAGATATTTTCGAAAGAAGAGAAATAATTGATACGGCAGTTTGGAGAATAGTAGACACCGAGCAGAACCTTCGTATGAGCAAGATCTAATTCCAAAAATAGATGCTCGCCGGCGTTAAGTGGTGGTGGTTGTGATGACATATTGACTACTTTATAAGGAATATGTGAACGGAGATAGATGGCAACACCGCCACCACCACTCCCAGTGCGATCATTTCTTATTAACCTTTATTTATTTATATACTTGTTATATGTATTATGTATATATTATTTATGTATGTATGTAATTATATCTAAGTATTGTTTATATTCATTTAGTTTAGTTAAGTTAATTTTAGATTTAAGTAGCTAGTCTATGCGATAAGACCGCCCTTGTACTTACCATTAGTATATAAGTAATTTACTGTACTTGTTCTGTAATTACTGGTGTACAATAAAGAATTAAATAAATAATAATAAATAAATATCTCCGAAGAAACTTACATGTAGAAAATATTAAAAACTTTTCTTCGCACAATCATACACTTATCTTACGATATATAATATCAATATCCAAATTCATATTGCAATATGACCCCACAAAGCAATACACGACATAGATTTCTTCTTATCATTCGGCATGCCCTTAAAAACTTGTTATCAAGCTTGCCTGGCACTCATTGGCAAACCCGTACAACTTTCTGCTACTTTCGCGTTATCTACGTTGACGTTATGTTACTTTTACAGGTAGAGCCTTATTGGCGACCCTATAGATACTCGTGCCGACATTTTAAGTAGTCTCTTTTCTTTCCTTATTAAATACTGTAACCGCAGCTCTCTAGTTTAGTTAAAGAACGCTTAAGGTAACTGTGAGTACGAATGGATTTCGCATTCATTGAGTCGATAAAAGAGACTGGGCAAGTGTGATTATGTCTTGAGAGCAGAGTATTCCTTACAAATATGTAGATAATACAGTACGATTTTAGAACTTTGATCCCTTTATTGTCATTGATCGTAAATGATTTCTTGCAAGCAATTATACGAATGCCGTCGTCAATAATGCACTTTAAATTAAAATAAACATACTATATACAAAAAATATAAATTAAATTTATCGTCATGAAAGTCTTCCGCATCACAATCAATTGGGAGCGTATCCGTATCAATTTAGATGCCTTTATATAAAAACTTTACATGCACTATTGAAAGCTAGATAACCGTTTACCGAAATAGATACAAAGTATTGAATAATAATAAACTGCATCGCAGTATAAAATATTTCTTGTTGTCCTTATAAAATAAATATATGGCAACTTTTTTAACTTTTAAAAGCCCCGGTAGCCTTGCAATTGTAGTAGAAATAGTTTAACGAAAACATTATAATAAACCTATTATAACGTTTTCTTTAAACTATTTCTACTACAATAGCTACATTCTGCGTTGCAAAGTTTCCTAACAGGGTATAAACATTTTAAAAGGTTTCATACATTATTAGGTACGTGCAAGGTATGTGAAAATTTTAAAAGTAGTAAATAAATACTTTTATATCATTCCTATTTTTGAGAAAGATGTCTATATCTAATCCGTATTTATCGTGAGAGACTTTTTAAACAATCAAATAACGAATACAAAAGACAACCATGTTTTAATGGATCACAAGAAACGTTGCCCATAATGGAGATAAAACCCAAAACAGTATAAGAAGCCTCTACGTTATATATGCAGATAAAATGACATGTTCTTTAAAAATAAAAATGTTATTTACGTCTTTGTTAAGACAAGTCCCGCACTTGTCTCGAGGGCCCTTACAACCAATGGACACAATGCATAAAACACCAAGACTCGAAATAACAATTTAAGTATCTCACAAAGTGTTCTGAGAATAGAACCCAAAACAATAGTTAAATAGCCACTCAAAAATCAACCAGTCTGTTCGAGGGTCAGAATCCATTCTGCATATTCCTTGTCATTTGTTCAAGGGTTTAAAGGACGGAGTATTCATTCATCATTGCCAACATTCAGGAGATTTGCATTGCATCCCGGAAACCGCTTCCAAATCATAGACATTTCACAAAATGCTAACTTTGCCACGTGGTGCGAATAATAATTAACCTCCATAACCACTTATCCTATAACCATACTATACCATATCCTATGGTTTAGTTTAGTATTGCATTATAATATCGTCACGCCTGTTTCCTCGAAGGGGTAGGTAGAGGTGTAATACTACACCCACATTTCGCCTTGTGGATTTTTTAGGTCCCACGTAATAGGGAGCGAGCCTGACTTATGCATATACTGGGCACATTACTCCGTGCTGCTACTGAAAATTCGGAAAACTCAGACCTGGGAATCGAACCCGGGACCTCTCGTTCGCCGACGCATACGCTATGCAATGGACCACGGGGGAAGTCTAGTATTGTATTTGAGGACAGGTACTTTCACTGTTACAGCTATCTTAGATATTTTTATCATCTCTATTGTTTAGGGCTTTTGATCTTTCATTAGATCATGCCAGTCCCATCGTTACCTAAAAATAGTCTATGCATTTCTAATCTGACTTACTATTTTTTAAACTGAAGTGGCCGCATTCAATAAAGACTAGCTGTTATAGATGTTCGTGGCAACCGAGACCATCGGGCTAGATCACCGATAAAGAGGTGTAATTTTTATGAGCGCCCTCCCATCTATAAAATAGGCGGCGACAAAAGCGCTTAATCTCGTGACCCGATAGATATCAAGTTTAATATATAAGCTAAAAAACGTATATCTCCTTATTTGTTTCGTCTGATCTGTGTTTACGAATTCCTGGAATTAACAAGATAACATTCAAAACAACTCCGTACCTATGATTACTTTTCTTAGTACTATTACATACTTTAATATTAAAACAACACAAAAAGCTAATACCTGCGGCACAAAGGTTAAATATACATAAACATTTTTCATATAAATCTAATATGTATCGCTTCACATTTTCGAGGCAATAAGCCAGCAATATACGATACTTTATTATAACGATGCATTGAAACAATTTATTTGCGATATAGGAGCTGTAATGTCGGGAGTACGGAACACTCAGGGCCTCATTAACTTGACAATCGCGCCGTTACGTATTACAATATGTAAGTAATATCGAGACTTTATTTGAAAGAGAGAATCAACGTGTATCGAAGTTTTACTTTATTTCTTGCCACTAAACGGCTAGTGGCGCACTTTGGTCACACACTATTAACATCCTGAGACCCCGACATACTTTTTCTTTAATTTTAATAAAAAAACTAGCTGAGTCTGTTATTAAAGATATTATTTTAAGTTTTAAACCCAGAAAATAACAATAATCTTAACGTTTTATAATTAATTGACATCTACAAATAATAATGGATCTATAGATAGTACAATCAAACGAATTTATTCTTAGTGGACACAAGCCTATTCTAAAATCGTACTTGAATTTGTTAATACGCACAATCTTGCAAGACACTGATCGAAGTGCAACTAAAAAAAAATTAATAGCCAGTTTTCACAATGTTCTTCCACTAAGTTCAACATTAAACATTCTCTGTGCTGCAGTAATATATTATAAACATATAGAATAAGACATCTCGTCTTTTTTCCTTTGTCTTTAATAATTGCAGTCATGATTGCTTTTAACAAAATGCATAAAAGACAAGAAGCTAAATAAAATAAATTTAAAGGAAGATTAAAGCACAATTTTGTTTTATTGAAATTTCAGTTTAACTCTAAGCACCTTAATTCCTCCACAAAATATAATATTTCGCCATACCTTTCTTTTGTCTTACCATTTGTTTTATATAAATTGTGTGGCAAAAAAAAAACGCACAATAATTGAAAGAATTAAAATTATAAATACAGCACATACGCTCATACGGCACTTGATTGAAAGATTATAGTCACAAACATGATTATAGATGTTAAATTTATTGCTACCGTGCTTAACGTTCAAAGCGTATAAAAACTAACCTAATGTCTAGAAACTGTGACTTTTTCTAAGCTGTAAAATATGTTGTACTATAATCTGTCGAAAAACAAAGATTTCAGCATTCCTGAGTATAAATATTATACTATTGTACGTCAAAGTGACCCGTTCTTTGTAATGAAAATTGTTTTTTTTACATTTGTGAGCAACTTGATGTATAACTTGATTGAAATAATATGTTAACAGTATTTTGCGCCACAGCAACATAAATATCAACCTAAGAAAAATTCAAATATCTAAGTAACTGCAACTACAACAAAAGTCCACATGAATTTCTTATGAAAGACTTTGCAAACACAACATTCCAACTCTAAAAAGCAACACATACTCATTTCAAAACACATTAGAATGAAATAGAAAGATTTAAAGGGTTAAAAAGACTTCACACTAGTGCGCCACGTCAACTAAATTCAGGGTGAACTTTCTGTGATCTCCTAAACAAAGGTGGATTTCAGTTACACAAATGGTTCTCAAATTTTCCAGAATTATTAAATGAAATTCCTAAGTCACAGCAACACTTTGATGATATTGAATTACAAAGTGACAATACTTTCTTAACAACTCTAGGAATTCATTATAATATAAGCACTGACTCCTTCATGCTTTCATCCCCTAATAATGACGTTAATATGCAGGCATATTAATAATAGTAGCAGGCTACTACTAATCATTTTGCTATTTCTACAAGAAATGCTATTAATAATGTTAATATGCCTGCTACTAAGCGTCAAATATTAAGCTTTATTGGTTAAATTTATGACCCGCTTGGTCTTGCTGGCCCAGTGGCGTTAAAAGCTAAAGTGATCATGCAACAGCTATGGCAAGCGCACATATCATGGGATGAACAGCCTCCTGAGCACTTGCTAAATGCTTGGAAAGAGTTCTATTGCAGCTTAAGTATCATGCCGCCTATACAAATACCGCGTTATGTTAATTTAAAAATGCACGCTTAACTGAACTAATGGGCTTTTGTGATGCCTCCAGTTCAGTAGAACTGGACACAACAACCATAAGCAGTAGCTTATGGTTGTTGTGTTTATTTGCGTGTTACTGATTTAAACGGTGATGTAAAAATTTCTTTATTGTGTTCCAAGTCACGAGTAAATCCCCTTAGTCAAAGCTTAACCGTACCAAGGCTTAAGTTCAAGCCTTGGTAGGCCAACGCGGCAGTACTTCATGCTAAGTTAACAGCTCGAGTGAACAGAATATTGCAACTTAAATTAAAAATAGATAAAGTGGTTTTACACTCTGATTCTCAAATTGTTTCGGCATGGATTAAAACTAATGTAAATACATTGAATGTGTATGTGGCTAACAGAGAAAAGTAATATTTCAGCTTACCCAGTCCTATACTTGGTTGTATATAGGTATTGAGAATAATCCTGCAGATTGCTTAAGCAGAGGCATCCTACTGCATGAATCACACAGCCACGCTATGTGGTGGTCTGGCCCAAGGCTTCTTCATAATAGTGAGTATAAAATAGGGACTCCATCAGAGATTGCTCCTCCTGACTTACCTGTAGTTAAGGCCTCCTCTGCATTCTCACGCGCTATGGTGTGTACGGTAAACGATGCATATCTGTGTCTAGATTATTTAGACAAATTTGCTGATATTAGTAAAATGAAACGTGTTTTAGCCTATATACTGCGTTTTGTTGATAACCTTAAGTCAAACTGTAATAAAAATAAATTAAATTATCTAACTAGTAAAAAATTAGATAACTCATTGTTACTAATTGTTAAATATGAACAGCAAAAATATATGCTAGATACTATTAAGGATTTAAATTGTAATAATAGTACAAAAGGTACTTTAAGACAATTGTGTCCTTTCATTGATGTTACTTCAAGCATCCTTAACTCTAGAGCTGATATAAACATTATTTGAGTATTGAATGACATGCTATATTCGTGTCTAGAATTTTGAAGGGTCGTTTACAAAAGTGGAGGACATTCATATTGATTCGGAAGCTAATGTTAATAGTAAGGTGGAAACTAAATATAAACAGGCTTTATCTTATGAAAGATTATTATGTAAAATTACTGAAGACAATTAGGAAATAGAACCCACAACAATTGGCCCAGTGTCTAGCGGCGAAATAGGCCGCTTTAATCACTACGCCAGGCGAGTAGTCATGAAAATATAAGTTGGGTAGTATATCCAGGCTCTGCCTATCAATATCAGATGACTAATGATGATTTTTTTGTCTTTACTAACTGCGTGTAAATGTCACCATTGTAATGGCATGATGTGATAATTTATCATCTTCATCATCATTATTTCCTTCGTTGAGAATACGGATTTGTTGTTTTAATATGGTATCTAAAGATCTTGAATTATCCTTGGCGCTGCATTTTTCATTTGGACACATTTATTACACCCAACAGGATAATTATGTTCCCATCACACAACAGCAACGATTTGAAAAAAAAAACTAAACATGTTTCTTCATTCACAATTGTTTAGTATTTGCGTATCCAACTCATTTAAATACATGGGTTTCATTCAAAGACAAAACGAAATAGAAAGCTTTATTTGACAAACTCAAACTTTGAAATAGTTCATAGAAATAAACACTCTCTACTAGCCACTTAAACTCAAGAACAAAGGAATAAACCGCCGGCAAGTTTAGATTAGTTAAGTCTATTATGAGTACAGCTCTGACTTGAAATCTTAACATCTGCGTTTGTATATTTTTAGAAAATACTTTTTCGTGGTTTAGTGGATAGCGTATGCGACTGCTAATCGGAGGTCCCGGGCTCGATTCCCGGGTCGGGTAAAAGTATTACTAGGTTTTCCCAAATTCTCAGTAGCAGCACCGAGTCTGGTGATGTGCCCGGTAACGGCAACAGGCTCGCCCCCTATTACGTGGGACCTAAAAATTCATAGCGAAATGTGGGTGTAATATTACACCTCTGCCTACCCCTTTGGGGATACAGGCGTGAGTCTATAAAAAATACTTTTTCGTTATATTTGTAAAACGAAATATTATTGGAGCTATTGAGAGAGTCTACAAAAAATATTATTAATCAATCTTATACACGTGCCGAGTAGCTCTAGTGGTGTAGTGGTTCGGTACAGTTTTAAACGGTTGCAATACCCTGAGTTTAATCCCAACACGAGACAACACTTTGTATTATACCTACACAAATTGTTGTTTTGAGGCTACAGACAGAATACATCTGTCAGTTTATCAGATAGTTATAAACTTTGAATAGTTAATATTTTCTATCTTGAAGATATCGATAGAGTTATATTAAATCAATTCTATAACATGCATTGTCAGTTACAGGTATTTAATTATACACTATGCACTGAAATCAGTCAGAAGTCAAGAACATTCTAGTGCGAGCTCGCGAATGGTATGGAAAGAATTCGTTTAATTTTAACTTGACAAAGAGTCAAGAGCGTTGACTACAAAAAGAGAAACTGCACGTTTCCCCGAAAGATTTTAGTCATCAAAACCTGACGTCCAATTTGAAAGTAATTTGAGAGTCTACTCTAAGAAAAAAAATATCACTGGCACGTGGCATACTTCTCACACTATTGGAAAAAAATCCCAACTAACCAGGCTTAAGAACCTCTTAAGATAATAAGCTTTTGACGTATGTACCTATTTATTAGAAAAGTTTATAGATTCAGTGGCAATACGCGATCATTTTCGTCATATAACTTAATACGTTGTCCTCTGGTGGTATGTTTCTACGGTCTCGCAATTTTTTGCTCAGCTATGTCATTATCATTACCTATCTTCATAACCGCCAAGACCTCTAAATACAACTGAAAGGTTTATTTTATTTCAACTGTGGATAAAATAATATTTCATGTGAGGTGGATACTGGATAGGTCACCGTTAAACTAAGCTATTACTTATTTCAACTACGCAGTGTCCAGTTTCATAGCTTTTAGTAACAGCCAAACAGTCGTTATAAGAAATGGCATAGATGGCTCCACTATTGATCGTGAATTCCCTTATCTTTAAAGCGCACAGTCCAGCCGGACCCTGTAAATAAAAATAATGGCTTAAGACAATAATGCGATAAATCCGTACCGTAATTGGACATTTCTCTGTAGGACACATAGTAAAAGTCAGTGACTCGAATCAAAATTATATGAATGAACACTAATGGTGAAAAAACAGGTTTGATGTAGAAGAGTTCATATTTTACAAACCATCAATTTGTCATTATTATTTGTCTCTATGCCGCCTAGTAGTAAGCTTACTACTAGGCGTTTTGTGTGCAGCGATAAATGATTTCTCTAAGTTTGGGTGCTCTTTTTATCCGGTACTTATACAGACGTCCATTTCTTAATTATATAAAAAATGCGCTAGGCGCTTTAAAGGAAAGAATGCACATAGGTTTACAATCATTATAATTGTCCTAGTGTCATTATACTGGTAGCATCCAAGAACTTTAGTGGCTTGGAACCCATGGTTTGCAAATTAATTTGGTAAACGAGCCATCGACTCACCTGACAATAAGCGATCACCGTGACTGGTTGCAGTCCAACGCGAAACTGGAATTATGGAGTAAGAAAAAGGTGCTGTAAGAGTTATTCATCGTTGCATTCTATGACAGAATAACGTTTCGCGCGAAATTCAAGTGAATGACTGGCCATTCAGTTGAATTTCGCGCGGCACAACTGAAAATATTGCTAAATATTAAAGTCTACACATCATCAACCTCTTAGCTTGCTTAGTTCTCTAGTGGGTACGATAAGTTCTAAAACAGAATATTTTAGCCGACTTACTAGCATAAGTTTAGTACTATAGTTATACCTACAGCTAAAGACTACTTCAGAAATAACTGAGCCCATATCGGTCTGCTCCGACTTCCGGTACCTCGGGTCAGTTATTCAAGGGGACGGGGAAATAGACCGCGACGTCACGCACCGGATCAACTCAGGTTGGATGAAATGGCGACACGTCACAGGAACAACTTGTGACCCACGGATGCCCCATAGGTCAAAGGGCAAAATCTACAAATCCGTAATAAGGCCAGTCGCACTGTATGGATCGGATTGCTGGGCCTTGAAGAAGACGGATGAAAGAAGATTGCATGTAGCAGAGATGAGGATGTTGAGATGGATGTGTGGGATGACAAGGATGGATAAAATTAGAAATGTGTTTATTAGGGGAAGTCTGAAAGTTGCACCGGTGCAAGAAAAGCGTAAAGGAAATCGTCTATCGTGGTATGGGCATGTGATGAGGAGGGATGAAAATCATGTGACCAGAAAGGTAGTGAAGATGAAAGTTGAGGGATATAAGGCAAGAGGAAGACCAAAGAAAAGATGGATGAATTGTGTGAAGGGTGACATGAATGAAAAGGGAGTGAATGATGAGATGACGTCTGATAGGAGAGAATGGAAGAGAAAAACATTCTGCGCCGACGCCAAGTAATATGGGAACAGGGCAGGCAGAAGAAGAAGAAGAAGTCTGTTGGACTTTATCTTGAAATGCGTTTAGTAGTTCAAAAGTTGAAAAGGATTAAGAGAGAGTGATGTCATCAAAATTTAAAAGAAAAATAAATTTATAAGTGTGGAGTTTAATACTTTCCAAATTCAAAGTATTTTTTTACAATTTAATTGCAAATATTAATGGAAGTTTCTTTAAAAACTTAGTTTCGAAATTACATCTTAAGGACGTCGCTGTCAGACTATTTACAAATATTTGGCAACCAAATATTTGTAGGTCTGCTCTAAGATAGCCAAAACTTTCAATATTAAATCGAAGCAAAGAAGAGAGAAGTTTATGGTAAATATTAAGTAACAAAATATATAAATAAATTGGATTTTGGCGAAATTTACGTTGCGTAATAAAACAATCTTAAAGTACTCTGATCAGAATGACATATTGATACCATCGCTTGTTTACCTTTAAACCTTCAAACATGCCATCAGTTTATGGTATAGAATTAAGCTAGAGGCAGAAAGTTCCAGTGAATCACAGTGGAGAGCAGAATGAGGTATGAGTTTGGGACGGCGCTATATTATTTTAAATAAAAATATTGGATGTCAGCTAATAAGGTTTTGAGAAAAAACCAGCCACTTGACCTTACCCAACCTTATCGTCTTCAAGGCAAGAGTCATTCTGAAATAAAAATCAAAACGAAAAATAAGAATTACAAATAGATTTACGAAAATATCTACCGGAAAACATATTACCCACAAATAGATTAGCCCAGCTGGTACAGAAGCCAAAGTGGGGCCACTAATCATAGATTCGGTTATCAGTTCGGGCAAAAATTCCCCAATTTACCCTCCAGTACTTTTTGTTACAGTTCCGAGTAGCGAAGAGAATTTATGCGATCAGGCACTAGGTATTCTGTATGTATGAAGCGCGTAGATCGAATTTTCTTTCAATACAAAGGAAAGTCTGGAGGAAAATTTTGCGTCTAAGCTTTTGAAATATTAGTATGTGGAAATTATTTTAATATTTTTCAGAATATAATAATACAAAGGAAATTCTGGAGGAAAATTTTGCGTCTAAGCTTTCGAAATATTAGTATGTGGAAATTATTTGTATATTTTTCAAAATATACCATACCTAACATTTATTTCTATAAAAATATTTGAATAATTTGGTACTAGACTTTGCCTTCGGCTAGAGCTGCGTAGGACTATTTACCCTCTTAGGGTTGAAATTTCCATAAATCATTCAGCTTGTTACGTTTAGCTGTGTGTTGTCCGTCAGTCAGTCAGTAACGCAAGCATTTTATATATACAGATAGTTTATTAAAATAACTTCCTGGGACAATTCACACACGGTAATCTGATTCTAAATTTGGCATATCTTGTTATAGAGTAATCAAATAAGTGATAAACGAAGCGATCTGATAGAAATGTAACAACAAGCGGTCTGCCATCCAAGTCATGACCTTTCAAAAGGTTGCTTAACTTAAGTACGGCAAGTTAAGGCTACCTCTTACTTGCTTGGTGTCCCAGATCCAATATTCAAGCCCTGAGCTTATGTCTTCCACGAATAAAAGATAGTCTATTCCAAAATTATGATTATTTCATTTAATTACTAACGTGGGTTAAGTAGTTAAAACATGGTCCTATTACTTCCTGAATCAATAAATAAACGTCTGATTACACGGTGGAAACAAGGAGTTCTAATTTATATTGTTTACTCGCGCAAGGAGGCCATGAGCACAAATTTGTAACTATCAGGATGCGACACATATTTACAAGGATTGTTTCATACGTCCCACAATACTTGGAAAGGTGCTGATCTGTATTATTAATAAAAAAGAATGAAAACGCACAGCCAAAGTTATTGGTAGCAAGACCATCAAATTGTGGATGTATTTTCCTTGGCAACCGCTAGGTGCACCCTAAGAAGGGATTTCCCGAAAATCCTAAAGGTTCGGGCAGAAACAGTTAAAATAAAATGTGCGAACATAGGTAGCGGGCATCCTCTAGTTTGTATCAAAATTGTAATCTTAATTCACATGGACTACATTTTGTTATCATTATTTAATGTGGTTGTGATATCAGCCACATTGCAGATATGTCGCAAAAAATCAGGGACTCCTCGAACTAGCGGCTGGATACATTGCAATCACAACGTTGTGTTGATGCGACGAAACTACGTAACCACCAGCGCCCTAACTGTCTGTACTTTACACAACAAGATGGAAAACACTAGCAATACGACGATTGGTTGGCGCAGACCGACGACGACAATTTGACGACCGGTTGGCGCAGTGGGAGTGTAAGCTACTGCTACGCCGAAGGTCGCGGGTTCGATTCCCGCTCAAGTCAAACATTTGTGTGCATGAACATGGATGTTTGTCTTGGACTGAGTTTTCCTAAGTATAATATGTATGTATTTACAAAAAAATATATATGTATGTTTATCCATTATCTATTAGGTACACATAGCTATACTTAGTTTGGAACTAGATGGTGATGTGTGTAAGTGGTAGAATAATATATAATATAGTAACGCAACCACATCCACATTTTGTAGATAACGCAAGGAGTCACAGCGAAACTATTCAAACTTAACCCCAGGTTCACCAATTTTTGTAGAGGCGGTGTTGTGTGCTTGTGGCACGTGTAAAACTATCCTTAGTCTATACACTCTGGTTAAGTATGTTAGTATCCTTGACTTCAGTTATAATCGAAAATAATTTTCGCAGAAATTCCTGTCTTTAATAGGTATAAAAGTCTTTGTTTTGAATGTATTAACTCTGATTTAATAAAATGGTGAAAAAAACATGGCACATAATAATATATCGAACGATAATTTAAAAGTAATGTTCATGACCACGAAAGATTTTAAAAAGTTTAACTCTTAAAATTTTCAATTTGAGTTCTATAATCGCGTTATAAGATTAAGTTGGTTAATATCTGGGATACGAAGTGCTAGGTATTTAGGTAATTTGAAGAACGGATTTACTATGTTTACGAACTTTGAGAAGGGTTTTAAAGTACGAAGTTTTAGTTTACCAAAATACAAAATCACAACTACGAATAAATCTGATCTATAACATCAGACCTAATAACCCAACAACAAACCAGGTTAACCTGCATCGATGATTGTCATTCGAAATAGACAATAATTTATCGCGCTACAAAGCATTTTGTTAATAGTGGGATTTCGATCGAATATCGGTTCACGCAAGTCTATTATTATATATTGAGTGTTATGATTATGAATAGTAACTTTTTTTTGTTACTGCTAGTTTCATACTTTTAATTGCTTAGCTTTACTTTTGATTTTTAAACCTGCATGTCTGGGAGGTCTTGAAATACGTACAAAAACTCTAAAGTGCAGAAATATGACTTGTAAATCAGAATAATATCTCATACCTTTTCTGGAGATAAATGAGATCCAAGAGTGCGAAGACGCGGCTGAAGTATAGCAGATATTCTTTAATTTCTATAATACGATTAATCACCAATATCAATATCCAAGTATAGACATATTATAGAAATAAATAAACTAGGAAGTGTCACAAGGTCATTACAAAATCCCTTCAGTTCACCCACGCTAACACACACATTCGTGCGTGACACAAGTCATTTGCTTGTCACAAACATATTTCATAATGTGTTTACATCACCTATTACAGTTTGGAACTTAATAACTATGTAACGGTAGTATTCATTAAGTTTTAAGCATGTGTTTATTATACCTAAACGGAGGGTTTTACGTTATAAAGAATGTGCTACCGAATGTAGGTATAAATAAAAATATATTTCTATTTCTCGTTAGCCACTAAGGGGTTTTTGCTCTTCTGCTTGCTTACCACTCAAACGTTGTATATTCATCTTTCTTTCTCCTAGCGTTATCCCAGTTTCAACCTGGGGTCCGCTTTCTAGTCTAACCGGATTTGGCTGAATATTAGCTTTTCCACAGAGTGACTGCCTGTCTAACCTCCGCAACCCGAAGGGATAGCCATATTCCATGGTTTAGACTAGTGTCAGTTTATTTAGAAGGTACTGACGCCCTATAACGACTGTCAAAGATCTTCATGCCAACCGGGACCGACGGCTTAACGTGCTCTCCGAGGCACGGGGCAAGTGATAATTTATAATTCAATACGCACATAACTCCGAAAAGTCATTGGTGCGCGCCGTGGATTCGAACCCGATACCCTCTGCTTGGCAGTCTGTTGGTATCTCCACTAGGCTAAGGTTGTATATTCATAATTATGTCAAATCTGAAATCTGTTTAAATTCGGTTTCACTAGTTCAGGATGAATCACCACTAATATCAGCATTCACATAGTCGCATTGTGTTTTGAGACATTTTAACACGTAACTTTGCTTCAAGCAGGTATCTTTCAAAGTCAAATGATTGATTTGTTCATAGCCGTCCTCACAGATTGAGCATGGATATAAAATATCGCTACTCGAAACACAGGCGCTTGATTTTTTTCCAAAAGCCAACCTGAATACACTTTAAATTCTGTAAAACATTTTAACAAATCTTCTAAGTTAGCATTAAACCCTTGTTCAAACAAGGCACCTCAAATTTTCTTTAAACATTATTCGCTTTCACTTAATAAACTCTAAAATCATACCTACCGGACATGAACCTTTCACTGTCCCAAACCGCAGCTTTACAAATAAAGATTTACAAAGATAAAGTCAACTTGACATCGCTTTGTGTCCAAAACTGACAGTTAAAAAGGATCCAGAGACAGTTCCCTTTGTGATCTTCTATAAACACGAAGGCGTATCATGCGTCTATTTTATAGAATATAATGCTTTAAGCCCAATATAAAATATGCTCGAAGCGGTCAAGACAAATAAACAGCAATAAATTCAAAACCTACTCTATTTTATAGGCAGTAAAGTTTCAATTTAGTCAACCAGTTTTGTTTAGATTAATTAATGTGTGTGGGATGTAAAATCCATGCGAAATGTTTTGTAGGAAATGTATGATATTCTTTTGTAATATCCTCGATGGATTTGAGGGCGATCGTTGATCTTAAGAACACATAAAACATGTTGTTTGGCATTGTATGTAAATTACTTGTATTGAAAAGGTAATTGTATAAATATTTTGGGGTTTTCTGCAGGAGGATACGATGGATCGAGGCATTTCATCCTAAAACCAGCAACTATCTTGCTGGTTTGTAATATATCAAGAATTCACATAACTGCGGGTATTTTTAAATTGATTGGAAGTAAATTGGGATTTTTCTGATTGCCAATTTCATGTTTATGCTATTTTACCTTAATATTGCACCGCAAAACAAACTATGTATCTGAATGTTTCTTCACAGTCAATTCATTAGTAAAGATGAGTAAGATATTTTTTATATAAATTTAAGCCCAAAATTTCACAAATGAATGTAAGTTATCATATCAGCCGAAAAACATCTACTGCTGGACATAGGCCTCCCCATAGACCGATCCTGAGCCACCCGCTTCCGTCCGCTGCCCGCGATCCCAACAAGATCGTCAGTCCGCGTGGCCGCACAAAAGTAAGTAAGTTGACGTTAAGTTATATTTTGACTGCGCCAGTAATACTATTCAGCACAGTGCTGCTTCAAGTAAGAAATTTTTGAATGGATGAGGTTACAGCGAAAAGAGTTCGTGCAACAGAAGTGCGTTACGTAAACATCTGCGAAGCATAGGACTCTGCGCGCTTACAACAAGTGTGCTTGTGGTTTTGTTTAATTTTGTTATTGATCGACTTTATCCATAGTTATTCAAACTTTAATCAGCCGGATTAACGATTAAATGATGATAACGAATAAAGCATTCAATGTTTTTTGCCTAAAAGCCCCAATTTTATTTTAAATTTGGATATACGTATGTCTATAGGCTGCCTGCCGACTCACCGTTAAAAAGAGGTTATTGTATAAAATAAATTACTTTCTCACCATATTTGAGGGTACTGACTAGCCGTTACTACTATCATAGATCTTTAAACAGCTGGCACTGACAGCTTTACGTGCACACCGAAGCCGAAAAGTCACGATATATAAGCAGTTCAAACGTTTGTGATGTCACATAGGTGTATGTTCTATGCCGCTTATTTCTATTTTATATTTGATCTAGGAATCAATACGAGAGGTTATTTTTAGGAAAATTATCTTTTTCTTTTCAGGAATAGTGTTATCAGTATAAAAGAAAAATCCGATTTCAAAAGCTCTTAATATAAGTGGCACACATAAAAAAATTGCTTTGGCTAATTAAATTGAAATAGGTTTAATTTGTCCTAATATATGTCTTAATTAGCTTTACTGGACAAATAAAATGAAATAGAGGTTTCGGGCTAAATAGACCATAACAAAATTATGTGTACATAAATGAAGTTGGAAATATATTTAGTAAACTAAGGAGAGCCTGTGAGTAGAAGTCATAATATAATATTTAGTATAAAGTTGTAGCGTTCGTGGCGAGACTTGGCTTGCCGTTCGTAACAGATCGGCAAAGTTAAGCAACGCTTGCACAGGTCACCACTTGGATGGGTGACCGTGTGTGGCATTTACATCTGAGCGCTACCGTGCTTCGGAGGGCACGTAAAGCTGTCGGTCCAGTTCTTGTCTAAGGATAAGGCTCGTTAGGCCATGTCGGAGGCCTTAGGGCGGCCTGAAAATTGCGACACCAGAGTTGGCCACACGCTCACACGAAAAACAAACAAAACAAACAGTATAAAGTTTTAGTACTAAAGTTTTGATCAAATATTCTTAAGCGCTATATTTGGATTATAGTCAAGAATAACGCCTTACAGATTGACTTTAAGAAAACTCTATTTTACAATTAGACTTTAATACGATTAATAAAATGAAGGTTAATAATTAGACGTATTATGGAGTAAAGCTGGCTCCTGGAAACGAGTAGACGAGCGCCAAGCAGCGGTTGTATGGTTACTACAGTTTTGTCGCTGGGCTATAGTACGATAGGTGATTAATCACTCCACTTGGTCTTCGGTTAGTTATACACAAACTGCACGCGCTACGGGGGTGTTCCTCGCGAGCGTCGCTAAGCAAGTATAGCCAAGTGAGTGTTATCATTAATAGCTCTTGTATCTCAGCGAGATAAGAAGGATTGAGTCTTCATCATAGCAATTGACTATTAATATAATTATCCATATTTTTTGTGCATACAGAATGTACATCTATAGTTATTCGTGTTCGACCGAGACGATATGATCACTTCTTCGCCAGCAGTGCGTCCACCGCCTAAGTACCATATGATGAGCCATGTATATATACTGTCCCACTGCTGGGCACGGGCCTCTTCTCACTGTAAGATGGGGTAAAGCCATAATCCACCAAGCTGGCTAAGTGCGGGTTGCAGCAGACTTCACATGTCTTTTGAGAACATTATATAGAACTCCAGTCATGCAGCTTTCCTCAAGATGTTTTCTTTCACCATTTAGCAAGCGATAATAAGCAATTTATTACGCACTTAACTTCGAAAAGCCATTGGTACGTGCCGTCAATTCGAACCCGAAACCCTCTACAAAGCAATCTGTCGGCCTTCACACTAGGGTTTCGCTACCACTAACTAAGTATCATAACAAGTAATATTTGTAAAGAGTCCATTGATCTCAAACCACACTTCACTATAAGTTACGTTATATCCATGAATACGTCGTAGAAGTTAGGTTTCTTTCAATTAAACCCACTTTGGGTCAGCCACAGCACAACCCTTGTCAGAAAGTTTATAAATTAAATTTTACCCACAGGAGTACCTACATCGACATTATTCATGTAGTAGATTTTTTTTTGCAAGATACGACTAGCGTCTGTAGTTTTAAAAACGAATCTGTAGTTGTACCAATAGTTACATTTCTAGCTCAGTATCAGTTATTATAATGATGGGTCTCAAAAGAATTCAAACTAAGTACTCAGAACCTCGTTGTACTTCTGAATAGATAACAGTCAGCATCGTAAGTAGTTACAACAGCTATTGTAGAGTTCTGTATATAAATAGAAACTTACGTAAATAAAGCAATATTTTGAGTATCAAAGGCAAACTCCCCTGACTCTCATTAGGGTCATAGCCGCATATTTACAAAGTAATGGTCTGCGCTAGATTCACTGTCACATCCCACAGTGCTATCTTCAAGTTTATAATTATTCAGTCTATTCTTAGAAGATTGTATTTATGTAATTATTTGGTTTGTGGCACATACCTTGTTAAACTTGATCTGTCTTTCTACAAGAACAAGTAGCGGCTATAGGAAACCATAGGTCACTCGCTTATTAGAGCTCCCACCGCCCTCGCTTATTGGATATACAATGTCTTTCCACTTTTACTGTAGCACAAAGATCAAAAGTGTGTGTAAGATATACAATACAGCCAAAGATAAAATAAAAAATGAAACATCATAATTTTCGTGACATAACTTGGCAAAAAATAAATAATTATGACTTTTCTAAGTTCAATATCATCGTGCTAGCTTTATTCCGGTTGTATTCCCGTCTTGGAGCCTGGGGTCCACTTTCTAGGCAAAGCACACTTTACAATTCTGTCAAAGTCCAATATGAATGAATGTCACCTAAACCCCTCCGTATCAAGCAATAACCATATTCGTCCTCTATTCTTTATAAACATATTATAGGATGCCCGCATCTACGTCCGCACTTTTTATTTCAATTTAACCGTTTCTGCCTGACCCCGTGAGAATTTCAGGAAACCCCTTCTGATTGGACTCCTACGCTCCCCAAAGAACATGCCAAATTTCAGCTTCCTGCACTCAATAGTTTTGGCTGTGCGTTGTCTGTTAGTCGGTTAGTAACGCAAGCATTTTATATATACGGATAGAAGATTCCTTACGTTCAGCACAGAAATGACAATACTAATCAAGAAACTCCGGTATAAAGTCAACACACTTTTCAAGTTGTTCAACCAATTAAAATTCAGTACGGATAACTGAAATTTTCAAACACCATCTCTGGAATCTGGACGTAGATTTACATATATTTGCATAGCCCCGATATAGTGGAGTGGTACATGATTGTAAATAACATGGGTAAGCAATAGAATTGAATTAGGAGAGTTATTCGGCAGTCGTCAATATTCCTCTATTCAATTGTGTACAAGTTCCAGGGATTCAATTTTGAAATGGAAATTAAGATAGTTATATAAGTGTCATAAGAATTTATTATCCGGTGATTGTGATTGATATTTGTGTAAGTTATTATAAGTAAATTCAATTATATTACTCATTCTCCTTACCTAGCCTAGCGTTGTCCTGACTGTAAAACGTTCAAATTCTACATGGGATAACACTCGTTTAGAGTCTGGTCACTCTTTGTACCCGTCCGTTGTATGTTGGAAATATACCCCAATTCATACAATCATACCCACCTCTCTGCCTTGGGCAAAGGCGTAGAATGAGCTTTGGGTCTCAAATTAATAATTGTAAATTCGTTGTCCTGCTCCCGTAAACGATAGACAAATATTTCCCAAATGAATTGCAGATACATAGAGGAAATATATTTATTATAACATAAAATAAACACGAGTAAATGTAATATCAATATTATCATACAATAATGTGTTTATGAAATGAAACCAAATATCTAGTGTTCCAATTAAACCTACATTATAATAACATTGTCGAAACATGACACCACTATTAGTATGACTAGTTATTCGACCAATTATCTCGATACAATTATTAGCCTCTCATGGCTTACATTACCTTGGTAATAAAACTACCTATTCACTATTTCGGGATATGGTTTACTTTTTGCATATATTGATTTATGTAGCTTGTAGGGAGATGTAGGTTATTTTTTGCTCCATTTATTTGTGGTACAGATTATTCTACCAGTAATACAGGTTGATTTATAAGTTATGTATTTCCATGTAACCAGGTTATTGACACAAAATATCCCTGGCCGCATTTTTTGGGAACAGTTTATTTTGGCTCTGAGTTAATATTGAAGTAAAGTTTTTTGCCCTGTAGGGACATGACATAGTTCTAAATATTTTTTCCTGTCTTGTCACAGAATATCTGGATTTAACAGTATATATACTGTTGTATTGCGTAGGTTCAGGTAGAGGTCCTTTGTCTTTACCCACATGCCATAACTTTTCCTATTGTTTTTTCCGTCTTCGCTTTATATGCATTGGCTTCGTAGCGTTTTAATATACAGCTATGTGTATGAGCCAGAGCGAAGCAGATATTGCAAAAAAACTGCACTTAGTATGAAACTCACAGGAATATTGTGGTCTAGCATTTCGCCTTTTCTAAAATACTATGGAAGCACTATCTAGATGGTTGTTTATTTTTAAAGTAAAATAAATTATATAAGTTCGCAGTGGACTCAAAGACCGCACTGCAACTGGAGGGTTAAACTTGAACGAAGCGACTGCGACCAACGCAGTAGTTTTCTTAGAACTCTGATGTTTACCCTCGCCTCTAGAAGCTAATGAACTTACATGGAATTAATAAGACAAGTCAAAATAAGATTATCTTATACTAGGAATTTCATAATTCTAACCAAACAGTGCGTGGTGCATGCATTTACATAATGGAAACTCAATTCTGTGTTAACATTTACAGTATAATGACTGTGAGTTTCATTCATGCATATACTCGTATATTCAAAATCAAAATAATAATAATATAACATCGAAGATTAAATAACAAAATATTGGCAACGATAGCCAAGTGGAGCGACACTGCCATGCAGAGAGTATCGAGTGCCAGCCCACGGCGTACTTATTATAACATTTCAAAAATTTTTGTGCGTTTCAAATAGTAAATTATGACGTGCCCTGTGAAAGCTTTTACAGTTGTTATGAGGAGACATAAGCATTGAATTCAATGACATAGGTTTAAGCTGTAGAGGTCAGACAGAAGTCTGTTTGTGGACAAACCAATATTCTGTCAAATTTGGTGGGACTGGAAAGCGCTCCCCGGGTGCCAAGGTGAATAACAACCGATCATGATGGTGTTCTCAGATCAAAAGTATTCCGTTAATTGGGAGTGTAAAAAAAGCATGGCACACCAAAACTTCATTCACTTACACATATGTATATAAAAGGTTCCTTCAATTTTCATTGACAGTGAATCATCCACCTTATTTTATTTGAATTTCTTGTGCCCTACGCTCAAGCCTTTACTTGAAGTTTTCCTTATTTTTAGATTAGCTTGCAAGTTTTAAAACATTTAGTACTTATTTTCATATCAAATTTAAGCAAAGCGATATCCATTTAGTATCACTCTGTAGTACATCAAATGAATACCCTTAAATAATAAATGAAACAAAATTCACCTTCTTCTATAACCTTAACACAATTGCCTAATAGCGTGTTACCGCCGAAGGCTGCGTGACCAACTAAGTCCCGTTCTATATTAAAATATAACCCAACTTATTGTGTATGTCACGGAAATCTTTTCAATTTTGTGTTATTATATAATATGTAAGTAGGTGGAGTAGATGATACCTGAACCTTATTCATATCATCTTATATACGGTTTCATTTATTTTGATGTAAGTTGAATAAGAATTCATTGGGTTTGTAGCGTATAAGCGTACAAAAGTGTATATGCCGGTTTTTATTTGTTTAGCAACTCTGAGATGTATTGGAAAAGGGCTATGTGTTTGTTCTATAATTATTATTTTCTGCCCTAGCTGTGTAGTAATTACCATAAGATTGCAGTCCAGATACGCCATTAAAATATATTGTTTTCAGACTTGTCTTTCAGTATTAGTCAAATATCAGAAGTTTATTTTAAATATTAAGGGGATTTATTTAAGTTTAAGCCATGTCCGTGGGATCGCAAAGGTTGTCACGCGGTCCAAACTGCTGGTCGATTTAAAGCTTTCACGATTTGTATGCAATAAGCAAGTTTCATTAACGGATGCTATTCATGTTAACATATGTATGGTTTTGCTAACGTTTTTACCGTCTTACAAGTTTCTTGATTACGAAGGGCTAGTTGATTAACGTGATTATTAGATTCCATATAAAAACACAGGGGCAAAAGTTAATTTAATAATCTTCAAAACCTTATATAAAACTTCTACTTCTTTCTTCTTGTAATAGTGTAGTTTTAAAGAATAAATAATTCTCCTGTTGCATTACACGAAAAGCAGCACGCATTATTTTAATAAGTCAATAAAGCAATACTATGTTTGCGAAAATTACATTACACAAATACGATTAAATATTAAATACGCGCCAAATCTTTCTTCTCTCTAACACACAAGCCTTATATATTCCTATAACCATGATATATGTATTCGGGCTGTTAACATCAGGCCGAGCTTTTTGCGATTGCTTTTATTTTTATCGATATTGGCACACACTACAAAGGGTTCCCCAGATATAAGACTGAAGAATTGTGGAGCAAAAGATATATTTAGACTTTATTGGTACCGAAATAAAAGCAAGTTTACTGCGTACTCGTGATATAGGTAGGTACAACAACTACAGAGCATTTTCTGTCTAAAAAAGGTAACCAATAAGAATAAATTTAGTATCACATGGGACTTTACAAACATTCAATCTATAGACACAAAGTTAAATGTCATATGTGATTATCATGTTCCATATATACCCACTTTTTTGAAATGAGAGGCGGAGTATGTGGTGTTACCACTAAAAACCACCTCGGCTTTCTCATGTACCCGTGTGTCGGAGGGTAGGTTATCACCGAAGCATTCATCGCTACCGCCCGACGGGTATTGGCCCGCCAGATGGTCAGGCGGGCCCCGAACAAAACCCCCTTGGCGGCGGATTAAGGTGTTGGACTCCGCCGCCAAAACACCCAGCGGCCGCAGAGGATAGGGAGGACGGCAACGTAACACCGCATCTCCTCTTCCTCTGCGGCCCCACCGTGACGCATCGAATGGTGCGCCCCCATTTGGTCGCGGGAAATAGGGCGCGCGGCAACGCAACACCGACACGCCTCTCCTCCCGCGACCGAGCCCTACCGCGAGGGACAGACAGTACTGTCCCCCGCACCCGCACCGTTGGACTCTAAGCCCACGCGGAGCGTCCTCTCCCGGGATCTTTCCTAGCTTCACCGCGGGTGTCCAATCCACAGTTAGTCCCCGTAGTAGTGAGCCCCCCCACCACGACAAGGTGGAGATCCCACGGGGGTGACAATGATAGCCTAATGGAAATACCAACCGACTGCCATGCTGGGAGTTTCGACTTCTAGCTCACGGGGCGCGCGCGCAATGATGTTGTTCAAACCTCATTAAAAGTCGAAAATAAGAATGTTTAAAATATTGACATTAGAAAGTCAATAAAACATTCTTCATAAATAAAACTTGGGAGAAAATTCACAATATTGTGCCCGGTAGACTACAAACTGGGCACATTGCTGTAAATTTTCTGAGAACGAAATGTAATGTTGATATAGATTACTAGCGAGTTCCCGTGAAGTTAGCTTTGCTATTTTCACAACAGCGCTTTTAGTTTGTCTAACTATAAATTAGAATTACCAGAAACACAGTCAAACACACAGTTGTAGAGCAGTTTACAGTACAAGTAAACAAAGATATTTTAAATATCAATCTGGGAATCGAATTACATCATGCACTTAAAGTTACTAACCACTGTGCACGTATCGTATTCATTCTTACAACGCTAAAATAGAGGATCCATTGTCTACAACTATGTTTAATTATAAAAGTTAGTAGGTTTTTAGCTTTAAATTTGAGTCGAAACTTTTAATTAAATTGACTGCAGGAGTAACACGCACAACCTTTTCCTGAGACTACTTGAATCATTAGTTTAATCCTTTCAAGTTCTTTGCCTTCAAATTCGTTTGGAAGCTTTGCACTTTGCCTATGGTACTTGCCTTATGTACTTTATTTTCGGTCAAGCCTTTTTAACCATAAATCTATAAAAACATGTTGACCAGCCGTTTAATTAACAATTAAGCTGCGCGTCCACCGGATCGGAATCGGAGCGTACGGAGCGGACTGAGCGTCGTCATTTACAAAATGCCGATGGGGTGCGTCCACTGCATTCGGATTCAGCATCGGCAATTTAGGTATTTTTAAAGCAGGAGGATAGTGACGAGGATATTGTTGTAATTAGATTAATTTTCGGAGAATATCATACATTATATTCTGATTTATTAGAAGATGAAAATATATTTTATTTGCCCAATTTCGTCCCAAATATTGTCTCTCCTAAGTTGATTATGTTAATGTTCATGTTTTATAAAGTTCTTCATACCTTTCCACTAAAGTAATAAAAACATCGTCGTTCATCGTGAATAAGTATTTTTGCCCACAGTTTAACGTCGCAAGCACGTCAGAACTTGAAGCGCTCGGAATCCGTATGATGCGTTCACTGCGGATGACGTCATCAGCACAAATACCGGTCTCAGGCGCAGAAATGCCGATCCAGTGCACGCAGTTTCATAGAAATTAATACAAAGCAACAAATCCTTCCGCTCCGTACGCTCCGATTCCGATCCGGTGGACGCGCAGCTCTAAAGTGTGTTATGAAAAACGCGAATAGAAATAACGGAGTCCATGATTTGATCATGGGTGGAAGTCACAGACCGTCTTGCTTGATATTTTTGTAAGATTCTGAGGAAGACTTAAACGGAGATAGTGAGATGATATAGATGTATTTGAAAGTTCTGCATATGCTAAGGGCGCCAAGTATGGCGGTTTTATTGAGAAGCGTCTACCCAGCTATAGTGTTGTAGGGAGAAGAATATCTTATCCTAAATTTAGCAATACTAGAGGTATGTCTAATAGAGCGAGTATAACCCCGTGCTATGTTTGATCCAGATACTCATTTCTATCTTGGGTATTTTTTGTCATATCTAATCATCATTATGACAAAAAAGGAATACTGTATCTTCATTTACATATCCATAACAACACACCAACTAAAACAAGTAAAGAACGTGTCAAACCAAACAACACCAACTTTATTTTAAAATATTTCCTTAGCGTAGCGTGTATTCATACTCAGAAAGCTCTCATAGTATCGAATGATCGAGTTTCCAAAGTAAACTGGCAATAAATATTTTTTCTACATTTCACTTCTTTCAAAAGAAATTTCTCGCAATGAAGTCACGTATTTGAAACATTAGTTTGTTTCGATTGAATCCAAACGAAAACTGTATTCTGTAACTGAGTGAAATGTTGTGGTAAAGGTTTTTTCACCACAGCAGCTCAAACATGCTGCTTTTGCTGCGAGACAATAGTGAACAAAATGCGATTTTGATTCGAGGGTGAGGCAAAGTAGCTTTTTAATTTTTCAATCTTCAGTGCCACGAATTGACATTGTTCAGCCATAAATTTGAAACATTCGAATTTAACTGTGCTCTGTCTCTTTCACATGCATATGAAAAGCGAGTGAAAAAAACAAACTCCTTCGAAATTCGATTTTAGAATTCAACCCCAAAGAAAACAGGTTCGGAAACGCGTTATACTCTAAAATGTAAAGATATACAAATATCTTTACCTATATCTTTTATATATATATAAAGAAATAATGTTGTTTTTTAAATGTTATTGTTTATATGTTTAATATATGTTTGGATTTTAATAAAAATAAGTCTAATTAATAGTATAAAATTGGTATTTAACCAATACATTCTTAATTGGAATTCAACAATGATACATTTGAAAAATAAACATCAGGGACGCGGTATCAAAACGCGACTAAAAAAAAATTGCGGGAATAAAGTAAATATTTTGCTGATGCTGATAGCGTATAGCGTAACGTGTTAAATTTAATTTATCTGTTTTGACTGATCCCGTGGGTATTTCGGGAAATCCCTTCTTAGTGCACCCCTACGGCCTCCAAAGAACATACGTGCCAAATTTCAGCTTCCTGCGCCCAATAATTTCGGCTGTAGCGTGTCTGTCAGTCAGTCAGTAACGCAAGGATTTTATATATTAAGATGAAGATAAAAATAAATTTATCCTAATTCCATTTGAGAATATAACTAATAAAGAAAATAACTGGCAATAAACTTAATAGAAATCATTTCTTGGACTTTATGGGCACTACTATTTATTCATCGTCATAGATTGCTGTATGATTATAGAGAGCAATACAGTGTTTTTGCACACTGAAACCATTTTTGTAAATACCATCAATACTTTATAGATAAATAATAATATCCTTTACTCACATCTTAGTTTAAGAGGTCATCATCATCAGCCTTTAACGGTCCACTGCTGGACTAGGCCACGCTGGCCAAATGGGTTGGTATAGTATTTGTATCAAGTTTTCCTTCTCGTACAGGGCTGTTCTTTGCATAATATGCTCCCCCTGTCGGCTCTTACGACACCCATGGGATAATATGGAGTGGTGACATTCGAGTATTCTTAATCCGTCACCACACGGACCTACTTTTAGACAACTGAAATACTCAAGAAAGGACAAAACACAGAAAAGCAAATAATTTCTTTCAAAGACACTGAAATAGTTATTTGTGCAACAAGAGAGCAAAGTTGTTTTTTGTTTCGAGTGCTGATTTTGAGTCCCGAGCAAGCGAAGGATTCTATGATTGATTCATGAGCGTAGCGAGTGAATCAAAGTTAGAATCCTGAGCGTAGTGAGGGACTCAACAGCACGAGATGCAAAATCTTTGCTCTCGTGTAGCACATATAACTTTTCACCCCAGCAGTGAGAACACATATTACGTAGGAGACATAAAAATTAACAGGATAAATATATAATTATGATAAATTGAAAACAAAATCTGCATTAATCACTGGTTGTTTTAACTCTTCTGGTGTTAAAGTACAGACATCATCACTAGTTTCACTCATCTTTTTAGATTAAGTATTTTATATTAATATAATTTAAAAAAAATGTGCAGGCGTAGCTGCTGGCGTCCTCTAGTAATACATAAATTTGATGCGTATGCACTTGAAATAGTTTACAACAAATAAAATAACATGTTGTTTGACCTTAACTAATCTGCGACAGTAAAAAATGTTGCATCGTAATAGCGTGATTTGTCGCCTAAACGAATAATCAAATTCTTGATTCTGTTAAAACTCTTTCAAATATTTTACTTAACAACTAATGGAATCAAAAGATGCTTTATAGCAGATAATGAAATAAAAACGGATTATTTTTGCTATTATACAAGTCTGGTGTTAATTCTATTTTATTCTAAAACGTCTGACCTAAGCAACCTTACGTGTTAGTAAAGGTCACTTAAAAGGTTGCAATAACCAACGGTCACGTTAACTTCTGACAGCTGACCGGCTACCAACTTTCTGTGACAACGTCGAAGTGTAAGCCAATTAATTTGCTTTCAATATAATAAACCTAAAAAAGTTTATATTATTTGTAATTTAACACGTAACGCGTTGAATTTTAGTTTTAATGTATGTATATCGAGGACAATCTATCTAATACAAATAAATAAGTAATATTAACTTCAGAAAGACTGATGGCCGATGAAGCAAGAGTAGCCTAGAGTGGAAACCACGACTCGGTAAGCGTAATGTAGTGCGGCCTCCAGCTAGATGCGGAAGGTCTGACACGTAATGGGAGGGCCCTATGTCCAGCAGTAGACTACGATAGGCTGATTGAGATTAGCTCCAAAGTTGATGGTGGTATAGTCGTATCAAGCTTAGCACAAAAACGCATTAACATCGAAACTGAAAAGTCGTGGTTGACAGGCCTTGTAATTTAGCTTGCAAGATTTGGGTCACATATACTAAGAGGGCAAGTGGAACAAAACCTTGAAACAAACATTTTAGATATTTAGACAAACATTACTAAGTGTTGAAAGTCAACTCAACATTGATAACCGTTTGTAATACATGGCCATGGATCGCGTGTTACAACTGAAATCAATTATACCTGACCTCCATGATATGCGGGGCTAAATTAATTTATAACTATCATATAAAATATTCGCACTTTGGTATTTTTATGTAAGGCGTATTACAGGAAGGCTTGTATTGTATAATTATGGTAACACGTTATGTAATATAATGTATGATCTCGTAATAGTTATGTATGATTACTTAACTAGAGATAGACATTTCTCGCTACGTAAAATTGGGTTAAATTCATACTAATAACGATACAGTCTAAATGTCTTAATTTATAACGCTTCCAAATCTGAACTGCTATACCACCTTTTCTCGAGTTTTCAACTAATGTCATAAGTGTCAGTGTTGTGTGGTGGCTGTCAAGACAAAAAGTTTTTTATAAATAATTAGACACGATTATATGTGCTTAAAAGAGTATAATTGGACAACTACAGGTGATTCTTATGTCTAGAAGTGTTATTCACAAAAAATAAACTATAACAACTGAAATATTACAAACATAAATTTTGCTGATGACTTTCGTTTTTAAAAAAGAACAAACAGCTGTCACTTTAAATTTTTGTTCATGTTCCTTAAACTATCTTAAATATATCCGGAATTTCTCAACACTACAACACCATAGTGTTGCCAGTTTAGTTTCATAAATCCGGTCGAAAATTACCCAAGATGGCCAAATGTACCACATGTGGCAAGTTTGTGGCGGCAAAGGGAAGCGCTGCTACGTGCTGCAGGTGCGGAAATAAGTTCCATTTGGCATGTGCGGGGATATCTGATACCGCGAAAATCAGCAATGACTGGAGCTGTCAGGTGTGCAAAGATAAGACGGGTAAAGGCTGTATCAGACCGACTCCTATGAAGGGAGTCAGCATTTATGGCAGCGAAGACTCCCCTACGAGTATAGACGAAGAGTATGAGTCAGCAGGAGATACCGAAAAACACGGAAGCAAGGACAGAAACAACTTAGCGAAGGAAATGAGTCTCCTCAGGGAGGATCTTCGAACTATGCGGGAGGAGCTGAAGTCTGAGCTACGGGAGATCCGGTTGGAGGTAGCTGATCTACGGCAGTCTGTTGCGTCACACAAGAAGAAGGTAGAGAACCTGGAGACTCGACTGATAAAGCTGGAAGAGCAGCAGAATGCAGCTTCTCCTAACACTATGGACGACACTATGGTCCAAAAGTTAGAAGATACTGTGGAGCACCTCAAGTCCGAACTGAATGACAGAAAACAAGACCTTCTCCTCTCGGATATTGAAATCGCAAATCTCCCCGAAGATGCAGGCGAAAATGTGGTACATACAGTTGAACTTATCGCGAAAAAACTGGGGGTGGAGCTGGACTCGCGTGACATAGTTTTCGCTGAACGAGTGGGTCCAAAAGCAGTTGCGGCAGGATCGGCAGAGTTAAGGCGTACAGACTCGGCAGCAGTGGGAAGTCGCGGTCGCCGCATAGTAGTGCGACTAGCGCGTCGGGCCGTGCGAGATGATTTGCTACGGGCGGCACGGGTGAGGCGAGGCGCTACATCAGCTGATCTGGGCTTTGCGGCGCCGCCTCGACGATTTTATGTCAATGAGAGGCTCACTAAAACAAATAGAATATTATTTTACCGTGCCAGGCAGGCCGCTGCTAAGCTCGAGTGGAAGTACACATGGACAAAACGAGGACGAGTTCTGGCCAGACAGGGAGATGGGAAGCCGACACACACCATTCGTACCGATCATGATCTAGAGAGGGTTTTTGGGCGAGAAGCGTTGGAGGAAAAGAAGTGTTAAGGACATTTTGCTATGCATTCTCATAGATAAGATCACTTTTCATTGCTATATCTTAGGCCGTAGTAAAGATCAAATAATAAGTTCAACAGCAACAAAATTTTTACCAATTTTCAAAAACATACCTATTTGTACCAATGTGATATTTTGTAAGTATGGATATATGGCAACATCATATATGAATGTCAGTAAGTGTCACTTTCACCCGTATGTCAACAATGTCAAAATACACCTAACCTATAATTTATGCACAAGAATGACAAATCAATTTAAGTTAATCACATTAATTTACAGCAAGGCACTAGTTACATATTTAAATAATTTAGTAAGAAATTACTTGATACATACTCTATATAGGTATGGCTGCAGAGTTAAAGGGCTAGGATGTCTACGTAAGGTATATGTATGTTTTTGCAATATGGACTTCACATACATGACAAAAGGAGAATGAGCAACGTACTATGGCACTTGGTTGCGCAACTTTTGACACAGTAACGTAGTGAAAATTAACCACAAGAAAGGGTTAGTGTCATACTTTAAAACAAGGTTAAATTCAAAATTAAATATTGTGGGGTTTTGAAAAAAAAACATAAGTTGAGTGCCTGTTGAGGTTATGTTACATTTCAAAACAATTCGTTTTGAAACCAATAGAATTTAAAAACTGGCACATATTTAACATTATTTGGTACATAATAATTGAGTGTTACTTACGTACCGTACCTCTCAGAAAAAACACATTTCTAACAATTTATCTGTCAAGTGTAAATCAACAACATAACTTACGCTAAAAAAAAACACGTAAACAGAAAACACCATTTTGTAATGTTTGACATTTCATCGAATAGTGTTGTGACCCAACAATAGATTACGGAATCGTAACACTGTAGATTATATCTTAATTGTTTTATTTTTGCCAAGAAATTGCTTGTTAACGAAAGAAATAGTAATATAATCGAAGAATAATTATAATGACAACTCTTAATACTTTTTAGTTCTGAATGTAGATTATTTTGTTGTTCCACGATTTATGTTAACGTTTAATCAATCGATTATAATTGAAAGGAGAAAAGGAGTCGCTTCACTATTATGCAACAAATGCCGTATTTATTGTATTGTATACTAATTAAAATTAAAATAGAAACCCCACAAATGATTTCAATGAATTTTGGTAAAAAAGCATTTAAAATAATATAATGAATTATGCATTTACTCCAATGGCTATACGCGTCAAAAAGTGAGACTATAAGTGCCCAATATCCTTTAATAAATCAATGAGTAAATACTTCCTAAATACTTTGTATTGGTGTAACTGCAAAGTTAAATGTTTAGATTATCTACGGGAATGTTTCTTTTTATAATAATAATAATTTTAAATGCACAACTAAATGGACACACTCACAATCAATACAAGGTACATATCTTGCTTTGTTCAAAATAGAAATATCCCAAAACTATACTTTTAAATTGAATATGCAGGTTTTAGTTTTACTCATTGACAGTTTATTTTTACATCACCATTATGGTTAATGGAAAACGTCTGAAGATTGGACTATTTAACGCAGGGTCGTTAGGAACTAGGCATGACGAGTTCCTAGTGGCCATGGACACGCACTCAGTGGACATAATAGCCATAAACGAGACATGGCTGAGGGCAGGTGAGGAGGGAAAGGCTCCCATACTTCCAGGCTATAAATTGAAACATAGCCCAAGACCCAAAAATATTCGAGGCGGTAGAGGAGGTGGAGTGGGATTTTATATAAAATCAAATATTAGTTTTAAGACTCGATCTCACCCGGTACATCGAGAGGTAGAGGAATATTGGTTGTTATTAACAATCATGAATAAAAGGATCTTAGTTGGGACTGCTTATAGACCGCCTTGGTTATGCGTTGAAACATTTCTTGAAGGCTTAACTGATAGTATTTGTGCATTGGGGCCTTATGATCACATAATATTTTTGGGAGATTGGAATGTGAATATGCTGAATCTAGAAAATTCTAACACCAAAAAAGTACAACAGTTTCTCGATTACACAAATATGTCTCAAAAAGTCAGTACGCCCACTCATTTTGCTGGTCAAAGTAGTACCTTGATAGACTTAATATGCACGGACTTGAATTTACAAACTGTCTTGGTAGATCATGTGCCTGAACTCGGCCAACACTCATTTGTGACTTGCGAGACTCAATTTAAAAAGCAAAAACCTAAGCCAAGATGGGTTACATACAGACCTTATAAAGATATTTTACTTGATATTTTTAATTCAGACTTAGAAACTTTACCATGGAATCTTATAAGTTCACAAAATGATGTTAACAATATGGTGGAAATGTTCACAGCTTATATAATGGCGCTATTTGATATCCATGCACCCTTAAAGCAAAAGCTTTTCAAAACTAAATATACACCATGGATAACGGATAATGTAAAGTTGATCTTTAGGTTGCGAAACAAAGCTAGGACTAAATATAAAGAGAATAAATCAGAAATAAAAAAGCAATACTATCTGGAACTAAAACACCAAGCAGTTGTTGCATTACATAATGAAAAATCAGCATACTTTGCACATCATATTAATGACAATATAAATAACCCAAAAACCTTGTGGCGTAACCTAAAGAATCAAGTCCTGCCATCTCCCAAAAACACCTGCTTACCAGATTACTTTGATAACCCAGACAGCATCAATAGAGATTTTTTTAAGGTGCCGGGAGGGGGCGGTGTGAGCATATCTAGCTTAACCTACTATGAATATCATAGGTATAATGATGATACAAATTTCAAGCTTCAGCCGGTCGAGCAAGGTACTATTTTGAAAATCTTAAGAACCATTAGTACTAATGCACAAGGTATAGTTCTAATCAACCTAGAGATGCTTAAACTTACTCTACCTAACTCGTTAGATACTATTACAGAGATAGTTAACAAATATATCACAACCCATACATTCCCGGAGATGTAGAAACATGCAATTGTCAAACCCATGCCCAAAACGAGCATGTATGTATGTATGCAAATTCCACAAAAGACCTACGGCCAATTAGTTTACTGCCCTGTTTGTCAAAGGTACTGGAAAAAGTAGTTTATTTACGAGTAATAGAATATTTAGAAAAAAATAACATTTTACCGGACAAACAATCTGGGTTCAGAAAAGGACGAGGAACTGCAACTGCTTTATGTGATGTTGTGGGTAACATACTGGAAGCTAGGGATCGTGGAAAGGGCACTGCCCTCATTCTTCTTGACTATTCCAGAGCATTTGACTCTATAAATACATCTCTTTTATTTTGACGACCGGTTGGTGTAGCGGTAGTGTAAGCGACTGCTACGCCGAAGGTCGCGGGTTCGATTCCCGCTCAAGTCAAACATTTGTGTGCATGAACATGGATGTTTGTCTTGGTCTGGGTGTTTCTATGTATAATATGTATGTATTTACAAAAAAAAAAGTATATATGTATGTTTATCCATTGTCTAGTACCCATAGTACAAGCTCTGCTTAGTTTGGGACTAGATGGTGTTGTGTGAATGTGGTAGAATATTATTATAATTATTATTGGCTAAATTAGCTTACTATGGATTTTCACCTAACACCATAAAGTGGTTTAATAGTTACCTCACTAATAGGTCCCAACATGTAGAAATGCAAAGGGAAGCTGCTCTCACAGTGAACAGAGGCGTCCCACAAGGCTCAGTACTCTCAACACTTCTCTTCATCATATACACAGCTGACATGACCCCTTCTTTAAAAAAATGCAGTTTTCATATGTATGCAGATGACACTCAGCTTTATCTCTCTTTTAAGCCTGAGGACACATTGTCAGCTGTTACAAAGATAAATCAGGACCTTGACAGAGTGATTGAATGGTCAAAAAAAACACTCATTAATATTAAATCCACATAAATCAAAATTTATCATTCTGGGCAGTAAAATACAGAAAGAGTCTATATTGCAAGTTAACCCAGCTATCATTTTGGACGGTCAGAAATTAGAAGGGATAAAAGAGGCCTCTAACTTAGGTTTATTAATTGACACTGAGCTAAGGTTTGAAGGTCATGTAAATAAAATAGTACGAAATTGTTTTTACAGGTTAAAAATTCTTTACGTTAGAGTGGAGACAAAACCACTTTTCATACTCTACCAGACCCTCAGCCAGAACTCTTTCCCAAACTAAACACCGTACAATGGCTTTCCGTGGCTCTTTTAGATACTTAGGTACGAAATGCTGGAACCATTTGCCTCCTCCGATAAGGGACCTGAAAACAAAAGCATCATTTAAAAAGAACCTCAAGAGCTATTTACTCTCTCAAGAAAGCAAGCAGCAAGCAAGAGAAATTATAGCTACAAGATACTGCTTACCTGTGAGGATATAGCCCTAGTAACATTAGTCTGGACTGTTTACAGCATATTAGTATATCTGCTTCAAGGTTTGGTTGGGTACTTGCAGGAACACCTGAAACATTAAACATTAAACGAAAATAATGTCATATTTTCCTCTATCAGCAAATAAGTAAATTAAATTTAGAAACTTAGTTAACAGGCATACCTGCTATTTGTGTATTCCCTTGTTATTTGTAAAACATTTATGTTTTGAAGGTGTACTTAAGTAATCATAAATAGTTGTACATGTTCCATATGTAATTGTACGTAGATTCTAGGAAGATGACCATCACGTTTCAGTGGCCTTTTGACATAATACGTGGCGGCACTGAAAATCAGTACTGTGATTGGAACTATGACGTCCATCGCAGTGTTTGCTGAGTGTCAGCCCGAATTGCGGCACGCGGTGTATAGTGCTCATGTGGTTATTATTGTTTAAGTTACTTAATTATTGTATTTACAAAAGTAATCATTTTATGTATAAATTGCTCAATCTTTAGTCTAGATACACGTGGCGAGTCACGTGGAGACACGTATCACATAAATGTCAGGAGTGTCAGGACTGTCAGGACATTGTCAGCTAACTCAACTCCGTTTATGACAGTTGACAAGACATGCCAAGTGTCATTATGGCAACAAGCTGCCAAATAGCGTCTTAGTCTTTTGAGTTAGATAGTGTATATTGACATCGCCACAATTTTCTTTTTTTGTGTGGTTCTTTTTTGTTATTTAGAATAAGTAAAATTAAGGAGTACTGTACAGCGTGCTTGCAATAAAGATATATTTTCTTTCTTCTTTCTTTCTTTCTTTGAGAAATGTAGCCAATTCGAGTACATAGAGATGAGTAAGTATAGCATAATTTTTGTCTGTTTAGAACACACCCATTTGCTGGCCGATTTTGCAAATTGTAATATTTATTGTCGACGTACTTAGCCGTTCAAGCCATGTGCAAATATTTTTACTTTTGCAGCTAGGCTTAGCGGCGGTGACAATTGATGACACTCGTAAAGTTCCGGTGAAAATTAAACTGTCTTGAAACCCGCAATGAACTTAATGAGAAGTATAATATTGGAGGAGTTTTTTTCACGGTGCATGTTAATAAATAAAATCGATGGAGTACACACAAACACTCACAGAAAATAACATTTTAATGCTGAAATAGTCTTGACATAATTTTTACTAGAGCCGCTACTTTTGAGAATTATTAGTACTTATACAAAAAGATATTCAGCCCCTCTTCCAAACGAATCAGGCACTTCACACAATGAAAATGGTGCACGTACTGGACTACAAAATGAGCGAGATAAACTGCTTCCATCTCCATACTTAGCCTTGCCTCTAATTTTTAATAATACTATAACATTTCATTTCCTCGACTCTCAAAGATACGAGCATAATAAAAAGAAATATCCTCTAACTTTTGTGCAATAGCATGAAATTGAATGGATCCTTTG
Source organism: Euclidia mi (assembly GCA_944739405.2). Lineage (NCBI taxonomy): Eukaryota > Metazoa > Arthropoda > Insecta > Lepidoptera > Erebidae > Euclidia > Euclidia mi. Next base: position 5,819,532 of record OX123182.2, read on the forward strand.
TTGGTTTAAAATAAACATACAGATTTAATGAACAAAATTCACATTGAAAGTTGTCAATAAAATTAATCATCATTAATAGCTCCATAATTTCACGAACTCACAAACTATTTGCTGGTATTAATAATTATCTTTTGAATTATTAATTATTATTGGTTAAAGTTTAAATATTTAGAGTACTTACCGCAAACTAATTTAGTTTGAATCGTCAATAAGGGTATTTGAAGTTTTGGTAGGTTTTGAGATTAATTGGCAGTTTTCTGAATTCTCTAATGCGTCCATGATGCTGTTACTGTTTTTTTTACTGGATACTTCTATGATATTAAGCGTGACATGTTTACAATCTCCAATGCACCCGCGGCACCACCCGCATCATATATTATACGTATATACCTTACTCAGGTAACAAACTCTTTCTATTGATGCAACCTTCCCAAAAATTCGTTTGTTATTTTTTGAGTTTATCGCGTCGCTGTCTAGTTTGTATATAGGTGGCCGCTTGCAAAACTTCACAGTCTTGTGCCTTGAATGCTCGTCAAACTATTGAACATTACACACATGACTGCACGGTTGGCGTAGTGGTCTAAGCGGCCGCCTCGTCGCTTGACACTGCGCTGAGTGTTGTGGGTTCGATTCCCACACGAGACAACACTTTGTGGGATCCATAAATTGATGTTTCGAGTCTGGGTGTGGGTGTTAATTGTCCTCGTTAGATGTATGTTTGTATAGTCACCCGCGACACAAGATTTAGTCCTAATGCGAGAGTTGTCTTTAAAAATAAAAAGTAAAATTACTGTCGTACAAATATGAATGATAGACATGGCACACATCGAGCAGCTAAACCATGTGATAAGACGAGATAGCAAAACCCCTGCTCCAAGGCGAGGATATTGAATACTACCATGACAACACTTAAAATATGGTGACTATATAAGTACTCAAACCATCACAAATACCACTCATCAAAAGCAACTTAGTATCGACCATCGCAACTAAATTAGCTTATATTTCATTATATTTTTTGTACAGCTAGCATCCAATGTAATTTCCATTTTTCATGCACATTTATCTATCTCACAGTCATGTAGCTGTCGGAACAAAACTATTAATAACAGTGTTAACAAACATACATATTTTTTAAGAATTAGCGCTTTCCATTCGCTTGCCATCACATAAATAACTCAACGAAATTAATTTTATTTCAAGTCCAACTTTAAATTTGTTGCTTGTTTCTCTATGAATTATGAGTTTGCTACCACTACTTGGCCTTAACCTATTTATTTTCGCATTTGACATGAACCTTATCGTTTAAGATATAAGGCGTATTTTCGGTTGTTTTGTTTCCATCTTAAATTGGTAGTTAGTGTATCACACGCAGGGTAACCCCTTAATTTTCATTTCAACCACGCCCGGCAAGTTGTGTTATGCAATTAACAAACAACGATTTATTTCTGATTCTTTTTGCAGCCCTATTTTCACCTAGTAATCGTTTGTTGGGAGGTCTATTGTGTTAAAAGGTTTAGTGATACTGATAAAGTTTCTGCTTAAATTGGGCGTAAGATTTCGTTGATTGTGTAATTAATATAGTTACTATAGCTAAAATGACACTACGTTTTATTGAGAATTTCCTATGCCAACGGTATTTTTTTATATTAAAACATAATATGGTAATAAATTGGGACAAATTACACATAATGGTTTTATGTCAAGCTAGGCAAAGCTTATAGTAACCAGACAACTAATAATTATTTTAATATTTCTTTATAAATATTAAAGATGAATTACATTGAAACACAAAATAAATAGCCGCGCCCGCGCCCATCACCCGAAGGATCGGCAACTTAGCAGTCAATAATCACCAACACGGCTACAAGCACTCAACCAATCCAAATTGTTACAAATTTGACATTGTCATTTGATTATGTTGGCGAGTAGGAACGAGATATTGAAGTGAGAAATTTGCCGCGGTAATTTTACGTCGTCACTTTTTTTAATGAGACTTGATACATTTTTTGCTGTAATTTTTATTTACCTTGCAATTAAAACAAAATGGTACATACATACATACATAGACTTACGCCTCCTGTCTTTTTTTTAGGATGTCTCCAATCTGGTCAGAGAACGTCCGCCTAGGTCTTCACCTTCGTCCTGTCTCATTCACATTTGCCTTATATATCTTCTTTGTCAGTGGTACACTTGTATAATATACGTAAAAATAAATCGTTAAAATTTTAAGCTAGATTTCACCCAGTAGTCCATCGACCACAATACAGAACTTGAGTTTCAGAAACTAGATTCTTAATGTCACTAGAATAAAATTAAAAAGCAACACGACAAAAATTAGTACAACATTAGACACACAAAGTCTATGCGAGAATGTTAATATATTATTATGACCTTGCACATAAATCGTCCGTGTGGTGACGGATTAAGAATACGGAATGTCACCACCCCATATCATCCCATGGGTGTCGTAAGAGCCGACAGAAGGAGCCTATTATGTAGAGAACAGCACTGTAAGAGAAGGAAAACTTGATACAAACCCTATACCAACCCGTTTGGCCAGCGTGGTATAGTAGGCCAATTCCTCCTTTCAAAGGAGAGGCCTAGTCCAGCAGCTGTGGACTGTTAAAGGCTGATAATATGTGTGCACATAAATCCCAAGAAATTATTTATCCCAAAACACCTTTTTAGCTGACTTCACTGTTGCGTATATCAAACAATAACATAGACAACAGAACAACAAAAAGTACGACGAAATATAACCTCCGCGAAACGAAATATACCACCAAAAATATGAGCATATTTTTACGAAAACCAAGAATCGGCAGCTATACGTTGGGTACACCTGACACTGGTTTAATGCGTTCCCCCAACGCTGAAAAAGTATTCGGTAGCTCTCGGAACATATTTCCTAAAAACTTTTATTAGCTTCAGTGTGGCTCATCTTTCTAGCTTCAAGGATAAAGTGAATAAAGATTGTATCAACATTGTATGAGCTTCGAGCACGATCAACTTTCCTTAAACTGGTATAGATTTCTTATAAAAATGGGCCAGGATACGCTTCGAAGTTATTTATAATGATTTTAATACGAATGTGGAACGAAATAGTAATGCTGATTAAATTCAAGGCTTTTGACTTAAACCTTGGGTCATCTCACTAGACGAACCAAAAAAAGAATATAAGTATTCGCAGGATATTGGAAAGGTACTCTAGGTCTCTTCGAAATCTTACCTGCAATTGTACTCATGACAGCCGGTATCGGGGGTTTTATGTGCTCTCTGAGGTGCGGATCTGATGTCAATCGCAAGTTTAAGTACAAATATTTTATTTTAAAAAGGGCATTCACAGTTCCAAATGAAGAGAGGAAGAGTTAGCTTGGTCCATAGAGAATAATTCGACAAAAGTCGCCTCGCCTCGTTTGAAATATTAGACAACTCCTAGAAATAAAAATACTGTACATTTTATATATATATATATATACTACCTTTTGCCCGCGGCTTCGCGCGCGTTATATTCGGGGTGGCATATACCTATCTACTTTCAGTTTCAAGTTGTGTAAAGACATTCCTGATTATTCAAAAGAGTCAGAAGCTCTTTAAGGTACAAAGTTACTCGGTCAGTATCCATGACAAATGTGAAAGTCGTGTTTCAATACATGTCCAATATAATTATACCTATCTATAAACACTTACGCATATTTTAGTAGGTAGAGAAAATTGTTTCAGCCGTTTGAGCGTAGTATATAATTACTAGAGGACGCCAGCAGCTACGCCTGCATTTTTTTTAATTTACCCGTTTTGGCCGATCCCGTGGTAATTTCGGGAAATCCCACTTTAGTGCACCCCTGCGGTCCCCAAGGAACATACATGCCAAATTTCAGCTTCCTGCGCCCAATAGTTTCGGCTGTAGCGTGTCTGTCAGTCAGTCAGTAACGCAAGGTTTTTATATATTAAGATTAGTTTAGATATGCGAACAATTTAATCACCGTGCACAATATGACATTATGTATGATGTGACAGTACCAAGGGACAATACTGACATATAGCACATGCGCAGCACTCAGTTATTCGCGCATGCGTTCTTACTCACTAGAGGAAAATTTCTGCCGTACAAACTTCTATCCTCCCTACAATCCCTCCCAGTTTAATTTTTGCAACTTATGCTAGTCCAATATATCTCTATACTAAATTTAAACAAAATCGGTTCAGCCGTCATCGCGTGAAAACGGAACATACATACATACATACACACTTTCGAATTTATAATATTAGTAGGGATGAGTATTTACTACGCGACTACAAATGTCAGAAATATTACCTAACAGAATTATAACGAAAAACCTTTTGTACGGTGCTTAGAGGAAATCTTTGGCACTCACATAACGATTAAGGAAAATACATATGAAATGCGAACATAAGAAAAGGTCATGTTTATCGGTACAGTCGGGTCCGGACGTATTAAGGAATGTAGGGGACAGTATGCTCATACACGCGATTCGTACAATAAGTACATAGATGTGTTCGTATCGCGTTTGTATATGCATATGTAATGGCAACATGAGAAAATTACAAAATCTCTGCACTTTGAACACGGGGATTACATTTTATTATTTACATATAAGATTGCTTGTGCCTTTTCCGATGTGGAGATATCGGCGACAGATCTAATTACATTGCTTTACATTTTATGTGAAGGTCTTTGCGAGTAACAAATAAGGAGGGCTTATATATTGTACGGTTAAATGTAACTTCTTTTAGCCAAGTTCGTGAAAATTTTTAAAAGCTAGAAAAGCTAGATATTTTTTTTGTTACTGTCTTCATGCGATGCATTAAATTGCAATAGATATAATATTATACCTATGCTAATCCCGGCGAAGTCGCGGGGGGACAATGTATGCTAACATGATTGAGGTGCCTCTGCCGCTAGTAGTCGTCGACGGACACCGTTTTTATGGATAGGCCAAGATCACCTGTAAGGGAGAGTTTACTCTAACTGCCTGCTGCCCCAAGAGTAGGAGTAAAAAAAATTATGACGTAAAGTTAGATAATAACATTATTTCCCCTTTAAACTTGCTTAATAAAATGTGTAATAGGTAGAAAGCGATAAACATTTATAGTAACTATCTTGGCATTCACGTTACATCAAACTTGTGTGTCCAATACCAGAGGCAGTATTAGTTGCTGAATAATGCAATCTGATATCTGCATCCGACTAACTTACTTTACTATTCTAAAGGCGCAGTAGTTTACGTATGAACTTGCGCCGAATTTAAGTTCGATATCCAGATGGCGCAAAACCTTGTGTGATTCGCAAATGGCTACTTCGAGTATAGATCCTTTTATCCATTATTAAAAAAAATATTTTACTGGCATTTTGAATATTTAAGCCTGAAAGCCAATTTTGCTATTGCTCCATTTACACGCAAATAATCCTATAATAAGATTAAATTGTTCTCTGTTTATTGGACTTGAATGCTAAGGCAGACTACATACACTTTGAGAACATTTTGGAATTCGCTCAAAGTTTCCCAACATTTTTCAAGGCCTGCCATCCTTCGTGGAAACTTTACTAACAACTTAGGACGCATAAAAACCAAAGGGGTCTAAAGCTACGCATACATTCTAGGTATGCGTGGTTCCTGAGCGGTGTGAGATTATACATTAATATTAACATTTTATCTTCCTAACCTCGTTGTTCAAATAATACTAAGGATTGCCTCAGTAAGAGTGCACTTTTTAAAATAGGAATATTTCTTTTTCATGCAAGAGGCAACTCTAAAATTTGACACCTGTCACGTCTGTTTATTCCGATTATTAAAAATGGAGCGTTTTTTGAAAGAACAACGCGTTATAATTGTGAAAACTCATTACAAAAATGGGGAAAGTTACGCTGAAACCGCTCGCAAACTTCGTCAAATTTTCAGCCGAGAAAGTGCACCTGACGTGTCAACCATTCGAAGAGTGGTCAAAAAAATTGAAGAAACTGGGAAAATTATGGATAATTAGAATCCTTTGCGTCAACGTACCGGTCGGTCTATAAGATTCAGTTAACTCAGGAGCTCAAACCAACAGACAAGGGAAAGCGCCGGCAAGTCGTTCAATGGGTAATGGAGCAAAGTAAAGTCGATGCCAATTTTTCGAAAAAAGTCATTTTTTCCGATGAAGCGCATTTCCATATGAATGTCTTCGTCAATACATAAAATTATCGAATTTGGGACGCATTAGCTTAGAGACTACCTACTACAAGTATTTGCTAAAAGAATTACAATAATATTAAAGGAAATAATTCAAGAATTATACAACTATTAATAACATATTCTTTTTTGCGAAGTAAAAAACCATGTGCTAGGCATCTAAAGTGAATGTACATGTATGTATAATAATTAATAATATACTAGATAAATATATAGGGAATAATTAATATAAGTTATTTACACATATACACACACCTACATACATATATACGCATACATACACACATATACATACATACATACATATATAAATAAATCATACAGATATCCCCTTCATCACAATGTTGATCAAGCGTGCCATATAAGTAGTTTTTGTTTGATCCGTTTTCACTTGTTGATCCGGCCATGATTTTTTGATCCATTGCGAGCGCCCAATTCTCATGTGGTTCCCTTCGGATCAACTAACGCCAACGCCGTTGCTAATAATAATTACGCCATTTTTATACAAATCCACACTTTAGGTATTTTAGATTTACTTGATCCGATTCAAATGGGCCAATCGCAGCGCAGTATTCTTCACGGAGGGCAGTCATTGGTTCTTGGTCACTTTTATGACTTATTATTCTGTATTTCTTATCAATTCTCATAATTTGCGGAATTTCTTACATTAACTTGGTTTCTTTGTCCATTTTCCACCGGTTTTTTTTACTTCGGAGTTTTTGGTTAAATATTTGTAGTAGGTAGGTACATTACTTACCAGAGGGGCCCGCGACAAAAATTCGCGAGGTAAAACGCGTTCGTCACCGTCTGGTTTATAGATGGGTCATCATCATCCTCCGAGTGTTATCCCGGTTGCATCCAGGCATTTGCCTTGGCTCCAGGATTATGTTACTTGAGTATTTTTGTTTGAATATTTTAGCATACCATTTAACCCATAATTGTATACCATAATCTAAATATTTATTTGGCTCCTTTAAGACATACATATACCCCCACCCACAAAGCGGATCAATATAGTATGCTTTCGGATTTGACAATGTATGGACGTAATGAATATAAATTCAATGGATAATCTTATGAATGGAAAACTAAAATTTAAATAATTGTAATGTGAAACCATTAAGTATTGATTGACGGGTATATGTATGTTTTAAAAGAGTAAAATAAATATACAGATTATGGTATACAATTATGCGTTAAATAGTAAGCTAAAATATTCAAACAAAAATACTCAACTAACATAATCCTGGAGCCACATAATATTAACCAGCAAGTCTAATATAATATATAGTTTTGGATACAAATAAGTACGCACATGTGGCGTTTAAAGTGAGCGAGTGAGCGGCCCGTGGCAAAGTGGCGACCGCTCGAATCTATCGATTCGCAAGGTTAAGCGCGTTCGTCACCATCTGGTTTATAGATGGGTGACCGGCCACAAAAAGGCACACCCTCCGTACCGTGGAGAGCACGTTAAGCCGTCGGTCCCAGCTTTCATCAAAAAGATCCTTGACAGTCGTTACGAGGAATTTGTACCCGCAACCATCCTGATTCTGGTCTAAGCCATAGAATATGGCTATCCCTTCGGGTTGCGGAGGTCAGATAGCAGTCGCTCTGTGGAAAAGCTAATATTCTGTCAAATCTGGTTAGACTAGAAAGTGGAGCCCGGGCTCCAAGGCGAAGGCCTGGATGCAACTGGCATAACGCTCGAAGGATGGTGATGATTTTGCATAATTATTATATCATATAAATGGAGTCAAATAGTATACAAGAAATGGAAACGTGAACTTAAATAGTATTTAAATTATCAAGTAGAAATAGGATCATTATAGTTCTGGTAAGAATGTATAAAATGGTTATATCAAATATTATTATTATTACACGGAGCAAGTACTGAAGTAACTTGTCCCTGGAACCACATATTTATAATTGTCACGTCTGGAATCAAATAAGGACGCACGTATGGCATATAATTCGCAGCCAAAAAGTTGACGTAGGTCTGATATATGGCCGTTACGGATCCAGTTTTGTTCGGAACTTCAGCCAAATTCATCACGAATACATCAAAATTTTATTGAATATGTTTGGTAACGTCTTGCCATGAATGGCAAAATTATGAAAAAATCTAAAATATATTCCATGGAGCAAATGTTATTCGAGTGCAAAGGTGGATCAAGTAAGGAACGGCAATACCGCGTGATCAACCAAGTCCGCAAACAGTCGTTTATATATATATATATATATATACATTTTATTGTACAGATAGTAAAAGACTTTCAGTGGAGCCATACGTTAGTGAAGTGAGCCACCTGAGTATTTTTTGCTTCGTCTCTATCACAGAACATTCCTTGATATTACACGCGCTTGCTGCCTTGCTATATATGTAAATATCTTTAAACGGGCTAAAACGTCTAGCGAATCTGGTTTTGATTTGTGGTAGTGGTAATCTGTATACCCGAATTAATGGTAATTTTGTATGATCTTTAGAGGTTATGGTTCGCCTGTGAACGGAAAGAACTGTTTTTAAGATGAAGAGCTGGCGTACATTCAAAACGGTGCAAAACAGGCTTTTTCAGCATCGTTTTAACAACTGAGCGTTGTGCTCTTACCACTTGTAACATTACGGTCTTATGCACAGCACCCCAGCAACTTAAGCAGTATGTTATCAAATACTGACTCAGCGCACAATATACGGTCTTCAGGATAGAAGTCGAGGCGGATGACCTAAGCAATATTAAAATATTTGCGATTTTACGGATTCTAGACGAGAGTGAGCTTATGTGTTCCTTAAAATTAAGGCTTTGGTCAACTACCACGCCCAGATATTTAATGCTGTCTGCTTTTGACAATGTTACACAGTTGCATGATTGTCTCGGTTCGAGACATTCATGCAACCGTATAGCTAAATTTAGTTTCATGGCTGACGCTTTAGTCTTGTGAAAACATATGTATTTTGTTTTTTTAGCGTTTAAAGTTAAGTTATGTTGCAGCCATGTAGTTACCTTTCTCATGCCAGTTATATATTTTTTTATGACTAGGCCTCTCATTTCAAAGGAGAGGCCTAGTCCAGCAGTGGACTGTTATAGGCTGATGACGATTATGATATTTTTTTAATAAAGGCATTAATTTAATAATAATAATTAAATTATTTTAAGAAAAAATTAATCTTTAAACGCCTCTGTTGTGAAATTAGCACTATGGCGCTTGGTAACTTTTTTATTCCACCATTGATATAATTATTCTTAACTTTCGTGACTTTTAGAAGTAATCGTAGGAAACACGTCATCCACGTTATTCTCAACCTGGAAGAAGAGAATGTATAAGTCAAAGTCAAACATCATTTATTCATCTAGGTCACAACGTGACGCTTATGAACGTCAAATTTTTAAAGTAAATTAATAATGCTTCTACATTTACATTTACTGCCCATTCGCAAAGCAATAGGTAGAACCACGAGAAAGAACAGGCAATAAAACTCGTGGCCACTCTTTTTAATCGCCAGTGTTATGGTACATATTTCGTTTTTGTAAGGAGCTGCAACTGTTTCACATTGTAATTAATTACTTGTAAAAAGTAAATAAGAACATACATATATACAAAATATGTAGTTACTAAATTAAGTGCTGTAGTAGTCTTCAAATGTGAATCTTGTGTAACAGGAGCATCCACTTACGCTTTATAATGTAGGCAACTCGCGATCATGTTCAGAACTATGGTGGAAAAGTATGTTACAGAAAGTGACGGTATATGAATACACGTAAATTACAAAAACGTTAGTATCCAGCCCATGATAACGAGTTACCTTCATCTAACACTGTAGCAAATTTTAATAAAATTTGTGGAACAATAATGAAAATGTAAATGTAGTAAGTTGAATGACCTAATAATGCATGAATATTAAATTAATAGAACTAGATATTATATAAAAAAAAAACTGAAAAGTAAGGTATCTATATAAATTAAAAAAATCAAGAGTTGGCTAGTGCCATCTATCCTTATCACTGAAATAATCATTAATGGTATAATAACCTTTCCTAATAAGGCAGTCTTTTATTTTACTTTTGAACGTACTAAATGGCAATTCTAAAAGACTAATTGGTATTTTATTGTATATACGAATACCTAGCCCTACAAAAGAATGATTAACTTTATGTAAACGATGATAAGGGGCATATAACTTATGCCTGTTTCGAGTATTTATGTTATGTACATCACTTTTTGTAGTAAATAAACCTACATTTTGCCTAATATACAATATATTAGCAAATAAAAATTGCGAGGCTACTGTAAGAATTCCTATAGACTTAAAGCGTTCCCTAAGAGTATCTTTTGCACCTAACATGTATATTGCTCGTACCGCTCGTTTCTGTAGAACGAAGATATTCTGAATATCCGCAGCTTTGCCTTATAACAAAATACCGTAGGACATGACACTATGAAAATAGCTAAAATAAACTAGACGAGCTGTGTCAACATCAGTAAGTTGTCTAACTTTTTTGACAGCATACGCAGCAGAGCTCAGCTTACCTGCAAGACATGCTATATGTGCACCCCATTGTAACTTATTATCTAGTGTAATGCCTAGAAACACTGTCGAGTCAACTGTGTCAAGTTCTTCCCTATCTAGCCTTTTATTAGGTCCCAGTTGTCTAACGTTAGGTAAAGCAAATTTAACGCATTTAGTCTTTTTAGAATTAAGCACTAGGTTGTTTCCTGTAAACCATTGTGTAACCTGTATAAGTGCATTATTTACATCATCAAATTGATTCCTATTCCTATCTACTTTAAAAATAAGTGACGTATCATCTGCAAAAAGTACGACATCACAGATATTTTTTAAATAAAAAGGTAAGTCATTAATATATACAAGGAATAGAAAAGGACCTAAAATAGAGCCTTGTGGAACGCCTAACTGTATAGGTAATTTAGAGGATGTAGTCCCATTTACATCGACGCACTGAAATCTTTGCCGCAGGTACGACTCGACAACACAAAGTGCGGTTTCCTCTACGCCGTAGTGGCGGAGCTTACGCAATAGTGTGTCGTGATGAACGCAATCAAATGCTTTTGAGAGGTCACAGAATACTCCGATAGCATTTTTAGATGACTCCCAAGCATTATAAACGTGTTTTATGAGAGCAACAACCGCATCAGTAGTGGATCTACCTTTAGTAAATCCGTATTGATCTTTATGAAGCAGACTATTTAAATTAAAGTGTCTTAGTAGCTGCTTTAATAAAATCTTTTCAAATATTTTACTAAATGCCGGCAAGATAGAGATGGGCCTGAAGTTATTTACGTCATTTTTACTGCCAGATGCGAATAAAGGTATGATTTTACTTAATTTCATCAAATCCGGAAATACGCCAAAGTCAAAACCGCCAGTATTTTTAATATTAATTGAATTATATGCGATCAATATATCTCGCGGGGTAACGTGCTCGAATCTAAACACGTTCTTGCATTCAGGTACACTGCTAAGCAAAAAATTTCCAGCGTCTAAAGATGATGATTGTAAAGAGCTAGTAGTTGTTAAAGGTATGCTCGCAAAGAAACTATTGAACATATGCGCTACTTGAGTTTGATTGGTGACTAATAAATTGTTTTCTTTTAGTTCAAATTGGTTTTCTCGTGGTCGTGCTCTTCCTGTTTCATTATTTATAATTCTCCAAGTTTCTTTAATTACATTTGTTGAATGCTTAATTTTGCTACTAATAAATTTAGATTTTGCCATAACACAAATTTGTTTAAAAATTTTTGAGTAGTTTTTTACATAATTTAGAAAAGGTGTGTCAAATCTATGTTGTTTCATACCATATAATTCAAACAATTTGGCTCTACTTCTGTATATACCTATAGTGGCCCACTGGTTAAAAGATCCGGTAGTACCCTTTAATGTGACAGTTTTGCTCTTAAAAGTATCTTGAAACTCATTATTTACTATTCCAAAAAGTGAATTATAAATTGTATTTGGATTTTCTGAGTTCAAAATTGAGGGATTGAGTTTAGCGATAATATTGTTTTTAAAACGTATAAGACGATTGGTAGTTTGAGGCCTACATTCTACTGTATGTGATTTATCATATGTTGTACATGAAAAACTAGCTATCTGTCCACGGTGATCAGAAGGAAGAGAACTAATAACTACTGGGTTTTTAGCAACACAAGAACTAAATATGTTATCCAAACAAGTAAAAGATGTTTCAGTGACTCTAGTAGGTTCACAGAATAAATTACTTAAATTAAATGACTTAAAAAGATTCAAAAATCTAGTACACTGTGAAGCATTCTCTAAAATATTAATATTAAAATCACCACATACTATAATATTCTTATGACTACCTATAATTTTATTAAGAGCATCTTCCATAACAGTCTCAAATAGATTATAGTCACCAGAAGGGGGTCGATATACACAAATTATAATATATAAGTCTAGTTCCACACAGGACAACTCAATAGTGCGCTCAATAGATAAATTTACAATATCCTTACGTTCTTTGAATTTTAATAAATTTGAAGTCATTATGAGAGAGCCGCCTCTAATAGCCTGCTTTCTTATGTATGTACTCTGCAATGTGTAATATTCATTTATAACAATAACCTCATGGGTGCTTAACCAATGTTCAGTTAAGCACAAAACCTTAACGTCATATTTTTCTAGAAATAAACTTAACTCTAACTCTTTGCCAGATAGGCCCTGTGTGTTTTGATGTACTATATTCAAATACTGCAGCCTAACTGTTGTCCTATCTTGGAGTTTAAATCACAGGATGTGTCAATAAAAACGTTGTTAGTACATTTACTAACCCTATCACATAAATTGTCAACACAAGGCTCACTGCCTTGCTGTAAATTGTATGCTAATAACTTAGCAATTTGTCGCTTAATATAAAATGGCAGATACATTGTATCTTTAGTTAAAATAAATTTACTAATAAATTTATTAGCGTCAAAAAACAATATTGCGTCACTATGACGACAAGTTATGTTATACAATAACATGTTTAATGAGTGTATGTGCATATTTTGTGTGTGTGTTAAGTTGTTTGAGTAAGGTAAAGCACCTAAAATAAATTTACAACTAAATTTAGAATTAATAGTATGTTGATTAGACCTGCCGCACAAAACTCTTTTCTTCTTTCACCACTGGTTAGTCTATGAGAAAATCAAACAAGATAATAAGAGCAGAGCGGAGGTCTATTATATCCACCAAGCGGTATTCTCCAAACAAAACGCAGTACAGCAAGTAAATGAGGAAAGGAATCAAAATGACAAATGGAAAGCGGCGATTGACTGGACCTACTATGCACCACTTGTCAAACATATCCTGCTTCCCACACAGCTCATCTACTTCGTTCATGTCCATTGAATACACTATCTAAAAGCTTTAAGTTTTAAGTTCACGTTCATGTTAGCCGGAAGAAATTGTGTCGGCGTTTGATCGTGCCGTTAATATTAAAGCGATGGAGGCTCGCGGACGCTATTGCTTGCTTGACTTTAAATAGATCTGAATTAATCATAGAGCGAACGTGTGCTAACATTGTTTGTGTGGTTTACTGACAAATAGAATATGTAGATGGTCTGCTTAACTCGTTTGTATGTAAATTATAAGGAAAGGTATGGGACTTTAGGCGTTCGTGGTCTTTAATTTGTTTTTCCTTTATTGTGTTTCTTCACTGTTAATGCTCTGGGTTCGATCGAATAGAAACATAATTTGAAAAAGTGTTTTATAATCGGTCATTATGGATATCATTTTCTTACAACATAGATAATATATTCCTTACTGGTATATTATACGCCAAATACAATTAACTAGACAGGTAAATTGATTTACTCGTGCGTATCATTAATCCGACTACTATTTCGGTACATCCGTGATCAAGGTACTTGCAATAGTGCCGAAATATTAGAGAAATAATCAAAACACCGGTACGTGGTATATCCCGAAACAACTGTGGACTATTGTCTGGGCATTTAATAATGTAGAGCAAAATAAGTTGCATTCAAATGAAGATATTGGATGGCTCGTATTGCTGTTTGCCTCTAACCATAGTACACGCAATTATGAATTGGTGATCAGTATTTGCAAGGCAATTTGGTGGCTCTTTACTCTATGAATGCTGATGCATATAAATTGGGAGTTTACTGTATCGCATAACGTTACTTCATCATTTGTGGGAATTATAAGCTTTGGGATACACGTTTGACGACTGGCTCTTGTAAGCTATTTGCTTTAGGAAATGTCCGTATTAATTGACACAAAACCCTACAAATGATTCTAGATAAATATATATTTTTTTTAAAAGACAACTCCCGCATTAGGACTAAATCCTGTGTCGCGGTGGACTTTACAAACATACAACCAACGGACACAATGAACACCCAGACTCGAAACAACAATCTATGGATCACACAAAGTGTTGTCTTGTGTGGGGATCGAACCCACAACACTCGGTGCAGTGTCAAGCGGCGAAACGACCGCTTAAACCACTACGCCAGCCGCGCAGTCAAATATAAAAATAAGTAAATACTTATTGATTTTTGTTTTTGGTTGGTGTAGAGTAAGTGTTATTTGTAGATGTAATACTGATGGACCCAGCATATAAAGTCCTGCTTGTCTAATCCTATAATCTAATTAAGATAATAAATCGACGGCAACACCACCTTGCCACATACAATTGTGTTTTCAAGCCATCCACGAATCCATTGGGGCATGTTACATTGTCAATAATATCACGATACCGTGGTAATATTGATGGTGTAATAGGCTGTATCGCGGTATCGTGATAATATCACAAATTATTCAAACATCTTGAAATCCGCGATACTCAGGGGGCGGGGCTTCAATATTATTGAAATGTAAGCGCATCGAGATATTTTTGTCAGTATGCGTTCGCAGCAAAGGCGAAACGACGTCAAAGTTGTGACGATTCTTATGTCCTTTGTCAAAGTGACATCGTTGATGCAGGAGCTAAAAATGATCTGGAGGAATTACCTAATTCTTCTTTATGAAACATGCCCGTCCTTGTGGAACCCAAAAGATAAAAATTAATAAAAATGAAGACTTCGGCAAGTTGTTGTTGTTGTTGTTTCTGAGTGTTAGTATACATACATATTACATAGTCTCACGCCTATAAACTCGAAGAGGTAGGCAGAGGTGTATTTTTACACCCACTTTTCGCCAGATATACTTTAGTCCCACGTAATAAGTGGCGAGCCTATTGCCGTACCAGGCACATTTCCAGACTCCGTGCTGCTACTGAGAATTTCGTTATAGAAAAACCCAATAACACTGCCCGACCCAGGAATCGAACCCGGGACCTCCCGATCCCACGCGCACATTTATGCCGCGAGACCAACGAGGCAGTCGTATAGGGTTTGATGTTGAGTTTTCCGTCTCTACGCAAAGATGGTATTTGCATCGTGTTATCCCTTAGTCGCCTCTTACGACACCCACGGAAAGATAGGGGGTGGTGAGTTGGTGACACTTGTATTCTATGCCGTTAACCACACGGCTAACTGTAGTCTGTTAGTAGATGTGTATAATATTGATTTCGTTTTGAAATCCAGTCTTTTACCCAACACTTCCTCTTTTTGCGCTTAGTTTTTAATGTGCATACGCGTATTATTGCTATAACGGCTTTCCTTTTAGAATCCATGTTCTTTATAAAATTTGTTCAAATTTAATCTTGCACGAAACACTACTTTCTCTAGTAGTTTCAAACGCGTACTGATGATGATATTATTGATAATATAATAGCCCATATCAATACTTGTGATATCGCGATACTAGGATCATGATAATATTGACAAGTGTAACATGCCCCATTGAAATATACAGGTTGTTAAAAAAACCTTAACGAAAACTGAAATCCCATGTGTTGTACCAATCACTACGAACATTTTTTACCTCGGCAACATACCTGGAAAATTACTAGTTCAGGAGATATTGAGGCTCAAAGTTAGTATAGAATTTTTCTAATTAGGTACAAATTTCGATGCATTTACCCCGCCAATATGTTCTTTAGATGCCCTGTGACCCCATGGATACGTAGGTATGTCGAGCACCCCCCCCCCCCCCCCCCGTGGGATCTCCACCTTGTCGTGGTGGAGGGGCTTAGTAACCGTGGGTTAGAAGCCACCCACGGTGAAGCTAAGCGGGATCCCGGGAGGGGACGCTCCACGTGGGCTTGGTAGAGGCCTGCGTAGGATGCGTCCCATGGTGCGGGTGCGGGGGACAGTTCTGTCTGTCCCTTGCATCATTTCTGGGTCATCCTTGGGCTCCATAATGGTAACATCCCTACTCGTAATCACTTTCTTTGTTACTGTGTTATATAGTCGGTAACCCTTCACATTGTCAGTGTACCCAACAAGGTAAAGGTTTTCTGCCTTCTTATCCCACTTGCATCGCTTTTTCTTTGGGATATGACTCATCACAACACTACCAAAAATCCTTATATGGCTCACATTTGGCTTTCGTCCTGACCAAAGTTCATATGGAGTCTTCTTGTCTAATCCTGAAGTAGTAGTTATATTTTTTAAATAGACAGCTGTGTGAACTGCTTCTGCCCAGAACTTTTGCTCAAACTTAACATCGAAGAGTAGACACCTGGCTCTCTCTACTATGGTGCGATTAAACCTTTCGCACATACCGTTTTGTTCCGGGCTATAGGGATTTGTTCTCTGGTGTATTATTCCACATTGTTTTACAAAACTTTTCATTTCATTTGAACAAAATTCTGTGCCATTATCTGTTCTAAATGCTTTAATACTGGTACTCATTTGCTTTTCCACCATGAGTTTGTACTCCTTAAAGCAATTAATAACTTCACTTTTGTTCTTTAGAAAATAAACAAACGACATTCTGCTATAATCATCCACGAATAGCAAAAAATATCTGGACATACCAATTGATGCATTCTCCATCGGGCCGCACACGTCAGCATGGACTAAATCAAGGACTTTTTCACTTCTGTGACTGCTATGTGGAAAAGGCAACCTGGTTTGTTTGCCTTCACAGCACACCGTACAATTAAATTTGCTGACCTTAGCTTTGTTGTTGTACTTCAAGCCTTCTACTGCCCCATTCCTCATGGTATCCAAATCCTTGCTGTTGATATGACCCAGTCTTCTGTGCCAAATTACATCAGTGGTCGCTGCGGCAGCTAACAGAACATCTGACTTGATGACTAATTTGTACACTCCATTCAACAACTCTCCTACACCAATCAGCACACCCTGCTGATTTCTAATGTAAGAATATTCGTCTTTGAAATTCACTTTGTTATCATTACTTATCAGCTGGCTGACGGACAATAAGTTCGTCGTAAGATTAGGAACGCAAAGCACGTCTTTGACAACAATATCATGATATACATTGTCAACAACCGTCGTGATATGTGTATCTCCTGAACACAATACAGGCATAGTTGTTTTGTTTGCAACTATAATCTCCTTTGTTTTCAAGTTTTGTGACTCGTTTATTATATTATCCTGGCTGATCATCATGTGATTGCTGGCTCCAGAATCAATGTACCATTCGGTTCTGCTGAAACTGCCATTTAGAAATACTGCACTAAATGCATTTACTGTTTTTTCTTTCGTTTGTGGACACTGATTTTTAAAATGGCCGATCTGTTTACATTTGTAACACTTAATCACTTTGGCAGGTTGAGTTGATGTTTCACCAGTCCTGCCATGTTTTATTTGCTTTTTTTTTTTCGAAGCTTTTGTCAAAACTGCACTCTCTGGTTCATTGCTGCCAACACTATCACTCATATCCATAAGCTTCGTTTTAATGACGTCAGCAGTTATGACGATTCCAGAGTGTTCTATGGCCAACAATATCGGCGAAAATTGGTCGGGCAGACCCGCCAACAATAATGATCCTACCCACTCATCATTTATCTCGAAGCCGGTTCCTCACAATTTATGTGCTGTATCGATGATCTGAGTTACGTATGCTGTCATCGATTCACAGCTTTCCAGACGGATTGATATCAAATGCCGCAACAAACTAATCCTGCGTGTAAATCCTGAGTCATCGAAAAGCGATTTAAGTTTTTTCCACATTCCATGCACTGTAGATTCGCATTTTATATGCACGTGGAACAATCGTCATCACTAATTTCGCTTTTGCCTTCTGCTCTTCAACGCTAGCTGTTGCGCCGCCATTTGAACCGTCTTGCTTGTGGATATCGACGCCTTCCAAAATTAAGAAATTTTGCACAGCAAACGCCCACTCATCGTAATTTTCACGTCCCTTGAGTTTAGGAACATTAACAATATAACTTGCAGCCATTCCTAATCACAAAACTTATTTATTTTTACAAAAATCTGGGACTGGGCCCATAACCTAATAAACGACGGAGGTGTTTTTGCTCAGACTGAAACATATGTATATTTTATTCTTTTTCAACATAACAGGTATTGACCATAGTGAATATGGCTTGAGGGCGCATAAAGTATTTATTTTGATACAATTACAACATATTTATATAGTAATGGCCAATTGTTTGTCAATATGCATACGAATACCTGTATTGTATCTTATGCAGCGAGAGAAAATAACACACAATAGTTAACCAATCACAGTATGAACTAGCATTTAGACCAGTAGCATTTTCACGCTAAGCTCAAACCGCTAATTGGCCCAAATGTTTCGCTATCATGCATTTTTCATAACACAAACTTATGCGACGAACTATCAAATTGAAATTGATTCGTTTAACACATTTTTTTCGTTTCAAACAGGAAACTACAAGAGAAAGTGTCCTTAGCAATTAAGACTCTCAAAAATCAATAAAACGTGGATGCAATACAATCCACAAACTATAAAAGCAATCTGGGGCCGAATTCTGCTAATTATATTTATTCAAAATGCAGTTTCGATATGATGTCAGTGTCATATTTACGTCATAATGGTATTCTCCTAAATTAAGAGACATTGAAATGATATTGCGAATATATTGAGAGTTGAACAATACATAAACGGTATTCTGCTAAATATATTTTTGTACAAAGACAAACGTCAAACTGTAAATACACATCGCTCCTTGAATACAAAAGAGACGCAAATCGAAATCCATAAATTTTACAGGACAGCCAAAACAAATTTTTGAAACTGTTTTTTTATAATATTTCATATATTTATTAATTAAATATAAGATGTTAATATATCATTAGATGCGTATTTTTTAGCTCTATCTATTTACAATATAAACTTTGTAACAGCAGTTACCTGTTAAGAAAAAAAAGCATAAAAGTCCCTTTTGCATTCAAAATTTGAACCAATATTATCCAAAATATGTCAAAAATTAAACACAGTTTTACAAATAAAAAGGGTTTATTGTACCTTTTTAGTAAAAAACCGTATCAAAAAGTTTAATCTTATTACTAGGTAAAACATAGTGAATGCACACCAGGAAAACATTGTATTAAAAAATCTAAATTAAAAAATCTTATTATTAAGTAATATAATTGAGATCAACTTTGTACGTAACTATTATTCAGTAAAATTAAACATCTCTCTAAAACAATTATATTTGTAAGAATAATAGAAAAAACAAGAGATAAACTGTAATAATCATTATCAAAATAATAGTTAGTAATAATTATTTTTCAGTAATATTTTTTTTCGATTTAGACATAGTTGTGTGTGCCTTCCCGCTATTGATCAGAGTCTTGGTTTTGTTTCTTTTCCATGATTCTGGATTAGCTTTTCTTTTCCGACTAAGACGCTGAGCATCCACGCTAGCTGGTTCACTGCTAATGCTGGGTGACTGAATATTCATGCTGGGTGACTGATTATGACTGATGAATGGCTGTGTTTCTATATTAGGCGACTGAGTATCCAAATTGACTTGCAGATTATCATTGATGAGTAAGTGAGGTTCTACACGAGAAGGGCCCGGTTGGGGTGAAATACAAAATGGTTTGGCAATTACTTTTGACTGTATATCTCCTTCGGAATCAGAAGATCTTTCATGACTAGGTAGAAAGTTGGGATCTTCAACACTGTCATCTGAAGAAAAATCTGCAATTGATGAACTACTGGATGTTGATGATCGGCTGGAATTGGTATCAGAGTCATTATCAGAGTCGCTTGAACTGCTACTCGAGTCACTCTATTCAACAACTATTTTTGGCCTATTTGTGACTTTGGTATTCGTTACACAGCTTACTTCACTGTCTTCATCCTCTAATATTGATAGGTTAAGGTCAGGTTGACTGTCTGCTATAGAATTTGTATCTGAAGAATCAATGGGTAACGTGACGGGTAAGCTGCAGCAGCTGGAGTATTAAAAAAAGTTTTATTTTGCACATTATTATTGTGGCCAGGTAATGCTTGAACTTTTTCGGATTCTTGAACGGAGGTTGCATATTCAACATTTTTCGTGCTCTATTAATTTTGTCAATCTGTAAAAACAACATCTTTAACGTTTTATAACTAAAAACATAAAATACACAAAACTCTATACATATATTATACAGTCCTTAGTACATACACACAATACATACATACACTAAAACATAACACATAACAATCCGTAATATGACAATTTCAATACTAATTTGCCAGGAATAACACCTTAATTATATTTAACAAATTTAAGCTACCACCTCATATTTAACATTCAAATTCACAGTCAAATTCACAGAAAATATGGGGCAATGCATCTTCATCACATGTTTTTCAACACTCACTGACATTATTTAAAAAACTTTAAATTAGTGACGAAAGCTACAGGGACAGGGCTTCAATTTAGTTTATATTATTAATTTACAAACAAATAAATACATTTGTATGATTTTTAAGTTGAAAATCACTGAAGTAATAAGAATAGAACAAAATTAACATCAAAATGGTAATTTATATTTTTAAAATTGTAACGAAAACTAAAATAATTATTATCATGCAAAACGGCCATATTTCTGGCCTTCCCATTCTAACACGCCAAAAATAATTATTTATTCCACTATAATTTAATGCAAACGAGACGTATTTCAAAATATGCTACTGTTGTATTATAAAATATAATTATACTTAACTAATATTGGATAACAAAAAGGACGCATTTCAAATATGGCAATTTTGTATTACAAAAAATATAATAACAAATACTAATGTTAGAATGCAAAACGGACGTTTTCAAAAATATGGCACTTTTGTATTACAAAATATGGTTACAAATACTAATGATAGAATGCAAAACGGACGTTTTCCAAAATATGGCACTTTTGTATTGTAAAATATAATCACACTTACCTGAAATTTTGAATCCAACACAGACGTATTTTGGATTGTGGCACTTTTTCACGCAACCGACGTGCGTTTGCGTTGAATCTCCGGGCGCAACTAACGAAATGGCTGTTTTGCACTGACATTACCTGTCAAAGTGAGCTAATGCAAAAATGGCGGTAAGTCAGGGCAGCCATAATATAAGCAAAAATGATGGGTGTTTTTTTTTTTTCACTATAAAATATAGTCGATTCAGGTGTCATTTTTGCAATAAAACGATTTTCATTTTTTTTTTAATTGTGGCCCTTTTGTATTCAAGGAGCGACATAATTATTCAAAATACCCATATTTTAAATGTTCGATTTCAAATCGTACGTAACATTATTGATTATGTATCAATAAATCTCTCACAATCCAACGAATAAATTTATTTACTAAAATGGTACTGGTTAGTATTATAGACTGCCATATTGCACTGCTAGGTAGTATCATCTGTATATATAAAATTCATTCACAATTCCCTGACTAACAGCAATGCACAACCGAATGTACTGGGCACAAGATGCTAAAAATTGGCATGTACGTTCCTCGAGGACCGTATGCTGCACCCTTATGGTCCCTGACCACATGAGTAGATAAACGGAACAGAGACACAGCTTCATACAACAGCGCGAATCGGTTGCACTACTACGAACACGCGGCTTATGTGTGCGTGACCACTGGCCGCTTGTCGTGTACGTGTACACGTGTACGCTTGTCGTCGAGAGTGGAAAGAACCGGTTTACGTAGGCACAGGCAGTTGACAATCTTAGGGTTATTACGACGCACGTTGTTTGTTTTGTACGTTGCAAGTTTTAATATTTTAATGTAAAAAAGTGGTGTTTTATTATTAAAAATGGTTGTTTATTGTTCTGTGTGTATGAATAATATTAGATGAAATAATTCAATAATTATAAAGATTTTAACAATGGTTTGTGGGGTTTTTTAATTAGGTATAATGATAATGATAATAATGTCGCATCTGATAATTTTGTCGCATTTGTTGAATTGCTCGAGCAAAAGTTTCGCGAATATTTCGATCTTGAAATAAATATTGTCAATGTTGGCAACGAAATACTTAACAACTCTAGTTGTGAAATTGTGTAAAATCAATTAATGTTTACAAAACCAATGACTATCAGAAAGTGATAAGCCATCGATAGGGATTACAAAAAACAGGTGCATGCGATTTTCGACCTTATTGACGTAACTCAGAATTTATAATTTTAATAACGTATCAATGTCAGAAAGCAAGAAAATACCTAATAAAAGTCTGTCATGAATTGTCAATAAGGTCGAAAATCGCATGCACCTGTTTTTTGTAAGCCCTATCGATGGTTGATCATTTTATAGTCATTTGTTTTGTAGACGTTCATTTGTCTTACACAATTTCTTTTTAAACTTATTTTAGATACCTATCCCCGTGGTAAAACTAGTGGCCATAATAGCTAAAGAAGATTCCTATGTTTATTAGCAAAATAGATCATATTACCAGAAAATATTCAACACGATTAGTGGTATCGTTGGGAATGTCAAATAAATCACGTCGTCACGTCGTGTCCTTGGTAACAAATGTATATTTTTATTCCGTGCTGTTAAAAGTTTCAGGTGCATGTTTTTTATGGTTCCACTCGCTATTTTATTTACAACAGCTGTACTTCTGCCGTATAGCGAATCCGTCGAGTCCAAGAATCTGCCCAATCCACGAATCAGTCGAGTTGGGAATCTGCTAAATCACGAATCTGTCCAATCCAGAATCTGTCGTATACCGAACAAGCGATTTGTCTTAACCTATTGTGACAACCCTACCAAAATAGGAAACAAATTTACAAGCTCTTAAGAAGCTGTCTCTCTGTTCGGTTTATTTACTCATGTGCCCTGACTAAGAAGAGATTTCCCGAAACATCTAATGTGAGAGCGTACTTGCGTGCATATTACATAAAAAAACAAATCATAGGCAACGCTGTAACATCAAATTTCCAGCAATAAAGTTAATTATTTCATTAATGGCAATACCTTCTCATGTCAGGATATTTGACATTAAATTGAATATATCGAAATTAGAATAGAATGACATTGTGTAGCAAAATACCGATTTTGAGTCAATTCAAAATATAATCTCATTCCATTCAAAATATGATGTCGATGTCATCTAAAATAGCAGAATTGGGCCCCTGAGCTGTGAAGGTGTTCAAGCTTAAACGAATAAATAAAAGAACATAATTGTTTGCTTTCATAAAGTTTAAAACAATATTTTACGGCTTCAGCAATAAAACTTTTTTGTTTAATTACTAATTTATAATTAATAATTTAAGTACTGAGATAAGTATAAAAAAGATCTCTCCTCGATACACAACGTTAAATCAATACTTTCTTATCATTGCTTATTATTCAACTATGCTGAAACTATCAGTGGTCACTAGTAAAACGTAAATCTCGCCCATCGAAGAATAAACATGCCAATCGTGCGATTTGCAATCGATACAAGCCCATAAAATACTACCACCAATTGTACCTACACTTTTCAACTATTAAGATTTAGAACCCTGTATTCTACGAACGGAAGGAATCAAGAATGACGTATATTCGCATACATTACTTCTATACAGAGACTTCCAAACAAAATCTATAAAACGCATCACCAGAAACAATATAATCTACTTGTTGAAACATCCCTAAAAATGCACTTTCTACCACAGTCACGTAAGTTGTGGCCTGTCCGTCTCTTCCCTAGTCTAACACAATGTAGCCATAGGGGCACAATAGGCACCGATCCCACGCACAATGAGCCAAACGACTGAATACTCGGCCAAAAGCATTTTATATCTGGCAACGGCCACAATAAACACGACGCCTAATTTTGTCACAACTCATTGGGTCTTATCTTGACCACAAATCCAACCCCGATACTCCAATCCATGCTAAACGAAATTGCATAGTAACTTTCAAGTTACATTGCTTGTTCGTCCCAAGCTATGTCATTGCGTACAGATAGAACTGGAAATGGTTCCCGAAGTAGGAGAAATGTAAGATAGTTATGTGTAGGCTGCGAGAGCGTGCCAATGGAAAAATGCCCATAACTAGGCAGCGATCGTCGACATAATGCCGTCTTATTTATTTCTTAATAGTAAAGAAAACAACATTTCAACAGAGTAAACCGTGTGAGGATTTGAACTGAGATGAATGTTGGACGTAAATAGGGCTGCTTACGACACAATAGGCACATTTTCACGAAACACTGCCATCGACAAAAGATATAGTTTTCTCTTGTAATTTGTTCATATTTTTCACTAAGATGTTTGAAAAGTTTGGCCTTTTCAGTCGGATGTAACATTTTAAATAGTTTCAAAATTATAAAATATCCGAATAGCCGGTGCTTCTAAAGTTTGACTCCTGTAATAGAATACTAATTTGTGCGTAGCAGAAGGCCAACGTAGAACTTTGAGACTAATTAATATGCTACCATCGAGCGTATGCAAGTTGTAGGTACTGCTGAAAGTTTTCAACTTGTGGTCATGGCTAGGAATAAACCGATCTTTGTAAAAGGTGTTCGTAACTAAAAATAATGACTGCCTTATAGCTCGGAAAGGATAAGCTTTATATAATACGATGACTACACATCATCATCATCATCATCATGATCAGCCTGTAACAGTCCACTGCTGGACTAGGCCTCTCCTTTGAAAGGAGGAATTGGCCTACTATACCACGCTGGCCAAACGGGTTGGTATAGGGTTTGTATCAAGTTTTCCTTCTCTTACAGTGCTGTTCTCTGCATAGTATGCTCCCTCTGTCGGCTCTTACGGCACCCACGGGATGATATGGGGTGGTGACAATCCGTATTCTTAATCCGTCACCACACGGATACCGTCACCACACGGATAGATGACTACACAATTCAGTTAAAAATAGAACTTGATAACAAGTAATGCTACAAGTAATGCTGAGTTAACAGAGCTAATGCTTTATACCAGGTGAGCTTATGGATATTCTGAGAGCGATAACAATAATAAAACAGATAAATCATCAAAATTGTCTCCCCCTTGAGGTAATGGTAGAAAAATAGGTAGTCTACAACGGTGCTGTTTTATGTGCAAGGAGAAACAAATTAAAGCAAATAACAATAAAAAGACAATATCTTTTTGGACGTGAAGGGAATACTTATCAGTGACAACGATATGACTCTTAACCCCCCACGTGATTACAGCACGCACGGTCGTGCTCTAATTCAAGTGGTCCCATGTGTTTACAGCACGCATGGTCGTGCTCTAAAAAGTCGTCCTATTGGTCGCGGATTTTTTACGTTTTGTTTTACTTAAACCAAGAAACGAAAGTAGTAACTATTAGAATAGTTCATATTCTATGCAACTAAATCGTTTTAGAAGGGTGAGGGAAACGAAACGTGCCAAAAAATATTGAAATATAATTATCTGTGTCTCAGTTGCGAAAGCGTCCGCCATTGTTGTGTTTTGATCCGCGATCTTTATAATAAAAGTTGTCTTGTGGAAGAAACCGGTGAATATTTTATAAAGATACTTATATAGATTTACTCAGAAATAAATAAATATTAATTGTGAAGTGACATTATTCGTGACAGAGACAAGAAATACAGTGATTCAGTATATAATCACCAAAGAGTTCACGTTGTTTCCTCAGGTCAAAGTACTTCCAAAGATCTAAGCAACTTACTCACAAGGTCAATTACTATTTAGTAATTCCGGCAAAGTAATCAAAGTTTATGCAAATATATTTCAAGGAGCTATAGACGTGAAAGTGGCATCTTAACCAGAAATCGTTTTTACAGAACATTGGTTCATTCATTTATAGTTAAAAGCAATGATCCTTTGAATAATTAACGGACAATAATGACATAATTCTATACGTTACTTATTGATTTTGAGCCCATAACGTCTGCAGGTAAAGAAATCATGTTATACTGGTTTGTTGGTAAAACAAATATTTAGCTAAATCTAGACTGTAAGTTAAGTGTATGTTAAGTGGTAGTTTCAGTGTTTACCTCGGAAATACTAATACGGTGCGTGTTTTAAATTCGATTTTTATTGAAGGCAACATTATCTGCGAAACGTAAACAGGTTTTTGAGTATGAGAAATCTTTTTGTGTTAAGTGAATCTTTGACCCTGTTTCAGGGTTTATTCTTCGTCCAAGAGTTGCCGGAATACATTTGTTCCTAGTTCAACTGATGTGGATAAAAAAACGCCACCATTTTAATAGACCAGTTACAGTAAAGCCTCTGAGTAAGCTTAGAATGCTATCGAGATAATGCACAAGTATTGATGATAATATAATATACACCTACTACGTTCTTAACACCTGGCTGGACCAAAGGATAAAAACTGGATAGTCAGGTTAATAATAATTAGGAATAACATAAGAAGAGATAGTGCTCTGCCATTGTTTGCATATTATGACAATAACATAAAAAAATAACAGTCAGTAAAATACCTGCACTATTTATTAATCTATCAATCTGAAGTTCTATTTTCAATTCATGAAATTGTACCAGTTTCAAGCTAGTTATTGGTGTAACCCCAATGAGTCTCTTGAGAGATTCTCTGATCTGTATCTACATTGGAGGCTCTGTTATCCAGGTGTAGGTACAGTTCCCAAGAGGATGTCTACCTAGTGTGTTGAATCCTTGCAGACCATTTTACTCGTATGTTTGTGTTAAGATGTTTGTTACTTGTTGAACAATGGTAATAATACTTTTCATGCAATTATCCAAACTAAATTTTGATTATTACGTTAGTAAGTGTATTGAAAATAAAAAAAGAGAAATGAAAAATAATAAATTATTTTGCTACAATTTGCCACATATTTTATATAAAAAATACTTCTTTTAAAATAATGTGTACTAATGGTTGATATAAAATATCAAAAGGTTATTTTATATTGATTTACAGCAATTAAATGATGCAATTGATGCAAATAAATTCAATGATGTCATTTCTTTTGTAATTTGAATTATTTTTAGCTCTGGATGCATTAGCATATTTAGTAATGAATAAAAGTTACACGCAACTCATGAACTTCAGAATTACGGGCCAGTCTCAATATTCGACTTGGCTACTGGAGATACATATTTGACATATTTTGTATGGAG
This sequence comes from Euclidia mi, assembly GCA_944739405.2. Classification (NCBI taxonomy): domain Eukaryota; kingdom Metazoa; phylum Arthropoda; class Insecta; order Lepidoptera; family Erebidae; genus Euclidia; species Euclidia mi. The sequence goes on from OX123182.2 coordinate 5,847,128, forward strand.
CGTACATCTAATACGTATCTGTAGTAGCCAAACCCATAGATAGATCAAATATTGACCGGCATTAAGTCAGTACTCATTGCTCCTTCAAACCTACCTTCCTTAAGTACCATAATCGCTTCGACGAAAGACACTGAGTACTTACTTCATCAAGATTTACGAAGGCAACGCTAAGAGTAAGGCCTTGCTCAAGAAATCCATAATTTTACGACTGATTCCGCCCACGTAAGCAAATTATAAGATGCCTGTTACACGAAGGCTCAATCTTTTCCGGCTCATTGGAAACATAAGCGCGATGTGGTTGCCAAAGTCGTCCAACCGTGTTTTTATACCGAACATGGATATTAATAAATGGTGGAGTAACAAAGTTGATCATGATTTAGATTTTTTGTAAACAGGAGTAACTTTTCCAGGAAAATCTCTTCTTTAGAGGGGAATTTAAATTTTACGAATACTGAAATAAGATTCCAAGAATACTTACAAAAAATCCTAGAATTACTTGTCATGTTTTAGATTGTTGGAGTCACAAGCCTAGTGGAGAGACCAACAGCATACTGCGCAGAGGGTCTAAGGTTCGAATCCACTGCACTTACCAATAACTTTTCGAAGTATAGTAAACCATGGCTTCACCCTTCTCATAGTGAGAAGAGTCAAGGCAGACAAATTATATACAAGATGATGGTGACATTTAGATGATGATGACTTTGACAAGTGAACGATAATAGTGAGCGGTTATTACAAATGAAGTTAAATTGCCTGGAAACTGGAAACGGCAGCAGTATAAGACGTGTCGCTAAATTGATCAAAGATTATGCCATATTTTGATGTCGCATTCATTGGCTTTCCGAGTAAACGAATGCGTATTCTTCAAATCATGCTTTTTAAGGCAACTTCCACACTAGGAATAAATCCTGTATTGCGGCGGATTTTACAAACATAACCAAAAGGCGCAATGACTCGAAACAAGATTAAAATTTACTACGCCAATCGTGCAGTCGCATTTAATAAGAATCTTAAATTCATAATTAAATAGTCCAAAAGTCACTCTTCCACTTTAGCCATTACTGTGTTAGAAGTCAAATGAAACAGTAGATTTAAAACTTGTAAGCACGCATAAACTCAGACTAATTATCCATGAAAAGCCATTTGTACAAATGCTAAAATACATCTATTTATAAATGGTTCGGCAAGGTAAATGTGTGCTGTAATGTACTTTAGTAGTTTAGGTGTAGTACTAATTGTGATGATTATAATGTTATTGCGTATGAACACTTCTATAGGGATAGTTTGATAATATGTTGGCGAACTAAGAGTGCTGAATTTATATTAAAAGCAGGTATAATTTGTTTTACTTTTCTATGAAATAACATTACACGCTACTTCATACCATACGTAAATATGAATAGTAGATTATAAGTTATTCTAACATTTACAGTTTTTTTGTATTAAATATAAGTAACAGTTTAGTTAAGTGTGCACCAATTATATCAACAATGTTTAAATACCAGCATTATAATATTCACATAATCAATTTTTAAACGGGAAAACTCATCACATGATGTGAATGTTCGAATCTGCTATGCAGAAGTCTAATACATAATATTAATTTATATACTTCTGATGTTATGTGTATCTCACCCACTCTGAGTATAGTTGTTAAACGAACGAACGTTTTGAGCGAGAATTCTGTCAATTTTGAGTGTACTCTTACATTTGAGCATTCCATGTAATGTAAACGCTAATCTTACGAATGATTTAATACGGTGAAAGGCTTTGATTAAGGAGGTATTTCAATGTATAATAATAACATTTCATTAAATCAAAGTAAAATGTCAGGTGTAGTGTGCTGTGCTTTTATCAACAAACTATTTAACGAAAAAGTTCATTAAGAGGTGGATATACACCGTTGACCTTGCTCGTACTACTGGTTAGTTGTTCACGCGCGATTTGCGAGTATCGGTGATGTAAAAAATCCTTAGAAAATAATAAGTAAAGTTATTTGTAAAAATTAAGCTGAAGGTTCCCTTGGTGTTCTAATATATAAGAGGCTGATTCAATTTAAACAATCTTATGATTGATAGATTAGGAGAAAAAGGTAATAACTACAAAAACAGAGGTTATTTTGCATATTTTATTCAGATATTTAAAATATTTTTTTTAGGATTTGTTACCGAAGAGAAAATGCTTTATATGATGTAGATTAAGACATATTTTTTTGGATTTTTTTCTATAACAATTATGGAGAAAAACGGTACTAATTTACCTCTAATGACGTCTGATTCACCTATGTACTCACCTTAATTTTTAAAAGCAATCAAGTTGAAAATAAATTTTGAGCTTGGTTCTCAGAATTGGTTTATTTAAGATAGAGCTAGTTATAGTTTAGATAGAGATCATTTATATAGATATTACAATTTAGAACTCAAATTTGTACTCACCATTACATAGTACAAATAACGAATACACTTCAAAATATATAAGATCAATAATAACATAAAAATATCAAACGCACATCACATAATCACACATTCTAATATTCTCACACTCATTAGCTAGTGAAATGCCAAGAATCATTCCAACCTAAATCCAATCCAAGTTTATCAATAATTCGGCAAACCAGCAGAAACAAGCCAATTAATATGGAAACACAGTTGCGATAGTCCCATTCCCAACATTAACACATGCATTGGAATTACAGTAAGTCGAGTCGAGTCGGTAAACTAAACAAATTAACACTGCAATGGATCAAGGGCCACAGTGGCTCAAGAGGGAATGACGCAGCCGACGTACTTGCCAGAAGAGAGGACACTTTAGAGGTGGTGGGACCCGAGCCCATTATTCCCCTCCCTTCTGGTTTTTATCGCAATCTGGTAAGAAATAGGACCAGGACCAAACACAACCAGTCCTGGATTGGTATTGAAACATGTAGGCAGGCCAAGGAGGCTCTCCCCGCAGTAGACGGTAAGATAGCCAAACAAATCCTCCGGCTGTCCAAACAACAACTACGGACAGTCACGGCCGCCTACACAGGACACGGATTCTTTAATAAACACCTATTTACTATAGGTATCACCGACAGCCCACTGTGCAGGGCCTGTATGGCAGCAGACGAGACGGCAGCTCACCTGCTCCTCGACTGCCCTGAGGTCGCACAGTACAGGCAGCAGTACCTGACCAGATACAGCACCCTGATGGAGGCCGTGGGCCACTTCAAGAGTCTGCTGGCCTTCCTCGAAGAGCTGGGGTGGCTCGAATGACGACACCATTCCCACCCGCACGCAAAATACATGCCAAGACGTGGAGTTGCGGAAACAGCCCGTGCCATCAAGTATCAAGATCAAGTACAGTAAGTCGAAAATTCTGCGAACAAAGTTGTCTAATAGATATAGATAATCAAGTTAATCAGGTAAGGCGCATAATGTTTGCTATCAATACTTGTTGAGAAGTAATGTATCGAGAATAGAGTGATATGAATGGGTATTGGAAATAGCTGTGCTCTATTTTGGTAGTAGCGAGATCGGCGAACATGTACGAAAAGAGTAATGAATGTACGTAATGAAGAATCGCGTGAGGTTTGTGAGGATGGAAACAAGTGGCGTTTTGTTGTCTATCCCTACCCTAGTGGGAAAAAGGCGTGTGTATAATTGTATAATATGTATATTGTGTGAGTTTTGGTTGCATGTATTTGTTAAAGTTTATCTAATTGGAAATAGTCACATTGAGGCAATGTGGCTCTTGCAGTAAGTTGAAAGATGAAAATTATAAGTTCGACTACGTAGGATGATGGCTCCGTCTTGCCAAGCATAGTATTGAAAATTCTCCGGCCAGATAGACCGATGACGTAAAGAGGGTGGCTGGTAGTAACTGGATGGTGAAAACAATTTAGCATATTCTGTACCGTACTCTAGGGAGACCTTCGTTAAGGAATAAACTGAGGAAGGTGAAAGGGGTTGCAAGATGTATACACAAACAAACGAACAAATATGTTAAGCAAAAGCTTGTAATAAAACCAGCTAGGGAAATGTCGAGATCAAAACCATCGCTGCCAACACAATTACAGGATAAACAAGCGTATTTCAATTGATCGTACGTATTGTAATCTAACATTAGGATGTAAATATACGATATTGATACACTCCAATATTCAGTACCTAGCTGAGTTATTTAGTGTAACAAATAACAATTCCCTATACAGCGCCATTGTTCAGAACAATTTAACACAACAAATTAATGAAGTTCCCAACGAAATGCGTAGCGCGATCAATAGTAAAGCTGGTGTAAATAATGAGGCAGATTGAAGGCGGCTAAACAAGTGATCTAAACAATATGTACTGTTAATCTGAGCAGTCAATCGTATGGATAAGGGTAGCTTTAGGCAGCTGGTACAAAAGAGATGTACGAGGTATCTAACTTACGAGGCAGCTATGTACAAGGAATTATCCAACTCCATCTACAGCTTGCCTTGCGTAAGTGATGTTATACTCCAAGAAATGACGGATAAAGACAGTGCCATTACCCCATTTCATTCGGGCGGGTGTGTGTTGTATGTAAGAGGGAAATAAGGAACCATCTTTAATAATTTTGAGCAGAAATACTCCACATGAAGCCGTATATCAACCCGTCAGGCAAGCATGGCATAGCAGACCCACTTCTCGTATTGACTCACAATGCCATTTCGACGTACATTTGGAGTGACTTAAGTCCAAAAGAGGATTACGAAATACTGTATAAAGAAGTGATGCTATCGGAAGTTGATTGCTCAAATTTCGTTCAGCTGTTTCGCTCATCTTTGGCGGACACGTAGCCTTTACTAAGACTTACTATAATAGGATTTATGTAGCGATAGCTATTACTTGTATCATGGTTTATAAAGTATTGACGAATACTCAGGATAAAAATTATAAGTAAAAACGTAGTGCTTTTACTTATAATTTTAATCTTTGCTTAACCTATTCGTGTGTCTAGCCCCGGAGCAACTAATCAAGGACGGCTTTGTAGGAAATTGGGTTTTGAGTGAAATTGTTGGGTCTATTGCCATCAAGAGTGTTTTTATTTTACCATTTTCTCTAAATAAGAATATTTCCAGGAAATTATTTTTCATTTTTGTCAAGCAGGATGCCTCTGATAAAAAACGTTATTATAGCGTTGTTAAAAGAATGCTGTGAAATAAGGAATAGGTACCTAAATTGATGTTATTATCTGTTATTATTTTTTATAGACTCTCGCCTGTATCACCGTATGGGTAGGCAGAAGAGTAATAGTACTTCCACATTTGGCCATGTTATGAATATGTAGATCCCACGTAATAGGGGCGAGCGTATTGGCGTTACGGGGCACTTTACCAGACTCGGGAACCAAACCCGGGATCTCCTGATCAGCAGGTGCATACGCTATTCACTGGACCACGGAGACTGACTATTATTCTTTATTTAATATGTTAGGTTCATCAGATATAGATACTCTACTTAAAATACTTTCTATCAAAAGGTGCACCGAGGCGAGCAGAATTTTGAAACCAGCAAATTTTTCTTAAATATTTTAGTGACAGGTTATTTTGCGGGTTTAAAGTGCCCGCCTGTCTATCATCTAACCGAAAATGTCACAAGCGCGATTTTATAGTATTACTTTCATCATGGATATATAGAAAAGTATATATCCATGATGAAAATAATAGAATGGATATATAGAACACTCCCGACAAAAAACAATTAAAACTATTATGTTTGAAGAAAATTTAAGTTACCTGGAAGCTTCGGTAAGGTTCCCTCTTGCCAAGCGTTCGTATGCTGATGTTGCCGCCAGACCTCAATCTCCTCCTCTATTTTCTCAGACCCAAAATCTGTCTATTCCTCCTACCGCTTCTCCTACACCCCAACCCACAACTTCCTACACGAAAACTGTCTTTCTTCCCCATCGACCTACACCCGAGCTTGGCAAATCCTATGACACCCAGGCTCACCAGGCTATAATTTCGACCCCATCCTCTTCACAACCCAATGGTTGTGCTTTTGCTACCCACATTCAAAATACTCCTCCTACTCCCAATGACAACTTACTCGAGCCAGTGGCGTGCCTAGACCTTCAACATAGGGCAAGCAGACACAGTGTTCCCCCCCCCAGGTCTTTTTTCACACTTTCCCGCACTTCGTAGAGTTCCTGGGATTTATCACAAAGACTTGCATGAACATTCAAACATTATTTAATGTACTCTGTGATTCAAACTACGGATTCACTGATAGACTGTCTTCTGTACCTACGACTTTCCGAAACATTAACAAAGCCGATAAAACGATCATGAATATCGTTTCCAAAATAATATCGGAGAATCAGGCACAATTGTTCTTTGTGGCTAACATCAGGAGTTTCATCAATAAATATAGAAATATAATTAGTATTTTTAACTTCGAAATCGATTCGTATTTTCATCACATCGGCTACTGAATGAATCGTTTTGAATTTTGTTAGACAAATAAGTCGGCCCGCTTTGTTCCCGCCCCGCCCATCATAATATTGTTGATTCTGTAAATGATTCTCTAAAACGACATCATATTTTGCAAGTAGCAATACAAGATCTAAAAAATTACCTCTACTAACTTAAAGGTAGTTCCTGCTGGGCTAAATGACCAACAATATCAACTAATCTTTGAAATACACTACGGTTATTTTTGACCTGCGAGTTATATTTCAAAATTTCCTCACACAACTGCTGTGATATGGATGTCTCAATTCTTTGTTTGCCAAATTCAGTAAAATAAATTACAGAGCTTAAGTGTTTATGTGAATAAGCGTGCTCTTTAATAGCGCCACTTAGATTATTTAAATCATTATAACCAAAAGTGTTCCAAACATTCTTGTCGTTCGAGAAAAATATAGAGTACCAACAATATTAATTTATTTGAATGAGAACAGCCAGCTAGCAACCCATTTCGTTTTGTACGCATATCTACTAAATCGTTGTTTATGCTATTTACTAATCTGAGAAATACACAATCAGGCGTTGGTCTTGGCGATGATATTAACTCTTATTTATGAGTATAATATAAAGAATTTACCTTCCCCTCGATGATCAAACCTTGAATACATTTTAAATCCTCACAAGGGACAATTACCTCCATTGTAGTAGGTATGTCACCAAAACACAAAATAATAAAAGATCTCAAAATTAACTTTTTACACGAAAACGAAAATAAATTTTCACAATAAAACCAATACTTCGATCACTCACTCAGAAAAAAATAGTATGGCGATTGGCGCCCAATCACAGTGATCTCGAACGACAGTGCTGAATCGGTAGAACTGCCTTTTAATATCGATAGACTTGTAACAAGAATCGGTAGTTAAATAAAAAACAAGAACGGGATATAATTATTATATGATTATTTTAAACACTGTTTAAAACAGGACTACAGCCTACAACAGAATAGGATATTACTTATATCAACATTTTCTACAAAAATAGCTTGGTTCTATTCTATTAAATTTATGACGATAATTGAGTAGGTACACAGTAATCTTTGTATCATAATAACGTTAAAATATCACGTAATGAAATGGTCGCTAGTAAGTTCAGTGATAAAATTCAAAACGAGAATTTTCTTGTTTTGTTAAGAATCATAAAAAAACCTTAATATTTTGGCCTTCAATTTTTGGTAGAAATGCCTAAATATTGGTGCAACGTCGAGCTATCCGCCCGCAAATATACGAATGCGCACCAACTTCATTATTTTGCATACACCTCTAGACAACTTCATAGGCAACAAGCAGGCTTACTTCGGAGTTCTGTCACCCAATACAAAATTACTTATTACGATGGAACGTAATACGTCATCATAGACTATTTGTAAAGGTTAGAAAGAGAAATTTTGCAAGCCGATGCCAGTTGGCTTCTACACGAGTAAATCAAATGAGTGCGAAAGAGATGGTTATAAGTTGCAGAGTAACACCAGAATCTATCTCGTTCCGTCGCGTTCGTGCGATCGCGCGGCGCGACCAGCGCGCGGGTCATTGTACTGCACATCGTAAAAGAGCGCGACATTTGAAATATTCGTAATACAATTTCGGGTGATTATTTTATATACAGATTGAAGTTGATATTGTTTGATCGAGGTCTTTAGTAGGGCATGCCCGGCTTATGGGCTTCTTTGCAAGGCACGCCACTGACTCGAGCTATTGCTATGCTCCCTGATCAATATGCTCTCCAAATTCTCAGACTCTATACCGTACAATGTCTCTGTTCTTATTGAACAATTACTGTCCGTCGTACCCCGAAAAAATATGCCTAATGGATCTCCAAGTCCTTCAATGGAATTGTAGAAGCATTAGGCGTAATAATTTTAAAAATAAAACACGATATTATCTACTTGATTAACCGTTACAAGCCCGCCGTCTTTGCGGTCTCGGAGACTTGGCTTAAGCCTGGCTCCCATTTCAGGGTACCGGGTTTTTCATGCCTCCGCGATGACAGACAGGACGGATGGGCGGGTTGCGCCCTGTTAATCAATAGATATATTGCCTTTTCACAAATCCCCTTACCAGTCCGTGACCCAGGCCTACATGTTGTTGCTGTTAGGGCAGCTAACATTTCCTTTGTGTCTGTTTATATACCTCATCCCAACTCTATCATTATTTCCAATCTTACCTCTATCCTCTCCTCCTTGCCTGCTCCCATTGTAGTGTTAGGTCTGTAGTATTTTATATCGTTTTGCAGTGCGCCACAATAAAAGAAACACAGTTTTGCTTCTGCAATGAATTTGTATTCAATATTCGAAGAGGTACTAAATGCAAGCTGCCATGAATATGTGCATAAGTAGTAAGTCAGTGTAATATATTTATTATTTTCAACTCGTTTTAACAGTCTTCAACAAATAATAATTATTCTTATGCGTTGACAGATATTATTTCATTTTAGTTCTCAATTTAGCTCCTGAGTTATGTAATCATAATCATCCTAGCAATATAATAATTACATTTCTTGGTGTTTCTATACATCAGCATCTAAACTGGAAGAGTCATATAAAAAACTTAAACAAAAAAAGATCTAGCTTCTGTTATGCCCTTTCAATACTAACTGAAAGTGCTTCAAATAGCAAAATCAGCGTTTTACGGCTATGTGTATCCAGTGTTAACTTATGGTGTTATATATTGGGGTAACTCCACAAATAGTGAATCAACATTTATTCTACAAAAAAAAATGTTTAAGAGTTATATACACGCTGATTTTTTATTGGTTTAGGAAAAAAAACCTCATGTCCGAAATGAAATCCTCTATTCATACTCAAAATCAAAATTCACCTAGCACCTAAAACAAAAAAGTCATAAAAGCCAGTAACTGCTGGAAATACGTAGTACACACGGTTGTTTATGAGTAGGTAGTGTTCGCGCGCCGCGCGGTCATGACCTCGCCGCGTGCGCCGGGCGCCGCCGTCAGCTGTTGCTGTTGTTTACCTACAGCGGTTGTAGGTTGTTAGTGCGGACTGATAATGATACGCAACGGACACAGCAGTCGAAACAACAATTTATGAATCACACAAAGTGTTGTGTCAAACATCGTTTAAACCATGAAGTGCAGTAATAAATAATTAAAATAATAAACGTATGTAACTAAATAGCTATACCTATTCAATAATTTCTTGGAACATTACTCGACCGTACCTACAGCGATAAGTGCCTACACTTTGGCGCGGCTTCCAAGCCCGCGTCCGACGCGTCGCGCAAAGGTTGTCGACTTGCAAATTTGTTTTTTTTTCCATTTATTTAGGACAACAAACAGTAACACTGATACATTACTTAACAATATTTAAGTACACTAAAACATACTTCCAGCGAAACCAGCACCATTGTCCACAAATTAACATATTATAAAGTACCTACATATGTACAAGTTTTACTTGTAAAAAAAGACTTAATTAAACCCAATTACACTGAACTGACATTGCAATATAACTTACAACTATACAAAATCAAGTTTACGAGTATATAATCTTACTTATTTCATTTTTAAAATATGACGTTGAACATGCAAAAAAATCTACATCAGTAATATAGGTGTTGTACATTTTCATTATTCTACTTAAGGGGCAGCGTTCACCAGCCTTAGTTCTACAATTCTTTGGCGCAAACAGACAAAATTTGCGAATACTTCTTAATGAAGTTGAACATGTGGGTACAGAAATGTATATTTGATTCAAGAGCCTATTACAATTGAAATTATTGCGAGATATGTTAAATAAAAGCATAATGTCTAAGAAAGTTCTTCTCGACTCCAGTTTAGGCAAAGATAATTTCTTTAATAGATTTTCATAAGAGGACTTAGAGCGGAAACATCTGTAGTTCATGGATCGTAGGAACTTACGTTGTACTGACTCTATTTGGTCTTTGTATTTGGAGTAATAAGGATTCCACATACATGTTGCATACTCTAATTGTGAGCGAATAAGAGATTTGTACAAGAGAAGATAAGAGGAATGGCGTTTGAAGGCCTTACAGGACCGCATCACGAAACCGTATAATTGGAATGCTTTGCCAACTATGTGATTAATATGAATATCGAAATGTAGCTTACTATCTAGGTATATACCTAGGTCTTTTATGACACAAACTTTTTCTAGTTGATTGTCTTGTAAAACGTAGGAATATTCGAAGTTATTAATTTTTTTCGTGAAGGTTATACTTTTACATTTTTGGATACTTAGATGTAGTTTGTTAAGCAAACAATAGGCAGACAGCCGGTTTAAATCATCTTGAAGTTTATGACAATCATCTAAGCAAGTTATATCACGGTAGATTTTGAGATCATCAGCATATAATAAAAAGTGGGTATGTTTGAAACCTTCTTTTATATCATTAATAAATATTACAAATAGCAACGGCCCAAGAATTGATCCTTGAGCTACACCAGAAGTTACCTTTATAATATTTCCAGAAGTAATACCATTAATAACTACCTGTTGTGTTCTGTTTTTAATATACGAAGTAAACCACCGCAATAAATTGCCACGAATGCCGTTAAAGGCAAGCTTCTGAAGAAGTAAGTCGTGATCCACCTTATCAAAAGCCTTGCAAAAATCGGTATAAACAGAGTCTACTTGTACCCTACGGTCCATGCTTTCAAATAAAAAGTTTACGTATAGCACTAAATTGCTAATGGTGGAACGCCTTTTCACAAATCCGTGTTGTTCTTCAATTATTATGTTATGTAAGTACGGGTAAATGTAGTTATGCACTAACCTCTCAAGGACTTTTGACAAGGTGGAAAGCAGTGATATGGGACGATAGTTTGTGACGTCATTCTTATTACCATTTTTAAAAATTGGCGTTATATTAGCTAATTTCCATATGTCGGGCACAAAACCGTCTTTTAAACTATTATTATACAATATATAATATAGTGGTATTGCAATGGTATCTGCAGTAAATTTCAAAAAAGAAAGGTGTAATGCCATCCGGCCCTGGTCCTTTGGTGATGTCAAGAGCTTTAAGTTCTTTAATAATTGCATTTTTACTAATTTGTAAGTCTGATATAATATAATTACAATTGTGGTTAATAGGAGACGAATCTGGATCCTGCCCACGCCCTCCCTGTTCATACACAGACCCGAAAAAGTTGGAAAAGAATTCAATAATCTTTTCAGGTTGATCAGATTCATGATCGCTATATCGCATAGTGGACGGAATACCAGACTTCTTATTAAAGTTTTTAATAAATGACCAAAACATTTTGACATCTTCTTTAATATCCTCTTCTACAGAATTTATATACTCATAAAAACATTGTTTACTAAAAGTCTTAAACCTAGCACGAAACATAGAAAATTCCTCATAGTACACTTTCGGTTGAAATCTTTTCCATCTCTTCCAAGCTTTTTCTTTATCTTTAAACATATGTTTAAGAGGAGAACTAAACCAAATAGGGAAGTCACTGGTTTTAGATTGTCGTAATGGAATAAGCATCTTAATAATCTCATAATTTTTTTCATAAAATATATCAACCGCACACTGCACAGACAAGCCTTTAAAGAGCTTGCACCAGTCTATATGATAAATACAATCATTGATAAGTTTATAATTTCCTTCTAAAAAGCAGTACTTGGCGGGATAACTAGACCTTAATAGCTGTATATGGACATTAAGTGATATTAAAACAATAAAAGGCGGGTGTAGTGGATCTATTGGCACAAGTGTGTTGTGAGGCGATAAACAAGTACATTTATCATCATTACTAATAAACAAGTCTAAAATTCGATTCATGCAGTTCTTTAAATTGTTAATTTGTACGCTCCCAGTCGATTGTAAGAAAATATCTAGTCTATTTCCTATAATACTGTTACTATTCAGAATAGACGTACCTTGCCACTGCAGAAATAGTAAATTGAAATCACCGGCAATGTAAAAATTATCTAAGTGGTCGTTACAACTCAGTTCAAATTCTAATGCGTTTAAAAAAGTGAAATATGTATCTTGATTCTGGTTGGGGGGTATGTACACGCCACAAACTAGGAAATTTACACCTTGTAAATTTAATTCTAATACAACGTAGTCAATACACGGATTTAATGGACTATCAGATAAGTAAATACCTTGGCTAGAGTGCAGATAACGTCGTTTGGCCACAATCCCTCGGCGTACAGCCACCAAAACACCACCACCATCACACTTACCTGTTGCCGTCCTATCCCGGTCACAACGATATAAAAAGTAACGACTTCACTATCCGAAATATCCGGGATTAACCACGTTTCTGATAAAATAATTATGTCATAAGAATCACATAATATATTCATAAGCAACGTATTTAGTTTCGTTCTAAGTCCCCTACAGTTTTGATAATACACTGTAATTTTATCAAACACTATAACAAGATTCTACTTATAAACAGTATTACTACGAGTGAAGGCAAATTAATAATTAAGTGTAAATAAGATCGCCATAAATTGTCGACATTCAATTTAGTTTCGCCAAAATAATAATTATATTTAACTTTAACACTAATTAACAGATAGAAATCAACTCGTAAAATATACATCATAACTATTAATAAATTAAGTAAGGAGGTAGACTGAACGCTGCCGATTAACAAAAGGAATGTACGCATAGAGTAGTCAACGTGACATAGACTGCACTCGTAACAAGCGACGAGTGAGACATTTTTATATAACAGGTTACAATATATGAAATTAAAAATAAACACTTAATGAATATGAAAGCGTTATGCATCTGAATTCATTTTGATTTTAGATAGGTCTTGCTCAGATCGTATCGCAGTAACTGGAGATGTTTCGTTAGCCCTGACGAGGATAGTTCCATGTTTGATCCATACAAATCTTTAATTGTTCTTCTTTGCTCTCTCGCGAGATTCACGAAATAATTGCTTATTTTTCAGTGTAAGATGCTCGTTGAAATACACTTTTTGTGATGGTCCGGAAATGCCTATTTCTTCAGTGGTAACTCTTTTTTTCAAACGAACAGCTGCAAGAAAGTCGTCGCGCAACAGACGGCTTGAGAATTTGACAATTATATTTTTAGGCCGTGAATTATTCGTAGCTGTTGGTACTCGGTGTATAGAGGTTATATCTTGCTTATTCAGCGGATGTTTAATAATGTTTTGCGATATTCTCTATGATACCAGTCAGATTCTCTCCACGTTTTTCTGGTGGGTTATGAATTTCTGCATTACACATGCGTGCTTGTTGTTCCATATTATCAATTTTAGTCTCTAAAGCAGATATTTTCGATGAGTCGATCGAACAAGCATGTGATTCTCAAGAGCGGTAACACGTGCAGATACTTCTTCAGTTTTCGCTTTCAATTCTTCAAAATGAGTATTCATAAAGTTTATCGTCGTTTTCATGTCACTAAGCTCATGGGTAAATGCTGAGATCATGTTCAGATCAGTTTTCAAGACTGGCTAAAATGGAAGATTGGAAACGTTGAAACTCACTTCTAAGGGATTGAATTTCTGAATTGCACGTACCTTGACGGTAGGTCATTTGAGGCGGTGGCGACTCCTGTTCGATTAGAGAATTGTCGATGCTCATTTCACCAATCCTAGCCACATGTTCGGTACTGTCACCACGATTAAATGTACTATTTAAATTTTCCATCATTAGCGTTTGCGGTCTCAGATGTTAACACTACTCTGTGTAACTGGGCGCAGGTAACAAGTAGGTAGGTACTCAGTTAACTCGTACAGCGAAATACGGCGCATGGGTGTCTATGCTCGCGTACGACGAAACGAGACGGAAGAAAAATTTTACGAGAGCAACTTGAAAATTAGTTTTTTTGTTTGTTGAGATATCCCAACGATTATGTCAAATTAAAGATCTAGTTCAAAAACCATTTTATCTGTTTGAATCATGTAAATCGGTTCACGCGTTTAGGAAATAACTAAGAATTAGTATAGTGAAAATGTAAACGACCGTATTTTTTGTGGTTTTTGTTCTACGAGCTCAAATAGTTGGATAGGATACTTATAGCATGATTATTTATTATTAGGTACGTGGTCCAGTAGGTAGATTGACGATGAATAAATATTATATTAGCAGCGGCAAGTCGACAACCCTAGCACGACAGCTAGTGCGTCACTCCGGGACAGACAGCGACAGCGTTATATGTTAGAAAAGAGCGGGAACGGTTAGGTGAATATCGCATTAGGCACTGAGTGCTTATGCGAGCTGAATTGCACTTTGTTGCTTAGTAGCAAGAGTCGCAATTACAATGAATTGGTTTGAGAAGTGGTGCTTCTGTACGTAAGTACTGTTTATTCTGTGCTTAGGGTGAGTGAATACCTCGCGTGCGCAACGATTCCAGGTGGTCTGGTAACGAATTCATGCGCCTCGCCTCTTCCATATTTTCACCAGACATGTAATACACTCGCACCATAGACGCGAACTCAATATTGGAATATTCATAATGCCGATCCATTACGAAGCGCGCGCAACGTAACACGGGTACAGTGACGGGGTCGAACGTGACGTACGGGCGTCCCGTTGACCTAATTTCGCGAGACTGTCGAAGTGACGAGCGGCAAATTGCAGCCGACCCCCGCCCCTACCCCTGTCGCCCCGCGTTGCTATGCGCGTACGCCGGGGGCGGGGTCTGTACCTACAGTGCAATGTTTATCTGTGTGTGTCGTGTGTTTAATATCTATCTGTGTAGGTATGTGTGTGGCACGATCGAACATACATCGGCGCGCGCGTTTTCTTTCATAACTACGAACTCTCGTACCAATAATTTAATATTTTTGTTACGATTTTTATAGCTTAGATTTCAAATTTTATTAGCTGGTTAGGTTCTCTTAACGATAAGTAATAAGATGGCTTTCGCTCCAAAACCAATTAAAAATCAGCGTGTATAATATGAGAACCACCGATTCCCTAAGAGTTGTCTTTAAAGAAAAAGGTTTCTTGACGCTAACTTGTGTGTTTATATTGGAAATATGTCTCTTTGTTAAACGTAATCCTGAATATTTTGATATTAAATGTAATCTAAAACCCAATGTAAGATCGCAATATAAATATAATTTAAGCATGCCAATCATTCATAAAACTATTTTCTACACCATTTACCTCTTGAAATTAAAAAACTAATTGGCCATATGTTATAAATACGATAAAAAAGGTGGTTATTGCAAAATGTATTTTATAACATGCATGAATTCTTTAGTTATAAGCATTATTGAAATCTAATATTATATAATTGCAATGCCCGTAACGGATAAACTGTTGACACATTATACATATTCACCATCCATGTACATTACTACACAGTTATGCAATAAATGTCTTTGTCTTTGAAAAAAAAAATGTCATACAAGCATTAAATCCTCCCAGAACAACAGTTTAATATTTGATAAGCATGTTCCTGTTGAGACACTTGTCACGGGTGATTTAACAATATCCCCGACTGTACGGTCGTAACCCAAATTGGGTTTAGTGTTCCACCGATTCCTAGGAATGCTTTTATCCGATAATAGGGTAAATGGTTATTTCTGATACAACGCGATACAAAGAAATTATTTTTAGATCAGAATTTGTTAGGCCTTTAGTACAATTCTAGTTGGAAAAGAATGCCAATGGTATTAAATAGTTTGTCTCCTATTTTATTTTCTGTTCTCGTAGTGTGTTTGGTTTTGTAATCGTATTATCGCTGTTTCAGTTCGATTTCCACTCTTTTCTGTGGCTTGTTACGTGTGAACCAGCTTGGATTTTGTTCGGTATTGGGTATGTAAATTTAAAAAAAGTATTAAAATTTTTTCATCAGAATCTACCATGTAAGCCAAAATGAGCTTCCATTGCATAGTTCATTAGATACCACATTATAAACTTAACTCCGACTATAAACCACGCAGTAAATGCCCAAGCCGTGTTGGGAGTCTCCTGTGCCTTATAGTCGCTGTATCATATTATGTTTAAGTAACTTACCTTGTATATGCAGAGCACAAAATCTGAATTTTAAAATGTAATTTTATAACATGAGTTATAAAATTACATTTTAAAATTCAGATTTTGTATGAAGATGTCTTTGAAATTTCATGGTGGCAATTTGGGCTCGTAATGACTCTTGGTTTAGAGTGTAAATAAAGTATTAACGTTGTGTTAAGTAGTTGTTTTTGATATGCTTTTAACTTGCGCTAAATAAAATAATATATAGTAGTTGCAAAACTTTTTTATGAATGGCACCACGGATGATTGATGAAATATTAATTGTGGCTATCACAAATAGATTCCAAACAACGCAATTGCTGGTAACAGAAATAATAAGAGAGCTTTGGGCAGCTATGCTAAATCCACATTATTATTAAAACTTATGACTATATTATATCACTAACTCTGACCTTGTCTAGATTGTGTTTGCATGGCACAGATCGAAATTAAATAATACAAGTTTTGACATGTCTACATTTATCTCGTTACTAGGTACAATACGTAGACCTAACCCTCAAAACTATATCATGTAAGAAAAACTAAAAAAATAGCCATTTTACAAACTCCATTCATAATCTACAAAGAGTAATCAGTTTTAGTCGTTTCATAGCGTGGGGCTCAATACACCATCGTGGTAATTTACGCAATTTTTATGTACTTTAATATGAGGATATGATTTAAGAAGGATATGTGACTTAAAAAGATATGTTACATGTAATATTATTAATATTATGTATGTATTTAAAATATCAAAGCATTTTATCAGTTTTCTGATTTGTATAGGGTGTGCTTTTGGTTTGTGGTTCAAACTATGGAATACCACTACCAACTCGTATCTTTAGATATTGCGACGGTTGGATGCAAGTCGCTCTACGGAAATGTAATTTTTTTTTTCACTTCCGAGGAGAGATCTGTCTTCAAAAAGGAAAATCTTGAATGCAACGGAGATAACTTAAATACAATAATGATGATTATTTTAAACGAAGTCGACATTTACACATCGTCATTACATGGCTGGCTTGTTTTAATTTAATAAAAACTATAGTTAATGAGATTGATGTCAGGAAAAGAGTATCTGTAATCTTTTTCGATATGTCAAAATCGTTCGATTTCGTTTCGCATAAACTATTGCTATCCAAACTTGACCGTTATGGCATCCGTGGTCAAGCACTAAAATGGTTGGAATCATATTTAGTAGATAGACTACAGTGCGTTGAAATTTCTGAAATTGATAATAAGAAAGAGCTGAAGTATTTCAAATCTCACTATAAGTGCAATAATTTTGGTGTATCTCAGGGAAGCATTTTAGGTCCATTATTCTTTTTACTTTATATTAATGATCTCCCTGAGGCTATAAGCTGTCCATGTACACTGTTTGCCGACGATATATCAATGATTTTGACATCTTCAACTAAATCTGACATAAATTAATATATTAATGACATCAATACTTCAATTAGTGATATAATAAACTGGCTAAAACTTAATAATTTAAAAGTAAACATCAATAAAACTAAAATAATTCAATTTGGGACATACAACACAAATTTTCTAAAACTAAATATTTATTATAATCGGGACTCCTTTTCACAAGCAGATGAGACAACATTTTTAGGAATTGTACTAGACAAACACATTTCTTGGAAAGCCCACGTAGAAAAGGTTTGCAACAAATTAAATAAATTCGTATTTGTTCTCTACAACCTACGAAAAACGTCTTCACAAAGTACAGTTTTGTCTGCTTATCATGGCTATGTTGCTTCGTCGCTTTTGTATGGAATTGTTTTGTGGGGTAATTCAGCAGACGTGAATAGAGCATTCCGGGCACAGAAAAAATGTGTGAGGGCGATCGTCGGTATACCTCCGTGGGAATCGCGTAAACCCCTATTCAAAAAATTAAAACTTCTAACTTTGTAAATGTGCCAAATTTGTTCGTCAGAATCCTAGCCTATTTCAGAAAGCTAGAGATCTTTTTCCACGTAATACTAGAGATCCAGATAGAATAGTGTCATCTACAATTTTAAGAACAACCTTATATAAAAAAAAATTTTATTACATGTGTGGCCAAATATATAACAAAGTACCTAATGACATAAAACATTACCAAATCGTTTATTTAACAGTCAATTTAAAAAATGGCTTATTAACCAATCTATCTACTCTGTTAGTGAATATATCAATCGTAAATAAGTTACTAATTTTATTCTATTTTATAATTATTTGACATTTTTTAATTTGACATCGATTAATGAATTTTGTCTCCAGTTAATCTAATTCAACTGTATACCTACATCATTTATAATCTATAATGACTTTACCTACTAGATATCTTCATGTCTATTTTTTTGACTAAGTGTTTGAAACATGACTAGTTACCTATAAGATCCCCTTCTGTACAACACTTAAGGCAAATAAATATTATTATTATTATTATTATTCATACTCATCTTTAATATAATCACATAAAAATACACACAGGCACAATAATTGCAGAATCGACATCCCACATGTCGACAATCTCGTGAGCCAAGTCCAGATATTTGATCTGCTTATCTTTCTCAGCCTTCACGAGATTCTCGTCATGAGGAATGGCAACATCCACAATTATTGCGCGGCGCTCTGATCGATCTACCACAACAATATCAGGTTTGTTGGCTACAACAGTCCTGTCTGTGATAATAGATCGATCCCAGTACAATGTGATATGACCATTTTCCAGAACAGGTGCCGCCACATACCTGTAGTACGGCACCTCAACATCTACAAGCCTGTATTTCAGAGCAAGTTGCTGGTGAATGATCCTGGCTACTTGGTTATGCCTGTGCAAGTACTCGCCATTAGCAAGACGCGAACAGCCGGAAACTATATGCCTGAGGGATTCACCAGGCTGGTGACACGCCCGACAAATGTCCGTGGTGCCATCCCTCAGGATATATTTCCGGTAGTTATTCGTCTTGATAACTTCATCAGCAATTGCACAGACAAACCCTTCGGTTTCCCCAAAAAGGTCACCGAAGCGTAGCCAGTTCACCGAGGCTAAAAGGTCTACATCTGGCCCATGCAGGGCCCGGTAGAACCTGCCATGAAGCTCCTTGCTCTGCCATAAAAGCCTGCGATCGTCAGTGCTAAGTACTACAGGTCTGCGCCAGTTGTCCTTAGAAAGACTGAGCGGGGTTAACCCGGCGTCCACTGCTACAACATCGCGATGCATATCCACGTTCGCGTTGTGAAAATATTCTCTGAGGTTGCATACCTCGCGGTTGTGTAGGGATTTGACATTTAAAAAGCCACGACCCCCAGACTTCCGCGGGATATACAACCTTATTACGGATGAGCGTGGATGATGCATCCGGTATGCTGTCAGCAGTGTACGTACCTTTCGGTCTAAGGTGTCCAGTTCAGTCTGAGTCCACTTGAGTATGCCAAAGGAGTACATGAGAACCGGCATGACCTTACCGTTGCAAGCTCGAACTTTATTGCCACCTGATAAAAGACTATACAGTACCTTTTTCAGGCGGCCAAAGAACCGCTCTTGCAACGATTGTTTCATGTCAGCCTCATTAATACTTAAAGCCTGTGACATACCCAAGTATTTGTAGGTATCGGTTCGAAGGAGTGATCTTAGGTTAATGGAATCTGAGAGTTGAATCCCTTCAGATTCCACCATCCTTCCTTGCTTTACATGAATCACAGCACATTTATCCACACCAAATTTCATGTTGATAGAATTACTAAAACTTTCAGTTATTTTTAGTAAATCTATCAATTGAGGGCTGGTGTGGGCAAACAGCTTTAAGTCATCCATGAACAGCAAGTAGGACACTACCCGACCACTTCTTCGTAACCTGTAACCTAGCCCTGAACCCTCCAGCAACTTACTGAGAGGATTCAGCGCTAAGCAAAACCATAATGGACTCAGGCTGTCACCCTGGAAGATACCTCGCTCAATCTTCACAAGTTCGCCATTCCCCTGGATTCGTCGGCACCCTGGATAGCCGAGAACCGTTTTCCATTGCCCCATACATGACTTTAAGAAGGTGCGTAGAGTTGTATTTATTTTATACAACTGCAACACCCTCAAAAGCCACGTATGAGGCACAGAATCGTACGTTTTCTTGTAGTCTATCCAACATGCCGCCAAATCCTTTCGGTTACGGCGAACTTGCTGGCTAATAGTCATATCAATAAGGAGAAGCTCCTTAGTACCACAAGCCCCCTTCCTACATCCATTCTGAGTGTCTGACATAATTGAATTCAGTACAACATGCTTTGATATTTTATTTATTTATTTATTTTTATTTTAAAACTTCATGTACAATATATTGGTACATTGGCGGACTTAATGCTAAAAGCATTCTCTTCAGGTCAACCATAGGGTGATGCAGAGATAGGTATGGTAGGCGTACAAAACAGTTTTGCTTTATTTGAAAGTGATAATTTTATTATAATTATCATGAATAAGTACATAGATATAACATTACATACATACTATATAATAAATGTATATACATGAGTAGCTAAAATAAATAAATATAAATATATACCTAAGCATACATAAATATAAATTATAAATATATATGTATATATATATAATATAATATGTAAATAATGATTAGGATGATTGTGCCAGTAGTCCCTTACGAATATGTTCACGCACCTTCGATTTAAACGTCCAGCGGTTAGTAGCCGTCCTGATCTCAAGAGGAAGGGCATTCCAGAGTAGGACTGATTGGACTGTGAAAGAAGAGTGTACAAGTCTAGAAGTGTGTGATGGGCATAAAAGTAGTAGATTATTAGTGGAGCGGAGATCTTTTGCGTGATTGGAGCTTAAATATTGAAAATTAGATTGAAGGTATGCAGGGGGAGATGAAGAATGAAGAATAGAGAAGAGCGTTGTGAGAGCGCGCAAACTACGGCGCTGACGAATGGGGAACCAGCGTAGTTCGGAACGAAAAGCAGACACATGGTCATACTTGCGAAGATTATAAATAAATCGAATGCAGTTATTAAGAAGGCGGTCAAGTTTATCAAGAAGATCTGCATTCAGGTCAAAATAACAAACATCACCATAATCGATGACCGGGAATAGTAAAGTTTGCACTAACGTTATCTTTGTCTTCACGGGAAGAAAATGTTTAAGCCGATAGAGAGATCGCAGGGTCCCGGTAACTCGCTTGCTCACGTTCGTAATCTGAGTTCGCCAAGTAAGTGTGTCATCAATATGTAACCCTAAATTTTTTACATTAGATGTTACTTCGATAGTAGTTCCATCAAAAACAATTGATGGAAGAGATGCCACATTTACACGGCACATCATGCGGCTCCCTCCTATTATAATTGCCTGGCACTTTGAAGGGTTTACATGTAAGCCAAACCTATCGGACCAATGTTTTATAGCTGCTAAGTCAATATTTACCGCGTCAATAGCCTCAGACAGATTTTCGACCCTGGCCTGAGCATACAATTGCAAGTCATCGGCGTATAGATGGTAGGTACACCGAAGGTCATGGGTTATGAGATTGATGAACAGAGCGAACAGAAGAGGAGATAAAATACCGCCCTGTGGAACGCCAGAGTCGAGAACACACCAAGATGAACAGGACTCATCAATGCGGACCGCCTGCTGACGCTCCCGAAGATAAGAGGAAAACCAATCCAGTGCTTCAGATGAGATCATAAAGTGGGAGAGAATGGATAGAAGGATATCGTGACTGACGGTGTTAAAGGCGTTCGAAAAATCGACCAAGACCAACACAGTGACCTTGGCATCCTCAACGCCCGCCCTAACATCGTCAGTCACTTTTAGGATTAGGTAGTGCTGTGTCCCGGTCTAAAACCCGACTGGAGAGGACTTAATAAGTCGTTGACATAAACAAAGCGGGACAGTTGCTTATGGACACTCGCCTCCAACACTTTGGAAAGGAAAGGAAGGATGGATATAGGACGGAAGTGGTTGGGCAATGACGGATTTGGAATCTTGGGTAAAGGTCGGATGTAAGCTTTACGCCATAAGGATGGGAATATACCGGTATAAAAGGAGAAGTTGATTATGTGGGATACTGCGGGTAGGAGCTGGTCTAAAACAAGTATCAACATTCTGCGACTAATGTTGTCACATCCTACAGCCTTGGTTTTGATGGATAGGATATTTTTTTTTGATCTCACCTGGCGCAACTGGAGAAAATCTAAATGGATCAACTGTAATACGGGGCAAATGTCTTATATATTCGACTGTCTGACATCGGATTAAACAATTTAAGGTCGGAGTGGTGGCAAAATGACGATTTATATCATTTAAACCGATATTGTTCGGTAGATCGAAACTTTGCTGTTTGCCAAATTTGCCAATACCAAGAGTTCCGAGGAATCTCCAGGTAGCAGCGGGGGAACTGAGTGAAATATTTTCGAGAATATGGCGGCGTTTGGCATTCCGTACCATCTGGTTGCACCGATTTCTTGCAGTTAATAGAAGGGTTGTTATATATATATGTATAGATACAAGGTAAATGGCCTATATGTAGTATTTTAGTCATATTTGTCAATGGTTTGAAAAATAAAAGAGACAACTATCAATTCTTACTTTAATTTATTCAGTTTGTCACAAGAATATATTTTAGATAAAGATACATTTACATTTACCGCCACTCTTGGCAATTCTTTTAAGAGTCATTGTTTACAAAAGCAGTACAAACTATATCATATTTATAATATTGGGTAGCAAGGTTGTGGGTAGTTCACTATATATCAAATATAACATTAATACAATGGATTAGCAACAATATAATTCATTTAGTAATATTGACCACAGGTATATCTTTTATTATTATTCTAGGTATATTTACTATGGATATATTCAATATTTACCACTGTAATATTCACCACAGGTACATATAATTGATATAGCTTATTTCACAGCATATGAATCGATTCTATTATATGATATCCAAAGTTCTAAACTTATAAAATCTCACAAGTGACAAAACCACCCACAATATCAATTATACAATAGCTACACTACATTACATTGCTTCTACATTATTTCTATTGACAATACTCTGTTTAACACCACAGAAGCAATATAGAATTGTGAAACACAATAATGGAATAGTCAGAATTATATCGTACCTTAATTAGCCGTTGCCGGAGCGAAACTGAACATTGAGCAGAGTCTGTTCATATTTATACTCTATTTACCCGTTTGACAATGTCAACTGTCAAACGTCAAACCAATTTGTCTATTTAGAATTGACAACACTATAAATTCAAAACATACAATCCATTTATGTTTATTTACTATATGTTTAGGCTATACATAGTTAATGATACAATATATATGGTTATATCTTGTTAAAGATATATGTGAATAATTCTAAAATAGATCTTATTGTAACTTAATCTAAAACTCGACGTAGAAATAACAATGATATAAATTCTAATCAGATTTATAATAGTTTGATATCTGAGCTTTTGCTGGGATGATAAACAGGTACTTACAAACGGGACACACATACTTTAGACGTACTTACTTTGATATATTTTTGAATATCTTTACAATATATTTCAACAAATCTATCACGGCCATACTGACCTGTACTTCGCTCTCGAAGTACCCTCTTTATTTTAACCCCCTACAGCAACCTGCAGTTTTTATTTTGAACCTGCAGCAACCTGCAGTTTTTATTTAGGACCTGCAGCAACCTGCAGTTTTTATTTATGACCTGCAGCAACCTGCAGTTTTTATTTAGGACCTGCAGCAACCTGCAGTTTTTATTTAGGACCTGCAGCAATCTGCAGTTTTTATTTAGGACCTGCAGCAACCTGCAGTTTTTATTTAGGACCTGCAGCAACCTGCAGTTTTATTTAGGACCTGCAGCATCCTGCAGTTTTTATTTAGGACCTGCAGCAACCTGCAGTTTTATTTAGGACCTGCAGCAATCTGCAGTTTTTATTTAGCACCTGCAGCAACCTGCAGTGAATGTCATACAACAGCTTTTTAATTCATCCTTAATACGATTTTAAAACTAATTTATTTTTTTCACGACGGTTCTTTTTTTTTGCTTTGTCCACTCTGATGGTCTTAGGCGATTTTTTTTATAAACTATATTCAATTCCAGAACCTCACAAGGTCCGATAAGCTTTTCATTTATCATTTATCTGTAACATATATCTATTTTTTAGTTTTGTTTATTTAATAAGATCACTAGTTTTAATAAACCATAAAATCCCAAATCAATATAAATGTGCACTTACACGGTGTTCCACATAACAATTTGGATCATGAAAATATTTTACTGATAGATCTTATTTATAAATGGTTGTTATCCTTATAGGTATGTGAGACCGTTCAAAAATAGATATAGACGATATTGGCATATAATATTTGAAAACAGTTTTTATTTTTACTTATGAGGTTGCGGTATTCTTTCATTTCATTTATGTATTTGCAAAAATGGGTTGCACTTTGGTGTTATAAATACAGATTATTCTGTAGCCCATGTAGCATAATATGGTTTTGATTTATACATAGGTACAAAATATTATCTATATTATTTCATTATTACTCTTTAATAATATACACAAAATGTATAAAGGCTATCTGATGCCCTAGGCAGCTTTTGCCAGTCTACGATAACTACTTGATCCGAGTCCCTATAGGACATTCTTCAAATGTTCGAATAGATGTATTAATGTTCTAACAATATGTTCGGTCAATAGCAGACATAATTTTACTACGTTGATATTCTGATAGTTGATCAGCAGTAATCAGAACAATCATGTATTATTTCATCTAATCGGGTATCAGACTTGAGTTGTTGAGTTTCTACCAATAACATATACTAATAAATGTAAGAGCCAGTCTTAACTGCTGTACGATAGCTCGGCCAACCTGATAGCAGTATCAAGTGGAGAAATAAAGTATGTGTATTCACCATTTCAGATCACCATTTCAGCAAGGTACCTAAACATTTTCTATGTTCCTTTATCAAGTAATAAGTATTGCTATTTTAATAATCAAAACACTTATACACATTATTTAGCAGTGATTTAAAAGTCATCGTTACAGCGATAAGAATATACTTTAGACTATGCCGGTGTGGGTAAGGGAAGAAAATAATTCTTTATCAAGAAATCAGGCTGTGCTTATTTATCCATTTTCTTTCTAAAGTACAATAAACTATTCTAATGTAAATGTTACATAATATAGGAACTGTGTAATAACGTTTTCCGATATTGCAAACTACTACATGATCCATGGATTAACAAGAACAATTTATATGACACGAAAGGAGCGACTCAAAACCATCACATCAATTTTTTTTATTTAAAAATAAAGTAACTAATGTAATTCAGCCTATACTTTTAAAATCGTCTATTCTGTACGGTAATACAATACAAAACAAGTTTTTTTTTTTTTAAGAACTTGTTCCAACATTTATTCACCCCATACACCAGTTTTCTTTTTGTTATTCCAAGGCTAAACGCTTTAAATTATGTTAATAGGAATTAACTATAAATAAAGTAATCCGTTATATTTTGAGTAAGTTTGAAAATAGTAAATATCAGTTGCTATTTATTTTTCTTTTCACTACATACTTCATATAGTTGAAATTTGCTGTTAATTATATCAAATAGTATAGAGTTTTCAAATTAGTTTCAAGAGTATACCAATTTTACAAGATAATCTTAGGTAGGTAGTTATCACAGTTTAGAGGTATAGAAACCTTTATTTAAAATAACACATCTTTGCTACGAAACCTTTAGTAAGTAATTACATTATAAAATATAATATTATAAATTATTTTATAAGATACTTCTATTCTCATTCTCTTCAATCAGTCTTACATATTATTGCAAAATCACCTCACCCAACAGAACAAATCCACTAGCCTCTTTCCAGTACCACAGCCGCTGCATCGAAGACAAATCGTGCTCCGTCGTCAGCAAAACAGCTATGATGTCCTTTAGTCAGCGTCATGTGATTTCGACAAGGATGCTCTGAAACTGACAATTGGATGTATTAGTAATGTGAGGTGGACAGATCCCACTTCTGATAATAGAAGGGTTGTTATATATATATGTATAGATACAAGGTATATGGCCTATATGTAGTATTTTAGTCATATTTGTCAATGGTTTGAAAAATAAAAGAGACAACTATCAATTCTTACTTTAATTTATTCAGTTTGTCACAAGAATATATTTTAGATAAAGATACATTTACATTTACCGCCACTCTTGGCAATTCTTTTAAGAGTCATTGTTTACAAAAGCAGTACAAACTATATCATATTTATAATATTGGGTAGCAAGGTTGTGGGTAGTTCACTATATATCAAATATAACATTAATACAATGGATTAGCAACAATATAATTCATTTAGTAATATTGACCACAGGTATATCTTTTATTATTATTCTAGGTATATTTACTATGGATATATTCAATATTTACCACTGTAATATTCACCACAGGTACATATAATTGATATAGCTTATTTCACAGCATATGAATCGATTCTATTATATGATATCCAAAGTTCTAAACTTATAAAATCTCACAAGTGACAAAACCACCCACAATATCAATTATACAATAGCTACACTACATTACATTGCTTCTACATTATTTCTATTGACAATACTCTGTTTAACACCACAGAAGCAATATAGAATTGTGAAACACAATAATGGAATAGTCAGAATTATATCGTACCTTAATTAGCCGTTGCCGGAGCGAAACTGAACATTGAGCAGAGTCTGTTCATATTTATACTCTATTTACCCGTTTGACAATGTCAACTGTCAAACGTCAAACCAATTTGTCTATTTAGAATTGGCAACACTATAAATTCAAAACATACAATCCATTTATGTTTATTTACTATATGTTTAGGCTATACATAGTTAATGATACAATATATATGGTTATATCTTGTTAAAGATATATGTGAATAATTCTAAAATAGATCTTATTGTAACTTAATCTAAAACTCGACGTAGAAATAACAATGATATAAATTCTAATCAGATTTATAATAGTTTGATATCTGAGCTTTTGCTGGGATGATAAACAGGTACTTACAAACGGGACACACATACTTTAGACGTACTTACTTTGATATATTTTTGAATATCTTTACAATATATTTCAACAAATCTATCACAGTCTTGAAAGTTGCCCAATTGTCGTCAGTCCTTTCTTTCTTAAATTTACGAAATGCTCGGTCCCTGCGTCTCATAGCCATTTTGACTCCCCTGGTCATCCATGGGGCTGGAGGACGTTTCAGTTTAACCTTTCTCACTGGGGCATGTTTGTCGTACAGGTTGATCAGTACATTGTTGAAAATATCGAGTTTGTCATCTACAGAAATAGCCGCCAGCAGAGGTTCCCATGAAATGGCAGATGCATCCTGTAATAATTTATTTTCGTCGATCCGAGCAAAGTTACGCATGTGCAAAACTTTGGGTTGGGGTTTGGGTGGTTTAAGGTTGTAGGAGAGGAATATGAGGTCATGACGGGAAAAACCAGGAGCGGGGTATTGGCCATGTACGGATATGAGGGAAGGGTTAGATGAAAGGATTA
This sequence comes from Euclidia mi, assembly GCA_944739405.2. Taxonomy (NCBI): domain Eukaryota; kingdom Metazoa; phylum Arthropoda; class Insecta; order Lepidoptera; family Erebidae; genus Euclidia; species Euclidia mi. Next base: position 5,875,130 of record OX123182.2, read on the forward strand.
AATCAAGCCACGTATCCTCTCCATTATTATTGTGATGAGTTGCTTGAAGTGGTAAATTATGGAGACAGGCTGACTCAATAATATGAAGCAGTTGACGGGCTCGAGGGGAGTGAGGAGTAAGGAGATCAGTATTAAAGTCACCCATTATTAAGTGATGTGCATATTCCGACCCTAAAGATTCCAGAATCTCTTCGAAACTGGAGAAGTAGTCAACAGCTGGGGGACAATAGACAACACCCAAGACAGTTTTAACTCCGTTCACAATAACCTCTAAAAAGAGATATTCTGCCGAAGCCGAGGAAGTAGGAGAAGAAGTTGCAAGAATTTTAAAAGGAAAGTGACTACGGAGGTAAATTGCAACACCACCACCTCTCCTGTCAATCCGGTCATGCCGGATAAGAATAAAACCGGGTAAAGGATATGTGGTGGAGAGCAAATTTGGTTTAAACCAAGTCTCTGAGATCAGGACGGCGTAAACGTTGTCATTATTACTAAACGCTTCTAACAAGTCACTATAGTGGCTTGGCACGCTTTGAGCATTTAAATGGCATACGTTTAGGAACCGAGTAGATTTAAAATTAAACGTATCACGCACAAACTCACCAAGTGTTCTATCAGGCACTGAACAGTAGCTGTCATCACATGAATTGGCAGAACAGAAGGACAAATCATCTTCATTGGAACTCATAAATAAATATTATATAAATAAACTAATTATATAAATATTAATATAATTAAATATGTATTATAAGGTAAATAAAATGTAGTACAATTTAAACTAAGTATTACATACCTAAAATTTACTAATGTAATGCTTACCATCTCTGCACCACCGCCAGCAAACACACTATTGAAAGAGAGAGAAAAAAATATATATACATCACTAGGCATAATATTAAACAAATTATTAAACAGCCACATCCGCAACAAATCAGACATGCACCAAACATGCTTTACGAAACCACGACGGAACGAAACGCATCATGTCAAAGATGTCACAAATGTCAAATTGACAAGTTGACAATTGATACAGAAATAAAAGCAAATAAAAGAGTGAACTGTGAAAAATATGAATCCACATGTGGGCAAACAACAAATTATAAATACAAACTACGTTTTTATACAGATACCAACAAGTACAGTAACTAAACTAAGCGTTTGTAAACATCATAATCCGGCGTACTAGCGTAGTGCTAGATCGAGTCGTTTACTATTGTGTAGCAATGAAACAAGTGATAGGAATTAAATTAGTTCCTACGTGATACGCCTTTTGTCGCAGCTACGGTGCCCTTAGTTGTGGTGCCAGGTTTCGCCGCAGATGAGCTGTCACCTGATGTCTTAGGATACTTCACTAGTAGTGGGTTCAGTTCGTCCATGGATGTTACCTTGATCCGACTGTTATCGGGAGCTTTGATCACAATGACCCCATCCTGCGTCCAGCATGACCGCATTCCGAAGTGGACACGAGCCTTGCTGAATGTCGCCTGCCGAGCCTTCGTCAAAAACTCCTTGACGGATATTGAGGTGCCTTTCAACGTGGTCTTCGCTCTCCAGAGTGCTGCCCTATGGCCCAGATCGCAGAACCGAACAAGTATGGGTCGATGACGGTCCTTGGTGGGATTGCCAAGCCTGTGTGCTGACTTAATTGCTGCAGCTGTCACGCTTTTTATTGCGAGTTTAGTGTTGACAATATCCACAACGGTCTCAGTGCAGTCCTCCTTGTCTACTTCCATGATTCCAGAGAAGATAAGAGTCTTCCGGCGCTGCCTGGTTTCGATGTTGTCACACATCTTTGCACATTCCATGATTTGTGTTCTAAGCAAGCCGAGCATGTTAAAGATGAGCTCTCTGAAGGTCCTGAACTCCTCGGCCACCTTCGCAACAGTATCCTTTGCTGGCATGCTGTTTTGTATCTGCGCTTCCAGTTCACCCATACGTCTTGTGAAGCATTCTTCTAGGGATTTCTGTGCTGATTGGATGTCAGATAGTTGCGACATAGTGAAGTGTAGTGAAATATCCCACAAACTCGTGATGTAATATCAAGTGAATCAGCTGGCAGGTGGTGTCTAGTGTTTTACCTTTACTGTTACATACACAGTGTCACAAACGTGAGTACGTACTGTATATAGTCTATTTCACTCTAGAAACTAATAAAAACTGTGAATTTTTATGAATATCTATTTCAATAAACTTTTCCGAAAATCGTATATGTCTCGACTTTTTGAGCACCTACCGCCGAAAAAACGTTTGTAATTTTAGCATTCAGAATAGATGTAAGAAGTTTATAGACCGATGGTAAACATGTAATCGGTCTATAATTACCGGGCTCTGTGGTACTACCTGTCTTGTGGAGCAAGTCGGTTACTCTAGTTGTCATAAAATCTGGGATCGAACCAGATTCTATGGCTGATTGGAACTGGGATGCCAAGCAGCCATGCGAGCTACGTAGCCATTTTAGCCAGAAATTGTGCAGTCCATCCGGTCCTGGAGCTTTCCAATTTGATAACGAACGGACTGCACTTGTAACATCCTCGCTGGAAATGACTGCGTTTTCCATTTCTGGAATATGTTCACATGACCGCTCAACATCCCGCATCCAACCACCCTCAGTGTGGCCAATAGGCGCCGACCATATGCTACGCCAAAATGTGTTTGTGGCGTCTGCATCCGGCAGCTGCCCATTAGTCACATCTGAGTCTGGTCGGTCCCAGTTTCTATAAACCCACTTTTGGTCCCTTTGAAATGTACGATTTAAGGTATAGCGGTCTACGCGTTTTTTATATCTGCGTATCCGGTTTGCCCATGCATAAACTTTCTGCTTTAGGAAGTCAATGCGCTCTGTGATCCGAGATGTATAGTTATGAGGACTGATACCAGTCCCCAAGAAAGCTCGGCGCACAAAGCGCATGACCCTGGGACGTATATTCCCAGACCTAAAGCAGATTAGCTTACCGATAAGTGCCCTTGCCTCAGCAATACGCCGTTCAATTCTGTACTGCCACGCTGGCACAGCAGATTTTTGTCGCATGACAGTATCACGTTCTTGAAACTTGACACCTGCCATACGACAAGCCGGCGGCGCAGTACAAAATTAATAAAACACCGGTTCAAAAATTTTGCATTTTATTTAATTCACTAGTTACTACATTTATTATAAATAGAAGAATATCAGTGAAGATCAAATAAAATCGTAATTAAAGAAAATATGTTCTTCATACACCATATACCTACATACACCATAAATAAATCATTTAGAAAAATATATGAGATGTCATTGAAACTGTTAAAACAAACAGCAAAATATTACAATGAAAATACATAATGTTGACGAGAAATGCCTTTAAAAGACTAAGAGCACAAACAACAACCCCGGACTCGTCGCTGAGCTCCGCCTCGCAGCCGGCGAGGCCTACGCCAACATCGCCAGTGGTTGCAGTTGCGTCGAGCTCAAGCGACGAGTACTTCTCGCCCCCGTCGTCGCCGTCACCTGTGCGTCGGAGAGGCAGAGGCCGGCCGCCAGCCTGCCTGGGACCACGAGACTCACCGGTCTCAAACAGGGCCTCGCTGCTGGTGGTAATGTGCAGCGCATGCGATGGACGGGATCCATTAATGAAAACGTCATGCGCGCATATTTTGGAGCTACAGAGGGGGGGACTAACCTCACTGCGTATCGCAGTCGCATGCTCCTTCTGTTTCAGGCCTTAGAACCAGGTATAATCAACGATTATCAGATCAGGTGCGAGTTATCCAGCGCAGTAACAAGCTGGATAACGTCGTACTTGATAGGCTACGCTCAGAATACTTACCTACGAGCCAAGCCGTTTGCGTCCAACCCGCTAGTGCTCCCGTAAACACTGATATACCGCGGACGGGTAGTAATACCGTCGTGGAGGTGGATGATATGGTTTGTAACGTAAGTATTCAGTACAATGAGGAGGTTATGGATGCTTTGAAATGTGCGATTGAGGAATATTGGTACATGTTACCAACAATTAGGCCGCGCCTGCCCCGGTTGCCTATGCATAGACGTAATATAGCGCTGGTAGGTGCCCTTGACTCGCTATTACCTAGTTTTCTAGAGAATAGTGAGAATCTTGGTGATACGCACTCAATTTTGTACTTTTATTATTATTCTCTTTATTTTAACCTTTTCTCATAATGATATTTTACATTTCTATGTTATTTAGAAAAAACAAATATAAAAATATAAAATAAAATTACGGGGCTCACCGGTATCGGGTGCAGGGACCAAGCTACCGGTGGTTAGTGCTCCAGAGAGAGGAACCTCCTGACGATACGAGCCGTGGCCAGCAATACTGCTTTCTGTATAGAGGACTTAATCCAGCCGTCTAACGCGAGCCTCTTGAGGTGGTGATCGAGGCTCTTGGCAATGATACCATTAACTGACACGACTATCGGTACAATGATCGCCGAGTCCACATCCCACATGTCGACAATCTCGTGAGCCAAATCCAAATATTTTATTTGTTTATCTTTCTCGGCTTTCACGAGATTCTCGTCATGGGGAATGGTGACATCGATGATCATTGCAAGGCGCGTAGATAGATCTATCACTACTATGTCTGGCTTGTTAGCCACAATTGTTCTATCAGTAATGATAGATCGATCCCAATACATGGTGGCACGACCATTTTCAAGAACTGGGTCGGGCACATACCTGTAGTACGGTATTTCAGAGTCGACAAGTTGGTACTTTAAGGCAAGTTGCTGGTGGACAATCCTGGCCACTTGGTTGTGTCTATGCAAATACTCGCCGTTGGCAAGACGAGAACAACCAGATACTATACGTCTGAGAGATTCACCAGGCTGGTGACATGCCCGACATATGTCAACCGTCCCATCCCTCAGGATATACTTCCAGTAGTTATTCGTCATGACAACTTCGTCCATAATCGCAAAGACAAAGCCTTCTGTTTCGGCGAAAAGATCGCCAAAACGTAGCCAGGACACAGAAGCTGGTAAGTCTACATCGGGTCCATGCAGGGCCCGATAAAAACGTCCATGCAGCTCTTTACCTTTCCATACCTCCTTGCGCTCCTCAACACCAAGTACGGCAGGTTTGCGCCAATTCTCCTTAGCCAGACCCAGCGGGGTAAGCCCGTTGTCCACAGTGACCACATCACGGTGCACACCCGCGTCAGTGCTGAGAAAATATTCCCTGAGATTGCACACCTCGCGGTTATGGAGGGTCTTGGCACTTAAGAAGCCGCGACCCCCGCACTTCCGCGGGATGTACAATCTCATTACTGACGACCGCGGGTGATGCATCCGGTATGTAGTCAGTAGACAACGGACTTTTCTATCCAAGGCATCAAGTTCTGTTTGAGTCCACCTAAGTATGCCGAAGGAGTACATTAAGACTGGCTTGGCCCAACCGTTACAGGCGCGCACTCTGTTGCCGCCTGATAAAAAACTATTTAAGATTTTTCTCAAACGGCCAAAGAAGCGCTCCTGCAACGCCTGTTTCATGCCAGTCTCAGCAATACCTAGTGCCTGCGACATACCTAGATATTTGTAGGTTTCGGTTGCAGAGAGAGATCTAAGTTGTGTGAAATCTGAAAGTTCTATACCATCAGATTCCACAACCCTGCCCTTCTTTACATGCAAGACCGCACATTTATCTACACCGAACTCCATCTTGATAGACTTACTAAAGTTTTCAGTTACCTTTATTAACTCTGTCAACTGGAGGTCAGTGGAGGCAAATAGTTTTGTCATCCATAAAAAGAAGGTGAGATATTACTTGACCTCTGCTGTGCAACCGATAGCCTAGCCCTGAATTCTCGAGCAAAGTGCTAAGAGGATTCAGCGCTAGACAAAACCACAAGGGACTCAAACTGTCACCTTGGAAGATCCCTCCTTGGATCTTAATAGATTCGCCGCATCCGAGAGTCCGTCGACACCCTGGATAGCGAAGAACCGTACTCCACTGCCCCATACACGTCTTCAGGAAAGTGCATAGAGTTGAATCAACTTTGTACAACTCTAGCACTCTCAAGAGCCATGTATGCGGCACAGAGTCGTAGGCCTTCTTATAATCTATCCAGCATGTCGCTAGATCCTTTCGGCTACGCCGAACCTGTTGGCTAATGGTCATGTCTATAAGGAGTAGCTCTTTAGTACCACGCGACCCACTTTTACATCCATTTTGAGAACTGGACATGATTTTATTAGTATATATATGTTTGGCCAGTTTAGTTCTCAAAATGGATGTAAAAAGTTTATAGACCGTCGGTAGGCAGGTTATAGGTGTATAATTTTTTGGGTCCGTGGTACTTCCTGTTTTAAAAAGCAGGTGGGTAATGCCAGTTGTTAAGAAAATTGGAAGCGTTCCTGATTCTAGAGATGATTGGAATTGGGACGCCAAACGAGCATGTGCACTACGCAGCCACTTCAACCAAAAGTTGTGCAATCCGTCCGGACCTGCCGCTTTCCAGTTTGGTAACGGACGGACTGCACAACTAACATCTGTAGCTGTAATAGCTACGGCATCCATATTAGGGATTGCCGCACATGATCGCTCAACATCCCTAAACCAACCATCTTCCGTGTGGCTAACGGGGGTCGACCAGATGCTACTCCAGAACGTATTTGTAGTTTCATTATCTGGTAGACTCCCATCATCCACACCTAGACCGGGACGCTCCCAATTTCTATACACCCACCTTTCATCCTTTTGGAATGTGCGATTCTGGGAATATCTGCCTATACGTTTTTTATAGCGTTTGATACGATTTGCCCACGCATAAATCTTCTGCTTCAGGAAGTCGATGCGTTCTGTGACCCGCGACGCGTATTCTCGTGGCCTAATACCCGTTCCTGCAAAGGCGCGGGTCACAAAACGCATCACTCTCGGACGAGTATTGCCCGACCTGAAGCAGATCAGCTTGCCAATGAGTGCCCTAGACTCAGCGATACGACGCTCAATTCTGCACTGCCAAGCCGGCACAGCATTATTTCGGTTTTATTATTATTATTATTATGGTATTTACGGTCGGAAGCCCCATTCACTATTCATTCTCCCTCATCCCACCCCTTCTCTCATTTCTTTTCCCAATTCAAAGGGCGGCAACACACTTGTGACTGTGCTAGTATTCATAGGCGGCGATAATCGCTTACCATCAGGCGTACAGCTGTTAATTGTCAAGCATATTTTATTATCACGAAGTTTACGTTTGTATCTCAGCAACAAAATATGTTTGTAATGGTTTTACGTAAAAACTTTCTAATGACATTTTAACGCGAATCGCGCGACACGTTAGCATAAACTCCAGTAAGAACTTTTCACTTAACAATATTGCTTTTCCATTTCAACAAAACATGAAAACATTCTCGCTTAAAACATATTTATTCACGCAATTTCAACGCCGTTGTAATAACGGGGAGGTCCCTATACATTAATAATTTAATAATGAACCCGGCTTAATATCCATAGAACGGCCATAAACAGACTCCGGTATGAAACAACTTCGGCCATACATTCATCCAATCATCTCATGAAATTTTTAAACGTAATTAGTGCGAGGCAATTTTAGTAACTTCGCTCGACTTTACTCAATGTTGCTCAAAGTTAAGCGGGTGTCTAGCTCAATTTAGCTTTGTAATGCGGTCGCATCATTAAGGTAAAAGCCTACCGCGGCCGCTTTCGCGACACCATATAGCTGTTGAGAGCAAATGACGTCACTGTAATGAGTGTTAATGTGTGCGTTAAACGCTTACCTCGAAACGTTTGAAAACGCAATATGACAGATATTTATGCTCTGTGCAAAATATGTAACTTTAAACCTTGTCGGGTGAATGTTATGTGGCCATATGCTATGTGACGCGATGGAAAGTATCACACTTGTTATTTACAGCATGTATATAAAACCATAGTTGTTGAAAATTTAAAAAAATATTAATGTGTTTATTACGCTTTCTCGCCGGTACGACTAAACCTACTAAAGCTCTAATGTTTTAGTAGGTATAATAGTACTGTATAATGATATTGTCTAAATAAAATAATTCACTAGATCTTGCATTCAACGGACTTTACAAAGTATACCCAGACTTTTACACAATATATATTTTTGAATCACACAAAGAGCTGTCTCGTGTGGGGATCGAAACTACAACACTGTTTCTCTAAACGGCAAGGCGACCGCTTAGACCACCACGAAATACATACAGTCAGAATATATGAATTATATAAATTACTTTTATTTATGCAATGTATTTTTTTGACAAACTTTGTTCAAATCACTTGCGTAATAATTTCATGGCATTATTGCTACAAAAAATATCTAGACAAAATAAATGCTCATCGTCACACTGGCGCTAGCAAATTTCCCAGTACTCTATTAACCATATATTTAGTGCATCGCATTGGAACTCTGCTGACGGCGTTAATTTAATTGGGCACTAATTTGAAGAGCTGTTTGGTTTAAGATCTGCTCTATCAATCAATTAGATCTGTTTATGTCTAAGTGAGGCGTTGGGTTTACGTATTTGTTAATCGACAAGTCTGATTTGTTGCGTTATGTTGAAGTAATCAAATGGTAATTGGGTTACGGATCAATATATATAGCAGATACGTTAGAAAACGGTAAAAATTGAAATAAAATTATAGTAGGATGAAACCCATTGGAGCAGGAAGAGTATTAACAAAAGTTAAAGGAAAAATAAATTACGGGCGATCTGAGGTCGGGAAGTGGATGGGGTTGCGATTTTTAGGATAAAAAGGGTTTTTCTCGTTTGCCGGTAAAACTACAAGTCCTACGGAAATAACGTAAATGGCAAAGTTGTAGGTAATAAAAAGATCTACAACTGTTGTATTTACACGTTATTCACATAACGTCAAAATTTAGGTGAAAAATTCAAATAACCAAGTTTTTGGTTCTTTATTTTTATATTTTACAATAGTTTTTTCTTTTTATGAAATTTGGTGAAAACTTACCTTTTTATGTTCCAAACAAACTGTAAACGATTTAATTTAAAATATTTATTGTTACGCCTGATCCATCTGATATGTATTTTTTAGATCCCAGCTCTGATATATATTGTGTTTTATACTTCAAACAATTTTTGAACCCATATGGACACCCTTTGGTTGAAATGTGTTGATTTCTGGGCCCTCAATAGTATTTAGTAGTGACATTTCAAACTTTTGTGTCCGATAGCTTGCACTGTGAGTTGATACCTCATTAGGTCAGACAGTTTCCTCTTATATATGAATTTGGAAAATTAATCTATGTACTACTAAAATTAGTAGCTAGTAGCTCTAAAATTATCAATATTAAGAATGAATATCGTATAGCTATGCAATGCACATTAAGTGTGTGAAATCCAGTCCGAATTTCACTGTCATTCCGTATGAAACATCTCTTGGATCCTCAATCTTCGTCACAAGCTTAGATATTCACGCAAATCCGCAAATGTGAAATGGTATTGTTAATATTATAGTATTGGCAATTTTGATATCTGATTCTGAGAAATTGAATAATCGACTCAAATCAAACTGTTATCGGTATTATGAGATATGTGATGTGCGTTAATGTATATAATGAATATTCATTGTGATGGTAATTAGTTTAGTCGGCAATCGTTTTGAAAATAATTTTGGTAATGTTATATGTATAGGTGTAATGTTACTTGATTTCTTTTAGATCGAATCACATTATGCCTACCTTGAGAGTAGTAGCTCAGGAGGATATAATTTTAGCCAGTATCTGATAATAATATGTTGCAGTACAAAGCATCAAAACTCTAGCACAGACTCTGGTTACTACTATTAAAAATAGAATCATTGGTTACCAAAGACAGACAATAGTCGCTCCATGGAAATGTTAATACTCTGTCAAGTTTCATTAGACTTAAAATTGATTACGGGCTCCAAAGCAACCAAAAGAACAGTAAGACGATGGTGATGGCATTTATCTTTCGACGACACAAAAACTACGAACATCCAATGTTACACGTGACATTTCAACGGATTGTGGCTCCACATCTTACCTCTCCAACGTCAACGAGTCTCTTGGGATCATAAAATGCGCGGAGAATTTCACACTTCCTTTGATTCTAATCTACTTCATTTACGTATGTCAAGCAGCGATAGCTGAGTGGAGAGACCGTCAGACTGCTACGTAGAGGGTCTCGGGTTCGAATCCACGGCACGCACCAATGACTTTTCGAAGTTAAGTGCGTATTAAATTGTTAATTATCGCTTGCTAATCGGTGAAGGAAAACATCGTGAGGAAATCTGCATGTCTGAGAGTTCTCCATAATGTTCTTGAAAGACATGTGAAGTCTGCCAATCCGCACTTGGCCAGCGTGGTGGACTATGGCCTTTCCCTTCCCATAGTGAGAAGAGGCCCGTGCCCAGTAGTGGGACAGTATAAAGGGCTGATGATGACGTATGTCATAATGCCATTAATGATATTAAAAACGCGAATGTGAGTTTGCTTATTCCTTTTATTTCACCTTATCCATTAAGAAGTGTCAAACATGGCAAGGCAATCTTATTACCACTACGCTATTGGTGCTGTCAGTTTATTACACTTTGCCTTACGTATTCTGCAATCGATAACTATGAAAATGTATAGAGGAGTTAAGAGACGAAGCGTTCGTTTCATCTACTAACAAAGCCTTGGCGCTTAAATCATGTTTCGTTCTTTCACAAGATGTTTCATCATAGTATTTGCTGAATTTATATTCTAATGGATGTTCACTTGCAAGAGTATCATAAACTAATTGCTGATCATCCAAATAGTTTTAACCACTAGTCACTGTCAAGTGTAGACACCGCCGCAGTGATAAATCTCAACAGTGTGTAGACGTCATTAGTGTAGTGTGTCGGAGTACCGACATTGCGAACTTAAATAAAGACCAAGTGAGGGTAGGTGCCGAAACCCGCACTTCCACAAGACGGCGCTGAGCTCTCATCAGTCTCTCCGCGACCACGCTCGGTGCAAGACGAGCGAAACGTCGGAACCAAATAGGTATTTATACCTTAAATAAGTTAGTTGTACGCGATTAAGACCCGCTAATTTATTTTGTATGATGTATACAAATCGCGAAAGTTCAAAACCTCTGAAGTAGTTATGCATTTCTCAGAAATTCTAGTCATTTGACTATGCTTTTGCAGTAGTTACTCTAATACCCTACAAGTTCAACTAAACATATCGTTGGTTGTAATTCGTAGAAGATACTTTCAGAAGCACTAATACTAATAAAATTGTATATGTAGTATGTCTCATTTATTTGCCATGTTAAGGTTCTTGTCTCAGGACAAGACTCGTCAGGTTGTTGGAAGCCTTTGGACGATCTGAACACTCTGACACCGGAGTTGGCCACACACTCATATGAAAAAGGAAGAAAAATAAATTGCCATATACATACATAGGCCATTTCTAAAATTAGCCCATTCGCTGTCCGGCGCGAGACACAATAGAAAATCAATTATTATGAATCACATATGATACACGGAACAGTGAAACTGTTAAGTAGAGGCTTCGGTAAAAAGCCACAGTCAAATTTCCAAGAAATCGGCAGTGACTCGCAATCATTTCACCAACGAATTAAGAAACAATCTTGGACAAAACCATGAAAAAACATCAGAAAGTAATTTAATTATCACGGATCGGCAACCAAAATTACTTTAAATGTTTACGGGAGTTCGCTCAGTTAAGTTCAATTAATTTTGAGAACAGAGAAGATGCGAAGCCATACAACTATTGCTTTCAATACCACTGCTTGCGAACGCTGAGCGGTGCTCACTGACTCCGAAATATTAAATGCAGTTGTGTTGGTATGACTTTGGCCAACTTCGAGCACTACAAGAGTAATTTTCCTTTGGCAATACGTTCTAATTAGGTAAGATTAAATTTGCAAGTTGCATGCAAAATGTCTTTATTTGTTTATTATTGGCTAGACTTTGCCGGCTGCTCCAGCCGCATAAATTAGACACCTAAACCTTTGTAAGAAGTCACACGATATACTGGTAAAATCTGTACAAAAACACCACAGACAGATAGGAAGGAAGAGAGGATTATTTTAATTATATGTATGTATAAATTTATCACCTGCATCAACTTCCTGCAATGTACATTGCACAAAAATTCAAAATTAAAAGTGTGACGGATGCCAGGAATCGAACCTTAGCTGGTCTGCCACAGTGCGCTGGTGGTGTGTGGCTGAAGAGTGTTCCTACGACGACGGTGTTCTATGTGTGTGGACTGTATGCCTTCTATCTATCGGGGCTTCAGAAGTAAAACATCTTCATACGTTGGGAGCGATGCTGTTCAGGTGTTCGGTGCTGGATGGTTACATTCGGTTACTGACGGTTACTTGGTCACAAGATGGTGGTTGGGACGCCAACGAACTGGCCGAAAATATGGTCGCTTAGCTACTTCGGAACTTTACCTTAACGACGACCACCGCACCGAACATTTTCACAACAAATCTTTATTTTCTATCAGGTACATACATGTAAAAAACTAAGATACTATGGTACAGGCATATATGTTTTATGTATAACTAGATAGGTCTCAAACAGTTCTATCTAATGGTGTCCAACAACTAAACGTAACTGTTTGCATCACTAAGTTATTCAAGAAAAACTATCGAAAAATGTTATCACGCAAGGGTCCGCCCTTTATATTTTCTATAAAAAAACGATTAAATACTAAAGTTATATATGTAATTTTGGTGGGCTGTTGTGTGCAACTATATGGAGCATCTAATAAAACAAACGTCATGAAAATATATTTATTCAATTCCAAGATATCATAGTAAAACCATGCATAAATAAAAATACAAACTTTCTTAAGTAAACATTATAGTACATGAACAAAGTTTATGATAAACATGCAAATTTTTGTTATTACGATTATTTCGACTATATAAACCAATAACTAGCGATAAGAAACTATTAAGATATGATTTCAAGCCTATTCAAATCTATAAAACACATATAAAACTATAAAACTACTATGTAAACAAAACAGCTCTTTATCAACTATTAGTTCTTATTTAAGGCAACTGATAACACTGTTTATGATCGATATCTAAGTCCCTATGGTTAGCACACGTATACGTTTAATGTTTATGCACTACACGGCACAACTTATTAACCATTTGCGAATTTTTTGAACCGAACCCGGTATACCGCACGATTGGATTGCACTATTTTTACACGATTTTCACTCGCGGTTTCGAATGCACTATTCACTACAGAGTTTTTAATGTCTGTCGCAAACAAAAAAAATACCTAAAATCGTATATTCTAAGTTATAGTCGGAGGCAAGAAATTTATTGTCAAAATTTTATTCCCAAGTCAAATTGATATCAGGTCGTATACAGTTTATACTGTCAGCCAATTCCGATTCACTATAGCAAATATGTTTTCGGAAATTTATTACATAGGTAACTATATCAACGTTATTTTTATTCACTCGGATTTAGCCAACTATTGATTTGATACTGCCTAAGGCACCCATGGGTGTCGTAAGCGATGACGTTGGGTAATCCCTTTCAGGATCATAGCAAAATGTATCAGTATATCTAGTTTAATATTATGTGATATCGCTGTGTGGTTATAAATCTGTCGTACAGGATTTTGCCTTGGTAAGTGAAGGGTGTACTTTTATCTTGTATGATATTCAAATTATTGAAAAACTAAGTGTAAATACTTAAGCACTTTGTATTGACTTTAGCACATAAGTGCGCAAGACTAAAATATTATATATCGAATCACTTGGAACCACCTCGATCATTTTTTATGAAGTTTTGCTGTATGTTTCTTTTGATAGATCAAGAGTAGGTTGTAGGATATTTTATACACTGAGGCGGTAGGGAAGACCCTATTCAATTTTTATTTTTATGGTTTGGTGTCAGAACTTATACACCACTATTTTTTAATTAGTACAAAAAATTTAACAGGGCACTAAGTATCTTTAACTGATTATATTTATGTAGTTGAAAAATAAAAACACTAAGTCCCAAAACTGTCTCAAAACTGTCCACAAAAATACGTGATAATTGGTAAATGCTATACTAATACTATGACCGACCCGTGTACTATCATAGTAATCTCCCCCCCCCGCCCCTCTGCGCCTGCGCCACGCCCCGACGGTGCAACAAACAGTACTAAATTGTTAGCTAAAGTGAGCGTATCTAAAATTGTTTGTCTACGTTTGCCCGACGCGATGACCTATCATATTAGTTCATATCACGAGAGTATGTAGCTATGCTTCGTGCGTACTTTTTGAGTGGAAAAATCGCGAATGCAGCTGTGTACCCATGGACATCGTATTGTGAGTGTACAAAAGTGACCGGGTCAGTGTCAAACAATTAAAACAGTGCATATTGGATGCTTTTGACAACGGTGGTGGACATTTCGAAGGACAATGGAAATACTTGTAAGTTTAGTAAATAATACATACTTAAGTAAATAATAATTTGATGCGGGCGGCTCAAAATCGGTCTGTGTTCTCCATACATCTTGAGAAAGGCCTATGTCCAACAGTGGACGTCTCTAGGCTGACATGATGATGATAAAATAATTTGTAAATAGCAGATGATTCTAACTTCATAAATACGCCAAAATTACTCTTTTCTTTTAGTCCAGAACACCATCTTTTATTTTGATATTTGTTTGCTTTCTAATTACATACCTCCGTATTTAATTACTTGTTAAACGATAAATTTTACCGGTCCTAAGCCCGAATGAAGTATGAAGGAGAGGGTAGAATTGACAAAATTAAAAAATAACTACCCACATTTATTATTTTCCTTCATTTTATTTTCTATGGCTACCTACATCATAAGTGCTACAGAGAGAATGCGAATGAGCAGGATGGAATATTATCAATGAATTAGTGAATGGATTGTAAAATATGACTATGATTTAAGTGAGATTTTCTACAATAAACAAATGATAATAACTTTGCTCTTTATTGATATTATGAAATTCTTACGTCACATATATGATAATAATATCTTCGCTAATCTGTCCTTAAAGTTTTTGTACTAATTAAAAAATAGTGGTGTATATAACCCAAGAAATAATGTATACGGTAGAACAACGTCAGGGTCAGCAATTATAATGTCTCACATTTATTTATATAAAGCCAAATATAATAATCAATTACTGCCATAAGAGATAACCAGGATAATATATTTAAGTTGCCATCTTAAAGATATGGCTTTAGGAAAAAGTTATTTTAAACATCTTTGTTCTAGCCAACTATGTAATTTGCTGCCGCAGCGAGATATAGTTGCAGTCTTACTTGATAACTCAATTAGCAACATGCCACAAAGTAACTAGCCGACAACTTCAAAAGCCAAGAGATGGTTGCTTGTAATATTTTGGTAAAGTTTATGCTGACAACTTTGTAAACTTATCTTTATTTCTACCCACTCGCTTTAGAGCACAAATTATTTTAGAAAATGTATTGCTGAAATTTTGGCCTACTGATGCCATCAAATTTGAGACAATCTGATTTGAACTCCATTGTTTCTAGAAAGTCAGATACGACTTTATGTTACTGATTTTGCGAACATGAGCCAGTAGAGAAGTAGTCATTGGGCTTAAAATCGGAAATCTTTTCTATAGCAAAGGTCTTATTACCTTGCAAAAGCTGAATGACTCATGCCATTTTAATGTAGAGTGTAGTATGGTCTTGGTAAAGACTTTTTCAAATATACCGTGCCATTAGATTATGCTGATTACCTCATTTCGCAATAATCAACGTCCACAAGCCAAAAATCATCATCAGCATCTTGTCAGCTAAAAGGCGTGTTCTACTGAACGTAGGCCTCCCTCTATGTTTTCTACACAATCCAACCTTGAAGTACCCAAATGCAACCGCATCCAGCGATCCTCTATTGTTGGTCCATTTTGTAGGACATAGCTCTCCTGCACTGGCCGTTGCGTGGCACGGAAATTCAGATTCTCCGCCACAATATAAACGACTGCCTCGTTGGTCTCGCGGCATAAATGTGCGCGTGAGATTGGGAGGTCTCAGGTTCGATTCCCAGGTCGGGCAAGGTGTTATTGGGATTTTCCGTTGGGAAATTCTCAGTAGCACATCACGGAGTCTGGTAATGTGCCCGGTCCGGCAATAGGCTCGCCCCCTATTACGTGGGAGCTAAAAAAAAACATGGCAAAATGTGGGTGTAATACTACACCTCTGCTTACCCCTTCGGGGAAACAGGAGTGAGATTATAAATAAATAAAATATAAACATAAATTAAAGTGGTTTATTTCTTATTACAGTTCCAAAAAATAATATGAAGTCGGTTTAAAAAACATAGCGATATAATTTATAATGAGAGTCCTCCGTTACATACCGGAGTACAGTTTAATATTAATTTGAATACAAATAATTTATACATTCGATAATTCATAAATAACATTTTAATTATCGCTAAAATTATTATTATTGTTGACATAAATTTTAAAAATTGTCACTGAAAATATAACAGTATTAATGAAAAGCAATATAATTGAATAAAATGGGTATATATCAAATTCTTGCGATACTAACTAACTGACAGACGACACATAGTCAAAACTATTGGGCTCAAAAACCTAAAAATCGGTGTATATTCCTTGGGGACCGTAGGGGTGAACTACGAAGGGATTACTCAAAATTCTCACTAGATCGGGAAAAATCATTTAAATTCAAATAAAAAATCCGGGCGTAGCTGCGGGCATTCTCTACTATCGGTATATACGCTACGCCGAAGGTCGCGGGTTCGATTCCCGCTCAAGTCAAACATTTGTGTGCATGAACATGGATGTTTTTCTTGGTCTGGGTGTTTCTATGTATAATATGTATGTATTTACAAAAAAAAAAGTATATATATGTATGTTTATCCATTGTCTAGTACCCATAGTACAAGCTTCTGCTTAGTTTGGGACTAGATGGTGTTGTGTGAATGTGGTAGAATATTATTATTATTATTCATTTATTAATCATTAATCAAATTTAATTTACATTTTTAAATATATCACTAACAAAAAAATACATTTAAAAATATAAAAAAACCGTGGGATCCCACCAGCAACGGGCACAGGGTCCAAGCTGCCGGTGGTTAGGGCTCCAGAGACAGGAACTTCCTCACAATACGTGCCGTGTCGAGAAGAACTGCCTTTTGCATCAGACCCTTGACCCAAGCACCCAACGCGAGCCTCTTAAGGTGACGATCGAGGCTCTTGGCTATTAGACCATTAACCGTTACAACTATCGGCACAATAATTGCCGAGTCAACATCCCACATGTCGACAATCTCGTGAGCCAAGTCCAGATATTTAATGTGTTTGTCTTTCTCGGCTTTCACGAGATTCTCGTCATGGGGAATGGTGACATCAACAATTATTGCGAGGCGCTCTGATCGATCTATCACCACAATATCAGGTTTGTTGGCTACAACAGTCATGTCTGTGACGATAGATCGATCCCAGTACAATGTGACATGGCCATTTTCGAGAATTGGCTCTGCCACATACCTGTAGTACGGTACCTCGATGTCCACAAGTTTGTATTTCAGAGCAAGTTGCTGGTGAATGATTCTGGCTACTTGGTTATGTCTGTGCAAGTACTCGCCGTTAGCAAGACGTGAACAACCAGAAACAATATGCCTGAGAGATTCACCGGGCTGGTGACACGCATGGCAAATATCGGTAGTACCATCCCTCAGGATATATTTCCGGTAGTTATTCGTCTTGATAACTTCGTCAGCAATTGCACAAACAAACCCTTCGGTTTCCCCAAAGAGGTCACCGAAGCGTAGCCAGTTCACCGAGGCTAATAGGTCTACATCGGGTCCATACAGAGCCCGATGGAAACTGCCATGAAGCTCTTTGCTCTGCCATACACGCTTGCGATCATCAGTACTAAGTACTACAGGTATGCGCCAGTTCTCCTTAGCCAACTTGAGCGGGGTGAGTCCATTGTCCACTGCGACAACATCTCGATGCATGTCCACGTTCGCCCGGAGAAAATATTCTCTGAGATTGCACACCTCGCGGTTGTGTAGGGTCTTGACATTCAGAAAGCCACGACCCCCACACTTCCGCGGGATGTACAACCTCATCACGGATAAACGTGGATGATGCATACGATATGCCGTCAACAATGTGCGGACTCTTCTGTCCAGGGCGTCCAATTCAGACTGAGTCCACTTGAGTATGCCAAAGGAGTATACAAGAAGTGGCATGACCCAACCGTTGCAAGCACGAACCTTGTTGCCACCTGATAACAGACTTTTCAGTACTTTATTCAGGCGGCCAAAGAAACGCTCTTGCAACGATTGCTTCATGACGGCTTCATTGATACTTAAAGCCTGTGACATACCCAAGTACTTATAGGTATCAGTTAAGAGAAGCGATCTTAGGTTAATGGAATCTGCGAGTTGGATCCCCTCAGATTCCACCATCCTTCCCTGCTTCACATGAATGCCAGCACATTTATCCACACCGAACTCCATATTGATTGACTTACTAAAGTTTTGGGTTACGTTTAGTAAATCTAGCAATTGGGCATCAGAGTGGGCAAATAACTTCAGGTCATCCATGAACAGCAGGTGAGATATGACCTGACCACTTCTCTGTAACTTGTAGCCTAACCTTGAACCCTCCAGTAAAGTACTGAGAGGGTTCATGGCTAAGCAAAACCAAAGGGGACTCAGACTGTCGCCCTGAAAAATTCCCCGCTCAATTTTAATACGTTCGCCGTCCTCGTGGATCCGTCGGCATCCTGGATAGCAAAGAGTCGTATTCCATTGCCCCATACATGACTTTAAGAAGGTGCGTAGAGTTGTATTTACTTTATACAACTCTAACACCCTCAAAAGCCATGTATGCGGCACGGAGTCATACGCTTTCTTATAATCTATCCAACATGCCGCCAGATCCTTTCGGTTACGGCGAACTTGTTGGCTAATGGCCATGTCAATGAGGAGGAGCTCCTTAGCACCACGAGCCCCCTTCCTACATCCATTCTGAGAGGCTGACATAATTGAGTTTTCTTCGACATGTTTAGCTATTTTAGCTCTCAGAATAGATGTAAGAAGTTTATAGACCGATGGTAAACATGTTATCGGTCTATAATTGTCGGGCTCGCTAGTACTACCAGTCTTATGGAGCAGGTGGGTAATCCCAGTCGTCATAAAGGTTGGCAACGACCCAGATTCCACGGCTGATTGGAATTGAGATGCCAAACGTTCATGCGAACTACGTAGCCATTTCAGCCAGAAATTGTGCAGTCCGTCCAATCCTGGAGATTTCCAATTAGATAATGGACGGACTGCTTGTGTAACGTCCTGGATAGAAATGGCCACGCATTCCATTTCAGGGATATGTTCGCATGCACGTTCGATATCTCGCATCCAATCACCTTCGCTATGACCAATGGGCATCGACCAGATGCTACGCTAGAACATGCCTGTGGCGTCCGCATCTGGGCGCTGCACATTAGTCACACATTGATCTGGTCGTTCCCAACTTCTATATACCCACCTTTGGTCCCTCTGGAATGCACTATTAATGACGTACCGGTCCACACGTTTCTTAAACCTACGAATTCGGTTTGCCCATGCATAAACTTTCTGTTTTAGGTAGTCAATGCGCTCTGTGACCCGGGCTATATAATCTTGAGGACCAATGTTAGTCCCCGAAAAAGCCCGTTTCACAAAGCGCATTATCCTAGGGCGTGTATTCCCCTCCCTAAAACAGATCAGCTTGCCAATAAGTGCCCATGCCTCGGCAATACGCCGCTCAATCCTGCACTGCCACGCCGGTACAGCAGACCTTTGTCGTACAACGGTATCAGTTTCTGGAAACTTAACACCAGCTATACGACAAGCTGCCACGGCGGTACAGTACAAGATTGAATGGGTATCACCGAGATCCTCGCTATTATCTAAATAATTTGATAATAACGAGTCAAGAGCACTTATCAGCGCTATATTTTGCCTATGCATAGGCAACCTCGGTAGACGAGGCCTCATACCTAGTGGTGTGTACCGGTAGTCCCTAATAGCACATTCCAAAGCATCCTTTACCTCCTCATTGCACTGGGTACTTACATTATCAGCCATGTCATCCTCCTCCCTGATGGCACTGTCGCCTATTGGCGGGGTGGCCAGTGCAGATGTCTGTGTAGGCTGGACGGGGTTGGCATGGCTCGAAGGTAAGTACTCTGAGCAAATCCTATCAAGTACGGCATTATCCAACTTGCCACTGCGCTGGATAACCCGTACCTGATCCGATAGTCGTTGAGCCGTGACGTTGATGCTTGGTTCCAAGGCCTGAAACAAAGACAGCTTGCGACTACGGTACGCAGTGAGGTTAGTGCCTCCCTCTGTCGCCCCAAAATATATATTTATTATTATTATTATTATTATTTGCGACCCAAAACTGAAGCCTTGTTTCTTACCTATATCCCAGCAACATACACACTAAAACAATCTCATGATTAATACACCCGAAATATATTGTCTGGAAGTCCAAACCCAGGGCTTCATAATAGCAAATGTCAGTAGTATTACTTAGGTAACATAAACGGAACGGACCGGTGTGTTCACTTCATAGGCGCAGCCAGATCACCGATCAACCGAGGCTTACTCCCTAGCAACGACTATAGGCTTAGCGATGAGCAACACGATTTGCCGCAGGCGGTGCGATCTCTGTGTATCTTTCTACTTTATGGCAATAACGTGCAGTGGTACTTCTACGTGCGTCCTTCTTTAGCATCGGAACCGACATGACGGCATGCAAATAAACTGACAAATATGCAACATTCGAAGCTTACATAGTTCATTATGTGACAGTTTTTTTGCGTCGACAACACACGATTCGCAGTTAGTAACGTGCATGAAGTCAAGCAATGCTTAACATCTTCTTTAAGTTTCGTGTGAGTGTGTGGCCAACTAAATATACATATAAAGCCCGACAGCTTTACGTGCCTGCCGAAGCACGGTAGCGCTTTAATATAAATGCCACATATGGTAGCCCCTCCTTCGAGCAGTGCAAGCGTTGCTTGACTTTGCCGATCTATTACGAACGACAAGTCTTGCTATGAGCGCTACAAACGTAGACATGATAGGTGATTTCTATTGCACATGCATTTTACATCGGCACCGCAATACTACAGTAGTATGTTCTGTTGCGAACCACGTATCGCGCCACTTGTCGCTACGCCTACAGTCACACCGAGCCTATACGGCTCTGGACAAACGGACTGGCCTATCAAGGCCTGAATGCACGGATTTGTAAACTATTAATAATTGTGTGGCGAGGCATTACGAGCTAGGTGAATTAGTTCTTACTCTCTCGCTGTCTGTTTGATGATATAATAAATAAATGATATTACATTTGTTATTTTTTATGACGATAAACCAGAAAAGTTATGAAATATGAAACAACCAGTCAGGTATTATATCCATACTATATTTTGTATGTCAATAAAATACGACAGTATTTTAAAAAGAACAATGCGACCATTAAATCAGTACACAACATTGTTTCTGCATCGTTGGTCTCGCGGCATAAATGTGCGCGTAGGATTGGGAGGTGTCAGGTTCGATTCCCGGGTCGGGCAAAGTGTTATATGGATTTTTTCGTAAGGAAATTCTCAGTAACAGTACGAAGTCTGGTAATGTGCCCGGTACGGCAATAGGCTCGCCCCCTATTACGTGGGACCTAAACATTCATGGCGAAATGTGAGTGTAATATTACACCTCTGCCTGCCCGTTTGGGGATACAGGCCTGTCTATAAGAAAAATTGTTTCTTTAGTAATTTAGTCACGCCATCCCTTCTTGTCCTGGGAAAAGAACCCGATGGACCAATGGCTTTACGGTCCCTCTAAAGCACGGTAGCGCTCATAGTTACAGCAAAATAAGGTTTCAATTTTGATTAAGCATTTAAATATAGAGAAAATATATATTTTTAAGAGTACATAAATTTATCAGTTATATTAACATAGGTACTCGTAGTACAGTCTCAGCGTAGTTTCAAGTCTTGGATCAGTTAACCTTGTGTGATTGCCCTAGGATATAATAGAGCCCTTTTACTAAACATGTCGATATAGAGATAGAATAATGAAATATAAACACTCAACCCAGCTTACAGAAAAGGACTACCCTAAAGCTATTTTGTTATCCAAAAGAAAAATAATTCAAAAACTTGTATATAAGTTAGTTTTGGCCTTCAATACGGTTGACCTTCTTCGTTTAGTATTTATTTCATACAATACAGACCCGTGATGTATTACAATGAAGACCGGGATAAAAAATACATGTTGTAATAAGAAATAAAACTTGTCGTCTTCATATAATTTATCGTATCCGAACTGGATAAATGTATATTTGAAATCTTAGGTCTGTACTGTTGGCCTTTTATTCATATGTTGAGAACCATTCATTGGTAAAAGGATGTTTTTGTGAAATAATTTACCTATCATACTTTATCATCATCATCATCATCAGCCTTTAACAGTCCACTGCTGGACTAGGCCTCTCCTTTGAAAGGAGGAATTGGCCTGCTATACCACGCTGGCCAAACGGGTTGGTATAGGGTTTGTATCAAGTTTTCCTTCTCTTACAGTGCTGTTCTCTGTATAATATGCTCCCTCTGTCGGCTCTTACGACACCCATGGGATGATATGGGGTGGTGACATTCCGTATTCTTAATCCGTCACCACACGGATAAATCACCATACTTTAGCGTTCCGTCACCATACTTTATACGAAAAGGAATTTCTCTTTTCAGTACACTTTTATTAGGTTGACCAGTAGCTTCACAATAAAATCTAATCAACAGAAGGTCACCCGATTCTAGCTCAAGTATCATCTCAAAACATGGCAAAAAAATAAAATAGTATCAATCAGCTTGTCTGATGGTAGTGCTTTCGAAGAGAAGAAGTTCAGCTCGAAGGAAGGCGCTGAAAGGCGAGTGAAGTATATTTTATCCTTATTATGAAATGGTGTGTGGTGTGTCAAATCTAGTTTTAAAGCTTTCAAACCACCCGAAGGCCTTCTAACTTTTTTGGCCTAACGATTCTTGTCCTGAACCAGGACCGACAGTTTAACGTGCACTTCGAAGCACGGTAGCGCTCTGGTGTGTTCGTGCTCATAGTGCCACAATGCGGTGCGGTCAGTCCCATCCCTTCCAAGTGGTGCTTAACTTTGCCGATCCATTACTAACAACAAGTCATGCTTTGAGCGGTACATGAATTAACATGTTAGGATGTACATCTTGCATGAATGTAGTCTATCTGTTTGAGCTGCCAGTATGGCTGTAAGTTGTTATAATTTTCAGCCGCTGAAGGATTAAAACTAGGTAGGCTTATATAGTTCCAGATACGAGATGTTACTCAACAGAGTAACTATGGTAATCTGTCATTTATTATCGAAAAAGTTTCAATATTTGATTCGTTTTTATTTTTGATAAGCCTGTGGGCTTGGAGTTACACTGTCTGTTAAACGGGAAGTTGATGGTTCGTTACCCACACAGAACAAAGCTTTTGTGATAAACACATTTTTTTTGTTCTGCTTTTGGGTAATATTAATGTTTCTCTAATATGTTTGTATTTAGAAATGTGAAAAATATAAATGTGTTTATCAGTTATTTGATTTTGATTTTTTTTTTATTTCACATACACATATCACCATCTAGTCACAAGCTAAGCAGAGCTTGTGTTATGGTTACTAGATAAAGGATAAACATACATATATACTTTTTTTTTGTAAATACATACATATTATACAAAGAAACACCTAGACCAAGACAAACATCCATGTTCATGTACACAAATGTTTGACTTGAGCGAAAATCGAACCCGTGACCTTCGGAGTAGCAGTCGCTTACACTCCCGTTGCGCCAACCGGTCGTCAAATTCTATACAGGCTTTGCCTATGGCTAAGATAGCTGTGTATAAAGTTTCATAAACTCTTAATATGATTTGGATTATACAGGAAAGTATCGCCTATCGAATTATTCTTGAATAATTTACTTAATATGTTTAAAGAATATAAGCGCTGCTTCCTCGAAACAAAGCACTTTTGCGCGAATCACTATAAAAACAGAGCAAGCAAAATCTAAAACAAAGCAATGCTATGTTTACACATTAACATTATTCCAAACAAGTAGTTTACTACTACACACAACAGCGCAATAAATAATTTAAGGCACAATTTACTGAGAGAAATAAGCCTTCAGCGTGTTCCAGGCATATTTCAAATAACAAATAGAAATATTATTGCTATATTTATTTGAACATATTGTGCTTTGCTTTTGATCTAGTTAAGTTATTGGATAACTGATACACATACTCGTACATACAAATATTTATTTAAATGGTCTTAATCGAAATATCTTCTATTGGTGCGACGTTTCGGTATGATTTATTCCTATTATATAACGATCTATAAATTAGATATTCAACAAGATCTTTTTTGTGTTTCCTAATTACGCCTGAATTCCCGAAGGGGTAGGCGGAGGTGTAAATATTAAACCCACATTTCGCCATGAATTTTTAGGTCCCACGTAATAGGGGGCGAGCCTATTGCCGTTACCGGGCACATCACCAGATTCCGGGCTGCTACTGAGTATTCGGAAAAACCCAGTAACACTTTTGCCTGACCCAGGAATCGAACCCGGGACCTCCGATCAGCAGTCACATACGCTATCCACTGGACCACGGAGGCAGTCCTAATTAGGAAATGTAAATAATACACACTCCTTCGGAAAAGTCCGCCGGTGTGGCATAGTAGGCCAAATCCTCATATTGGCTTACAATTGTAACGCAAATTAGTTGAGGCCTGGGATAACATCGTCCTGGTGTTATCCCAGTTGCAACCCGGGGTCCATTTACTAGTCATACCACATCTGTCTGAATGTTAGCTTTTCCACAGAACAACTGCCTGTCTGACCTCCGCAACCCAGAGGGTTAGCGCAATTCAATGGTTTAGACTAGTGACAGACTACGTACTGACTAGTCAAAATAAACCTGACAAGTCTCTCAATGTATAAAAATATATTCGGAAGGGTTAGGTAAATACCTGTAAAGGTATTAATTTGTAAAGGTTTCATGTAAATTATATTATAATACTCGAAGCTGGGACGAGACACTAGTCAATTCTAATATAATATAAAAATTCTTTTGGTAACGCCATGTTGGAATAATCAAATTTATTTTTTTGTTACTTTTATTGACACTGACTATCGTTAGGACAACTTTTATTACAAAGTGTATATGTAAATAAAAAATGAAATGATCACTGCAAATGGCAGTTGCACAATTACGAAGTGAAGCGTTCTAATGCAGTACCGGGCAAACATTAATTAAACGACAAAATCGCCGGTCGTCAATAACAAAATGTCGAGTTCCAGTTTACTAAAGCCAGGATCAAAATAAATCAGATCCTTCTACTCGTGTTGTTATTTTCTTAAATAATTAGTGTGCTTGGATGACATTAATTGTTTTATTTCCTTGCTTATACACAACCATATTAGATTCCGTCCGGGAAAATTTAAGTGTCTCTTTATCACATTTCAAACATATGTGCTGTATAAACGGTATATATGATCTTTGTAATGCCTCGATAATTATAAAGAAAACTAGAATTGTTATGTTTTTTACTCTTGTGTATTCTTACAATAGCAAACGCGTTAGCAACAGTTGCCTCCTTGCACCGATTTAATTAAGTCACGTACTTTTATTCAATGTAATCATATCATCATCGTGTTGCTCTGATTGCTTTTACTTCCTAGTTTTGTTATTTCTAAGTGTATTGAAGTTTGCTTGTACTCTGGACATTGTTGCACAGATGCCACCTGCCGCCTGCGGCAATAAATGGTTATATGTAGGTAATTTAGTAATGTTGCCATTCGGTGTCATTAGTTAAGGTATACATTTACGTTTTATTTAAGTACTTATTTAGTGATTTTTTAGGGAAAATATTAGTGACGTTATTTTAAGCCACCGATAGCCTAGTGGAGATACTGACGGACTGCTATGCAGAAGGTATCGGGTTTGAATCCTCGGCACGCACCAATGACTTTTCAAAGTTAAGTGCGTATTAAATTGTTAATTATCGCTTGCCCCGTGCCCCAGAGAGCACGTTAAACCATTAATCCCGGCTGTCATAAAGATTAGGTTACGGGAAGTCAGTACCCTGACATAAACTGATACTGGTCTAAAAACCATGGAATATCGCTATCCCTTTGGTTTACGGTCAGACGGCAGTCGCTCTGTGAAAAAGTTGAAACTCTGTCTGTCATATCTAGTTAGACCGGTGAGCGGACCTCGGGCTCCAAGGCGTGTAAGTTTTGGATGCAATCGGGATAACGCTAGAGTTATGATGGTGACAACAGCCAATTTCTTTACATTTCATATAAAAAAATCGGCCATCATATTCGTAAGAACTGGATGGTGTTGTGTGAATGTGGTAGAATATTATATTATTATTATAAATTTAAGAGCTAAAACTGAAGTATGGTCATGTTTCTATAGTCACAGTAAGGAGAGGAATTGTTTACGATTTGTAAAAAAATATTACGTCCTATAAATCCACATGGCCAAGGAGTCCCGTACGGTATATCGAATTACCCTTGAACGATATAACTGTCTACAGAAAGCATGGTTCACCGACGAACGGTAATAAGAAAAAACTATTAGTCGATACCATTATTTAACGACAGCACGTTTCGCCGAATAACGCTACAAAGAATGAATGGTTGGCCGAAACCAAGATTTGCCGATGTCATGGTTCGCCGCAACACGCTTGAACTAAATGATCCTTTACCGATAGCAATTTGCATCGAAATTACCTTTTCTTACATCATTTCTCATCATTACCTGGTTGCCCAATAAGCTAAGTAGACGGAGCCCTGCTTGGCAGGGCTCCTATTTTCAAGTGCGGGGTCACAAGAAAACCTAACGTAACCTATTAGGTACCTACACATAAAAAGGTGGAACTGCATAGTTCGTCTTCTCAGTACATAGAAACGACCAGGCTACAGTAATTGAATAGCTTGCTGGCCTGTGTTCTGGTTTATAAGCGTCTAAGTTGCGCTCGTATATCAACACATCACGTGACTGCCAAGTTGACACTCACTTTATAGTTCGCTACGCTTGGGCACCTAAGAACTGTAACGGTTTCAATATAAGTACTTTGAAAACAGTGAATAGGTATTTTGTTTCCGGTTATATAATGATATAATTATGGTTCGTATAAAATGAAGGGTAACTTTTATCCAATTATAAAATATTTGGCATTTAGAACAATTTTCATTCATCATCATCAGCCTGTATCAGTCCACTGCTGGACGTAGGTCTCTCCTATGGCAAGCCAATGAACTCGGTCTTGAGCTTTTCTTTTCCAGTTCTTGCCCTACGAATATCATTCCCACCTGGCTACAAGATGCCCAACTCTACGTTTGCCGAGACGTGGTCGCCACTCAAGAACCTGACTGCTCCAGCGACCATCGGTTC
Source organism: Euclidia mi (assembly GCA_944739405.2). NCBI lineage: Eukaryota > Metazoa > Arthropoda > Insecta > Lepidoptera > Erebidae > Euclidia > Euclidia mi. The sequence continues at coordinate 5,902,631 of OX123182.2, forward strand.
TGCGGCATATAATGACCTGCCCACTGCCACTTCAGCTTGCTTATTCGCTGAGTAATGTCGGTTACTTTAGTTCTCTGTCGGATAATTTCGTTCCAGATTCGATCCCTAAGAGAAACTAATACAATAAAATAGAAACGCCGAGCATAACTCTTTTCATAGCTCACTGAGCAACCTTGAATTAGTGGACAAGTTGTATCGTGAGTGGCCACGTCTTGGCTCCATAAGTCATTACGGGTAGAACGCGGATTAAAGACTTTTGTCGTCAACATTTGTGGTATCGGCGATGAATTTTCATTAAGTAGCTGAATTCAAGATTCGCTAGTAAAAGTTCGTGGCTATTGTGATTAGCAGCTAACTCTGACTGGTGAAGCGGAGGTCCCATCAATTAACACATTTTTTCTGCAATAAACATATTGATTTTTCTTATTCTGGGTGAAGTTCAGTCACTAATAATGTTCACATTTTCGCATCCAGATAACTAAAAATCATAGGTTTTCACCAGAAAACTATCTGATTGCTATGTGACCGTTTTTACCCGGTATTAGATCAAATATTTTTTTCTTTTATGCTAAAATACTGAATAACATACACACATAACATACAATATACATACACAAAAATAAGGTTTTGAACATGTTTAATAGTTGCTACAAGACTCAGCTACTTATATGCTACTTAAAAGATCAGACTATATAGACGAAATTTACACTCAATATCCTTCCTAAGGATAAACCATGTAATCTTACAGATATCTATGTGAGCGACAACAAAATCAATTAACGTGAACAATATCAAAGTGTGCGTGAGTCCTAAGCCTTAAAACCCTGTGTCCGTCCGCAGTAGCCAGTAACAGATTAAGCCATACGATCGTAACGATTATGGCTCGACAGCTCGCGCGATTAAAATTAAACGACATGCGGGCTCAACTCTACTCAGGCGAGGACCCACTAGGAAATAGTATGTTGCTACGTTGTTGATGTCTATAAAATATATCAGGATTTACAGATTTTATAACTGGATGTCCCAGAATGGAATATATCTCCTTACGCTACGATAGCCTTACTAATTTCCTGCTTTTCTTTTCTAGCAGTCGTAGTCACAGAAAGGCCATTTAAATAAAGCCAAAATAAATTTGTGCATAATATATTGTTCTAGAGTTGCCCTAGACAGGTGGGAATTGTTACAGAAGGCAATGGAAGCTTTAAGTTTACATCCACATGACCAGGGCAAATATAAAGTCTGACATATATTCGACTGGTTTCTCAGCGCTAACAATCAAAGACAATAATAATACAGTTACCTGGATCTTCACTGGTGTCGGTCCTGGAACCAAGGTAAGTAGACACACACAAAACTAGAGTGGTCACAATATATTGAATGATATATCTACCCAGCCGCCAGACTCCAAACGCGACGTCTTCAACACGAGGACAGGAGACAGGATTCACAATTTACAAAACGTCAATGTTCAATATAATATTACAAAGTTCATCAAGGGCTCACTAAGCCGTGCCGGGCAAATCAAATAGCAGCAATTTACAAAGGTTTTACAAAATTTAGTTCAATGTACACACCACGCGTGGTCAATCCAACATTTTTATAACGGAAGTGTCAATGACAGTTCTTACAAATGTGACCAGTGTCAAAAAATTACCATAGATAACAAATGTTACCAAACTAATATTATCGACTTATACTAATTATTATAGACAGTATATCTATTTCAAACATATATGGTACTAGCTGACCTTATAGACGATGTCCTGTCTAAACAATAATAAGTAATATAGCAGCAGTTAAAGCGACTTTATAATATTTTCCCCAAAAGTAAGTTTAAGTGAATCTAGCCTAATATACTATGAAAATTTACCTTCCTTGTAATCGCATCACTATGATTTTCTTCCCCATACAGAAAATACAGTTCAGAAGTCATTTTACGGTAACGCCGCGCCAAGTTGACATCAGTCAGGAGCGTGTCACGCCTGATATCATGTCTGGTATTCCATTGAATATATCAGCAAAAGAAATAAAAAACATTATTAAATCTGTGACGTCACATCGCGCTCCTCCGCCGCGAGCCTCGCTACGAGTGACGCACAGCAATGGGCCGTTCCCTCGCGCCCCTCCGCGCCGGCCCTATAAATACAGCGGATACGAGGCTTCGCCCCTTTCCTTCGGCCAGCACCGCCAGTTGAGTACAAGATCATCCGAAGACCTGTGAAGTGCCAGCGTCACCCACGCCCTGGATAATTGTCTCATCTGCTAATCTTAATTGTCAGTTTTTTTATTTATAACTAAAGCCATCGAATAACTGGAATTATAACGCGAGTTTAAACTTTCCTGGTGATATTTTTTATTTATTTCCCGTAAGTCAACCTAATTATATCTCTTTAATTGCTCGGCGAGTGATCGATCCCGGCTACCCCGTGGAAATCAATCACTCGTGCGACATTGGCGCCCAATAGAATTTTTAATTATATTATATATATAATTTTTAAAACGTAAGTTGGCACTAAACCCTAACATTAAACTCTCTCACTAGAGAATTTCAATGGAAAGAGGTTATTCCGTCTGACCAAAGAAATGACATTCTAAGGGAGAATCATTCTTCGCCCACTGCTGGACATCTGGGTATTTTTAAGACATACAAACGTCTCGCACTTAATTACTTTTGGCCTGGTATGTACACTGATGTTGTCAAGTTCGTCAGTTCATGTGAACCTTGTATCACCCATAAACACCAAAATCACCCAAATTTAGGTCTAATGGGAAAACCCAAATCATGTCAAAAGCCCTTTCAGACGATTAGTATTGATTTGATTGGTCCATTGCCTCCCAGCAGGAAACAAAACACTTTTATATTTGTGGTCAGTTGTTGTTTCTCTAAATATTGTTTACTTTTCCCCATTAAACGGGCAACTGCAGAAGTGATAACAAAAATTCTTGAGGAAAATGTATTTTTGGTGCATGGAATTCCATCTACTATTGTTTTGGATAACGGTAAATAATTTATTAGCGCAACCTTTAAAAGTATGTTGTCAAAATATAAAATTCCAAATTTGCATTTTACACCGTTGTATACTCCCCACGTTAACTCAGTTAAACGTTACAACAAAACCATTATGACAGCTATTTCAACTTTCATAGAATCTGATCATCGAATCTGGGACACTCTAATCACTAAAGTTCAATTCGCCCTTAACTGCGCAGTTAGTGAGGTTACTCGTTATTCTCCTAATTTTCTTGTTTTTGGTAGGGAGGTCATAACATGTGGTTCTCAGTATATTGATAAGGAATTTAATTCCGATATGGTGCTTGAACCACGGGACGGCTATGCCGAAACTTTAGGCTATTTATCTTCTATTTTCGAGAAGGTACATTCAGCTCTGTTGTCGGCCCACCAACGAAATTGTTCATCTTATAATCTTCGCCGTAAACAGGCAGAATTCAATGTCGGTGATATAGTTTGGCGCAGAACGTTTCATCTTAGTGATAAGGATAGTGGCGGGGGTAAATTTCCGGGACATGATGGCCTCAGCATAGAACATTTACAATGTGCTGGTCCGCATCTGCCTAGAGTTTTATCCATGCTATTTAACTTTTATGTGCGGCATTCCTATTTACCAACAGAACTGATGAGAACAATAGTTGTACCAATAGTCAAGAGTAAAAGCAAGGATGCGGCAGACAAGGATAACTATAGGCCTATATCCATAGCGACCGTAATAGCCAAGGTTCTTGATTGTGTTATTGAGCGTAGAATAACTGAGCAGCTTATACCACATGATTCTCAGTTCGGCTTTAGAGCAGGGTTGTCGACCGAAACTGCTATTCTGGCACTCAAACATACTGTTAGGTACTATACAGATAGAAAAACGCCTGTGTATGCTGCTTTTTTGGACCTCTCCAAGGCTTTTGACCTGGTTGATTATGACATCCTATGGTCAAAATTGCGGGAGAAATCCATGCCTCATGAGTTTATCAGCCTCCTCCAGTACTGGTATGGCCACCAAATAAATCAGTTTAGATGGTCGGGTGCATTGTCTGACGAGTATGGGCTGAGGTGTGGTGTGAGGCAAGGAGGGGTGACGTCCCCAGCGCTTTTCAGTCTATACATCGATCAGCTGATCGAGGAGCTCAGTAGCACTGGTGTCGGATGCTCTGTTGATGGTAAGATTATCAACAGTATCAGCTACGCGGATGACATGGCGTTGCTGAGCCCCTCTGTTGATACGCTCAGACGTTTGCTTACAGTGTGTGAACAATATGCCACTGCTCATGGCCTACGTTACAATGCCGGGCAAAGCGAGACTATGAATTTTCGAACAAGTTGCAGAAAACCTGAGGTTGTCCCGCTTGTTTACATTTATGGGGTGGCACTGAAAAGGGTGTCACAGTTTAAATACCTAGGACAACTTTTGAATGAGGACCTAGGTGATGATATAGAGGGAACGAAGGGCGTTGTCGGTTCGATGCAATATGCTGGTCCGCAGGTTTGCTCGGAGTACTAAGGAAGTTAAAATTACTCTATTCAAGGCATACTGCCAGACTTTTTACACCTGCAGCCTGTGGCTCAGATATACGCAGAGAACCTACAAAGCTCTTCACGTGCAATACTATAACGCATTCCGGGTACTATTGGGTTTTCCGCGGTTTTGTAGCGCGTCAATCATGATTGCTGAGGCAAACATAGACAGCTTTGAAGCGATTATACGCTAGAGGAATGCATCTTTGATGAGCAGAATGCGTAGAAGCCCCAATAGCATCCTTCTAAATATTGCAGGGAAACCAGACTCTCCATTCTTGGTGCACTGGTCCCGTGAACATTGCTGCGGTCCCGGTGCCGAGGGAAGGTTTTTGAATTAGGCCTAATTTTAATTTCAAAAATGTATTTTGTTACTAATGTTTTTTGTATGAATATGGAAAGTCTCCGAAATAAATGTTTATTATTATTATTATTAAATAGCATATATGCGAAGAGAAAACTCGAAATCAATCTTGCTAGCGTGGTAGGTCAAATCCTCCTCTTTCACCTACCACGAGTTTTATTTTGACTGCACGATTGGCCTAGTGTTTTAAGCCTCCCTCTCCTCGTCCACTCTTGCGCCGAGTGTCAAGCAACGCGGTTCGATGCCCACACAAGACAACATTTTGTGAGATTCTCAAATGGTTGTAACGATTCTGGGTGAACATTATGTTCGTTAGTTGTATGTTTCTAAAGTCCTCCACGACACAGGATTTATTCCTAGTGTAATTGTATTAAAAAAATTAAGTTGACTGGTGGTCTGGAAATTTAGTTTAAAAAAAGCAGCGATAGTGGTGTACGTAACGGACTGCCGAGACGATGGTCTCGGGTTCGATACCCAGATACCCCGGGCACACACCTCTGACTTTTCGAAGTTATGTGTGTATTTATAAATTAACTATCGCTAGCTTAGTGATGTGCCCGGTAGATGGCAATGGGCTCGCCCCCTATTACACTAGGACCGAAACATAACTGGCGAAATGTGGGTGTGTAATATACCTCTGCCTACCCCTTCGGAGATAAAAGGCGTGAAGTTATGTATGTTTATATGAAATTGACTGGCAGTGCTAAGTACTGTGAAGCAAATTAGGAGAGCCTTAAGTCCAGCAGTGGGTTGCAAAAGCTGCGGTATTGGACTATAATAACAGCAAATGTTTCTTAGTGCGCACGCAACTTAAATATGAATAGTTGGTAACTGGGGGTTTTGCCTCTGGCTATTGAGCTAGATATGCAGCAGTGAAATGTGAGGGAAATAAATTGGTATCGCGCTGAGTGAGCGTATTGTGACATGTTGGTTTATATTCTGCACGCATGGGCGAAGTTGGGGCATGGCTTACATTAGTTTTCGCATCTGTATATATCTAAAATAATCTGATTTAAATTAGATGAACCCACGGTTACACCCGCGTTATTTAAGACTATTGCTCCGCTCCCGTGCTCATAGCGAGTTATATAGCCTACTAACAGCAGTCCTCGATAAATGCGCTAGTCAAATCAAATCGGACCAGTAGTCCTGAGATAAGAGCGTTCAAGTAAACAAACTGTTCAGCTTTATAGTATTATATAGTAAAGATTCTTGCGTTACTGACTGACTGACAGACAAGCTACAGCAAAAACTATCGGGCGCAAGAAACTGCAATTTGGCATGTATGTTATTTGGAGCGTAGGGGTGCACTAAGACCGGATTGCCCGAAATTCCCACAAAATCGGGAAGAAACGGTCAATTAAAAAACAAAATTGCGAGCGTAGCTGCAGGCATCCACTAGTGTACCCACTTATATGGAAATAAAAGTCAAAAATATCAGGCACAACTTTCTTTATTTTGTAGGAGATACTATGTAAATGTCTCTATATAAATACATTATAAAAAAATATATACAGCCTGTCATCATACAATATCGTCTTTGGGATAACTTAAATTACAGACCTGAGTTGCTCTGTCGAAATAAAGATCAAAAAGTCTTCAAAAATAGAGACATGACCATCTTAGACATTCGTAACAATTGTTATACAATTCCAATAATTTTAAATAAAAACCTTGCTTATCATGATATAGGTAGATTTTTGGATTGATGGCGGAGTCGATCGCAAAGGTAAAGTGCAGGTATATGAGCTCCAACACATTTCTATGTCATAACATAACAAACTAACACATACATCATCTGTATTAAAAACATATTGATAGAATCTGCATGCAGTCGCTCTGAGCAGTCCTCCTAGTACTACCAAAATAGCTTCCCCCTACAAACTCTACATACTTATCGCTCGGCGTGTTATCCCAACCCCATAGCACCCTTGAAATACCTTCTTACTCAGTACCAAAAAAGTATTATTCTATGAATATTCTGCCGCTGTCGAACATTAAAAAGGGAACAAAATTATTAATTTACGTAATAGTTATCCAAGCATCCATAACTTCGAAAACACCTCCCAGCTGCTACATAATTTACAACAAACAATTTCCACCCAATAATAAAACGTTTAATAAATACCCAATTTATCAGTATCAATGTATATCATTGAGTTATTAATAGGTAATAATATCTACCTAGTCTTGGATCCGATCGAAGGCGGGGTTCGAACGTTTGTTAAATTGCGTCTAAAGCCCATTTCCAGCCAGCTTACTAAACGTAGGATGGTGAGATTAGCACGAATATTAGTTGATATTTCATCACTGTAGTAGCTGTAGAACTAGTTTCTTAAGTAGGTATAAGATATAATTTTAGAGGACTCGAACTATTCAAGACGTGTTGCATAGATTTTTATTTTACTAACAGCTTAATTTTGTAACGATGAATTGATTTTATTTGCAAGAGGATTCTTGATAATCAATTATTATTTTTGACGGATCATTTACTACACTTACTTATTTTAAGGATATAAATACTTTCTTTTACTGTGAGCTTGACATCGGTCGTGGTCACGAGGAGACTCGAAACTTACGACGTCGACGCATTTATTACATGTCGCAGTAGATTATAATCAATTAAAGTGTAATTACTCTTACTCTCCAGAAGTAGAGCACACGTCGTTTGTGTCTCGTAGAACCATGTCGGTAATTAATACGAAAATTAGTTCTCTCTGCCGCATCCCAAAATACCGATCTATTTTATAGAAGCAAAATTTTCATTTTACTTCTTTTAACGTAAAAATATAAAAGGGATACGGTTCTTATTTATTTACTTTTCATTAATTTTACCAAGACTAAACCACTTGAAGCGTCAACAAAATAATATAACGTAGCATAAAATATATTTTACCAAGAAATTTTACTGCTAAAGCCGGTTAGATCATCACAATCTAAAACACAAGTAAACAAACTCCCAGAGGGTCTAGTTTATCAATAATGTTGCAGTTTCAGATATTTTGGGGATACATAAACAACGAAAACATCACGTTTTATTACATGTACTGATTCTATCACTATTTTTGATACGCCATATTTTTCGTGAGACGAAGACTATGCCAACTTTATTCTGAGAAATTCGTTGTCGTTAATTTTATCAAAGTGATACCTAGAAAATCTGTTTGAAAGAGTATTTTGAATTAGAATTCTCGGTAGGTAGTTTCGAAAGTAAATGGTGTAATGAGAAACTGCAACTAAAGTATATAAATGTTTTCTAGAAAGCTGTGTACATTAAATTTTGCGTAATAAAGATAGTGTTTCGGTGTATGTAGTTCTTTGAATTCCTGTGGACGTTTTGTTTTTAACATACATAAAATACAGTTAACGGTAAACCATGATGTATTATTTACTACATGTGTTTTCTTATGAATAACTATTACTGCGCTAGTAATGAAACTTAACGGGATTTTCAAACATTCAACCAGCGGACACAAAGAACACCCAGACTCAAGAAACATAAAGAACAATGGCCACTTCTCACACATTGAATGACCTGATAATGAGTTATTGTGTATATATATAAAATGTACGAAAACAAGTAGCTCTATGATCAAGAAATTATACTGTGAAGACAGTTTTTCTTATAAAAGTCTAGGAATTACATAATACACCGAAATTAGTTCGTATTAATTTGACAGATTCTCCCATGTCCAATGTCACCAGCGGCGTCTTTACGTCAAACGTTCCGTTGCATCCATAACCAACGTTTTCAACGGCAGAAATACATTTATATTTATCTTTTTATATCTTTTAACATAAAAAAATACATCCATTTATGATCAGCTTTTAACAACTTGATTCAATTTATATTTAAAATTAAGTTTTCTTTTTTCTCGAATGCCGTGTGGTTGACGGCATAGAATACAAGTGTCACCACCCCCTATCTTCCCGTGGCACTATGGTTCGTCTAGAACAAGCTAGCTAGACAAAAACAACTCTTAAATTCCTGGAAGTTAATTACTATTACGAACTCATTACCCCTATACATTGAGGATTACACCTATTAATTATCAATACTACCCTCATTTAGAGCGTCATTAAGGTATGTTTATAAGATGTTGACTATTTAAAGGGCATTCATTTGCATTTTTACATCATATTTGATAGCATTGTTTATGTCACTAAAAGAAATTTGTGAAAGTGTTTTTGTGATGGATTGTATACGTAAGGGTAAGTTGTTATATTTTATTTCATTTTCAACATGGGAACTTCATTCTTTAGTCTTATAAAATGAAATGTTTGAATTTTCACCCACTTTTTTACTCATTTTTTCAAATTCATCGGTCAAATAATAACATGTCCCCACTTGTCCCCACCGTAGAACCTATCATATACGATTCTCATAAGTGTCTAGTAGTTATACGTAAAAAAATTCATTGCGATATATTTGCACAACTAATTTTTATTTATTTTTTTCTTTCAACAGTTTTTACCGTCTCAAGAATGGATTTTTTCGAAGAATGGCTGAAACACCCGAAGGAAACGCGGAATGAGGAGCTCTTTCGGTTTATATCTTTGAGATATAATTTTGATGGTGTTACGGAGCAGTCTCTGCGAGATATTAAAGTACTAATCTCAAGATATTCAACGAAATTTGCTGAAAAGTGGAGCAGCTGTGGAAGAAATCGAGAGCGATTCCTACAAAAGTATTCGACGTGGCTGGAGGGTCTTGACATATCTTTCGATGTGTCCGTTTATTTATCTCTGCCAACTACATCTGGAGAACCGGGACCCGGAAGACCTACTAAAGATTTTGAACATTCTAGTCTCAAAACGAAGAGACGACGTGTAGACGACCTATTACAGTCCAGAAGTGCTAGTGAATTAATTTACGCCGCTGAAGTGTCAGCTCGAATCTCGGGTCAGAGAAGTGTAGCACGTCAAATTAAAGATGTGACTAGTGATCCTTCAATAACCAAGACCACGAGTGAAGAAAGTGCCCCCAGGAGTTTAACAAGTGAGGAAGCTTTAGCGTACTACGTTGATAGTAAATCAAGTAGCCATAGCTATAAGCAGACTCGGAAGTGGAGTATTAAAGCTGGACATAAGGTGTTTCCGTCAATGTACAGTGTTAGAAAGGCTAAAATAGCCTGCTACCCGTCAGGTGAACAAATTACAGTCAATGAAACGCATGCTGAAATCAAAGTTCAGGCAATTCTTGATAAGACTGCCGAACGTTTAGTTTCAGCACAACAAGAAGTTGTTCATAGTCTGTTACCTTGCACGTCATTCACATTAATCAGTAAATGGGGTTGTGATGGAAGTTCCGGTCATAGTATGTACAAACAAAAATTCACTAATTGTGACGATAGTGACGAGTTTTTATTTGTATTTTCTTTCGTTCCTCTTCAATTGAAAGATGAAAGTGGTAATATTGTGTGGCAGAATCCTCGGCCCTGTTCTACAATGTATTGTCGGCCAATAAAGTTTATCTTTTCTAAGGAAACGAAAGATTTTACGATTTCGGAAACCAATAAGGTTTTAGAAGAGATAAACGCTTTATTGCCGACAACCTGCAAGGTGATGGAGACCGAAGTATCTGTCACACATGTTATGCTTTTAACAATGATTGACGGAAAAGTTTGCAATGCTCTGACCGAAACTTCTTCCTCACAAAAATGTTTTATTTGTGGGGCAACTCCAACAATGATGAATGATCTGTCAAAAGAGTTTGCTGCGGACAAAGATAATCTTGGTTTTGGTTTGTCTACGTTGCACGCTTGGATAAGGTGCTTTGAATGCTTGCTTCACATTAGCTATCGACTAAATATAAAAAAATGGCAGTTAAGAACAGCCGAAGACAAAGCTAGTGTGAAACAACGTTCAGATGACATTAAAAAACGATTTAAAAGCGAAATGGGCTTGATTGTAGACAAACCAAAACCAGGGTTCGGTAACACTAATGACGGGAACACCGCGCGAAGATTTTTTGGAAATCCCGAGGCTAGTGCCGATATTACAGGGTTAGATGTTTCACTAATACAAAAATTTGGCATACTACTTCGCACTTTATCATCGGAATATGATATAAATATTGAAAAATTCGTTAACTTAGCTCAAGAAACTAGACAACTTTATGTAAATCTCTATTCATGGTATTACATGCCCGCTACTGTCCACAAAATACTTTTGCACAGTGGCGAAGTAATTAGATCGTCCCTTCTACCTATAGGCCAGCTTTCCGAGGAAGCACAGGAAGCTCGGAATAAGGACTGCAGAAGATTTCGTGAGCACAACACACGAAAGCGATCACGGGAGGCTACGAATAGAGATTTACTTAATATGTTATTGATAACATCTGACCCTGTAATAAACGGTTTACGAGAAGTTCCTCGGAAGAAAATAGGTACGCTTCCAACTGAAGTATTAGATTTAATTGTCCCACCTAGCTGTAAGGAACAAAATGTTAATATGATTTCTACTTTTCATAGTTCTGCCCCTCACGACCATGACTATTCAATGGATGATTCATCTGATGATAGTGATGATAATGAGTAATAGATTTAGTTCTTAGATATTTTATGCATCTGTTATTAGATTTTATAGCGACGTCGAGGGATAAATCACTTTATAAAATGTTCAAAAAATATATTATACACATATGCCCGATAAATGTTTTTTTTTTCATGATACCAGCTCAAATGACAAACTGCCTTGAAAAAAGTACCAAAAACCTTATATCTTTGCTTATTAACCGCATCTAGACATAAAAATCAAATAAAATAATTTTGTCTAGCTAGCTTGTTCTAGACGAACCATAGTGCGTGGGTGTCGTAAGAGGCGACTAAGGGATAACACGATGCAAATACCATCTTTGCGTAGACGGAAAACTCGACATCAAACCCTAAACGACTGCCTCGTTGGTCTCGCGGCATAAATGTGTGCGTGGGATCGGGAGGTCCCGGGTTCGATTCCTGGGTCGGGCAGTGTTATTGGGTTTTTCTGCCACGAAATTCTCAGTAGCAGCACGGAGTCTGGAAATGTGCCCGGTACGGCAATAGGCTCGCCCCTTATTACGTGGGACTAAAGTATATCTGGCGAAATGTGGGTGTAGAAATACACCTCCGCCTACCCCTTCGGGGATAAAAGGCGTGACGATATGTATGTATGTGTATTTTCTCGAGGTTTTGACAAAACCAGTTGCTAAAGATGTGGTATAAGTGAAATGGAACGTAGCTAAACAAGGAAGTATTATCGGGCACAGATAATATAACAATGCAGCGAATAAAAAATATTTTGATAAGGATGCGTTCACGAGTTCCAGAACATCTTTACAACCCAAAACTTTTCTTTTTACCTAGACTTCTATAAAATAGAATTGTTAGTGAAATCATTACACTAAAAAATAGCCTTAATTTTAAAATAAGTTTTATCTCTATACATGTTTAGGTCAAAAATTGCCATTCTTCTTTTGTCAGTTCGTATCAGCCACCATGTCCTATTATATTATGAGACTCTATTTTCTATGATATTATGTCACACAAGTGTTGTTGTAATAAAACCAAATCAAATTGGCACAATTTATTACATAAACATTTTAAATAGTAACCTCGTCAACCATCGGGCGTATTAAAATTATTTAAGGAATTCCATTAATTTAAAACCACGTAATTTTCGTGTCTTGATCCAATATTTCCGTTTACAGAAAATTAAAAGAATTATAATAAGCCCATTATTCTCAGAATTTTAATATACATATGGAAATAAGTCGCTGAAATATTTTTACAGCGGAAACCTAAATTACATAATTAATATAAAATTTAAAATTAAATGCCTTCCAAATTTTAAGGATAAAAAGTTAGTCTTCATCGCAAAGTTTCGTTTAAATATGCAACATAAAATTCGGATATGATGTGTCGAAATTTCATCGTAGTGTGTGTACGAAGCTTTTGCCACACTGGCCAGTCGAGTTTGAAGTCTAACTTTTCCGTATACTAAAGATACTTAGTATTTGTTTCGTAATGTGTTACCAACGACAAATAAGAAATGAAACATTTACGTTTACATTTGTTTTAAGAATCCGATATATAAGCACCCTTGAAAACGTCATGATCACGTATCTACTGACATGTTGCAGGTGAATTGTAAATAGGCAGCAATTAAATAGGTAAAATTGCTGTTTTTGCGGCCACTTTAAAGACGACTGAAACACAGGTACGTTGTACATGCCCCGAAAGACAGTCTTAATTTAATGTTGGTGGCATAGGAAAGTTTAGACTCCCATACTGTCTAAAAATACACATAAAAATGTGTGCTGGACTCGATCTCGATCGACACTATACGTTTAATTCTAGCAACACCATTAAATCACTCTCTAACCCCATTACAGACCCGTAAGCTCGAGATTGTCCCTCCCAGTGATAACGACCTGACAATGATCCCATATACGTGAACCCTATTATGGCTAAGTACAGAACTGTTGTACAAAACCACAGCGTTTCAAGGTTTATGGGGTATATTATCGTTAACGAATGTATTGGTAATGGTTTGAAAGTCTATAATGATTTATGTTAAGGTTTCTGCCTACAGCCCTGTCTGTGCAGGTGTTGGTTTGAGCGACAAAAGTTACCTGTATGTAATCTTATTATGTTGGATAAGTTATTGTGGGGGCTGACATAGCATTTTGTACGTAACGATTATTATACGTAGCGCGGCAAGCCAGTCCTTGCTCGACCGCGATTATGTCAAGTCGCTATAACAATTATTGTACTACTGTGGACAATATATATGGTGAAAGTTACTTCGGCCTTTGATTATCTCTCCTTGCACACTGCCCCAAACATACAGACACCTAGGACTCAACAGTGGTGACCCCTGACAACGGACACGCAACCTTCGGCTCAGCTTCGGCAACGCGGCGTCAACGCACGTGCATATGGTCAGCGGAATCAAACAAGCGCATGTGCAGCGTGGCAACAGCGAGCCAAGCAGCCTGGACACGAAGACATCCTGGACTCATGGGAGACGACTCGCCCTTTTCCCTACGACCGAAAGCGCTGACGGCCTAACTGCGGAGAACATCTGAGTCAGGACACGTGAAACAATCCAAGTATGTAAAAGACAACATGACTATCTGCCGACAACAGTGACTACGGCAATATGGGCAGCAGCAGAATACCGGAGCGGCATACGACGGCGGACGGCACTTTGCAGGACAGTGCGTACGTCGAGGCATAGGCGTAAGGCGTATTGACCTTGGTGGCGAGGCAGCATTTCGCACCAAGACGAGCAATACGCAGCACACTCCGAGGACAGTGATCGACACGGGACCGGCGGTGGCACTCCATGGAACAGTGCACGCGTCGTTGCGGCTGATCACACTTGGAAGTGAAGATAGATACCGCTCAGTGTTGGATAACGCACCCTGTCGTTCCTCATCACGGCCCAGGCAGAACGGTGAAAATCGCTGGCAGGATGGACGAAACCTATTTGCTTCTTCGTACGACCAGCTCTCTGTACAAGCGGCTTACGAAGAGCAAAAGAAGTTTGACAAAAACGGCATTTGTGTTATTATTGTGTTATGTTAATCTGTAGTTCTAAAAATAAATCCAAGAGTATAATAAAATTATAATGTGACACATATTGAATCAGTAGGTACAGTGTTTTCACTTAGTATGCATTCTCAGAACTAGCGCTCCGGTAACTCGATACAGGTTAATGATACGACGCGATTCGCGAGCGCTAGCAGAAGTTACTGATTATTTTTTTATGTTGTTAATTTTTTGTACCTATGTTAATATTGATATCTCGTATTGGGGAGTATTGTAGCGGCTGCTGACGCTACAAATTATACAGGGTAATTTTTATGTAGTTCGGATATTTAAGTATGTTATACATTTACAAAAATTAATAAACACGTATTTTTTATTTTTTTGTTTTACCAAAAAATAACAAAGTTATCGCTTATTAAAGAATATCTACTTGAAACAGATGTTCATGTTCACCCAATGGCTTATCAGCTGCGAGCTCGACGCGACACAATAAAGCGCGCGGGCGCGCTACCTAAAGGTTGAAAGACTTGTACCTACACTGATCAGATACTGTGTTCTAGCTTCAAAATTATTGTTATTCACGTAACTACCGTGCTTCATCAGTCCAGAGGATGTTCGCTTCGGGATGCTTAATAAGCCATTCACACAAGACTCGTCGTGGTACTTGGTCTACTTCCTGAAGATGGTGTACCGGCTGGTAGTGGTACGGATGGAGACCGGCTGCGTTTAACAGTCTCCACACTGCGGGCTGGCACCGTCCGATCGATCCGTTTACTTGGAACTACTGGGTTGTTTACTGCTTGAGCTCGCATACGAGGTACACTTTCTTGTTCGTACATTGTTCTAGCTGCACGAAGGCTTTCACCACTCAGTAAATAAACTACCTAGTACCATTTCGTAGCACTCGCGTTTGAAAATCGTTGGGACGTCATTCTAACGACTTGCGACCGGCGAGTGCGTCGGCGCGGCGCTTGCGCGAAATTACCACACGTGCCACTTTCTCGATGCGCCCGAGTTGACTGGCGCGCGGCTGGCTTGTGGATTGTTGTCCTTTACCACGCCCCGCACCCCGCGTCCTGCATCCCGCGTCCCATACCGCAGTCGCATCGCGCGCGTGTTTGATAGTATTATTGCAACGAATAACTTTGTGTCTATGATTTCCTTGTATCTCGGATATTTTTACTCGGCATTGGTGGGATAAAAAAGTAAATAGTTATTTATGGAAATGTGTTCTATTATTGATATAGAACCACAGAAAAAATATCCGAACTGCATAAAAAATTACCCTGTATACAAGGCACGCTATTGTGTAAGTGCGGCGCAGCAGTCGTCTCCAAGCTCCCCTACAGTTAGGTCGTCGTTAGGTAGTTTATTTATAAGTATATTTAAATGTGGTACCACAGTAAAAGTATATATTACTTATGTTCGTATCTTTCTTTTATCGTTCGGTGTGACACCGGCTTTAATGCAGCCGAGCTAACATTAGGTCAGTCGTTGCGCTTACCAGGCGATTTTTACAGCGAAGTAAGTACAAAGTACACTGGCGATTATTATACGTACGTCGAAAAATTGCGAGAATATATAAATAGTCTCCGTCCCAAGTCACGAACTGAGAGCGATTCTCGACGCATATTTGTTTTTAACACGCTTTTATTAGGTCGTCGTGTATGTAACTAACTATGTAATGGAATATAAGGTAACTAATTTAACCATCTTCCAAGGGTCGTAGCGTAATGAAAATTGGCAGCTGTATGTATTTCTGATGTTAATTTAATAATATGGTACTGTCGAACTGATCTTATGATGGAGCCGGAAGATATGACCTGGAACTTCATGATGGAAAAACGTATGATGGCTGTTTTGGATTTCTTATAAGAGTCTTGTAATGAACTTTGACTACAATTAGGTTTCAAGGTCTGATGATGAAGCCGGAAGATAGGCACTGGCATTCCATGATGGAATATCGTATCATAGTCGTGTTTGCACTTGTGAGAAAGGTCACGTAATGAACTTTTACTACAATTAGGTTTCAAGGTCTGACGATGAAGCCGGAATATAGGCACTGGCATTCCACGATGGAATATCGTATCATAGTCGTTTTTGCACTTGTGAGAAAGGCCACGTTATGAACTTTGACTACAATTAGGTTTCAAGGTCTGATGATGAAGCCGGAAGATAGGCACTGGCATTCCATGATGGAATACCGTATTGAAATAAAACGACGTATTCCCAGAGACGAGTGGCAAAGACTAACAATGTTTTATTTCTAACTATTGAAGTAAACACATAATTTGAAATACATGTCTATATGTCTAGTGACAATAAAAGACAGATGACCAGTACGATACATGGCCAGTGCTAATACATACTGTGTAGATATTAAACCTTCAACACCCCCACTATATCTAACAATATGTATATACACAATTACAATCTTTGAATACCTTATATATCCAAAAACGTATGTTTCACAACACAAAGTATTGGTGAATACATCAGCTGGCATCGCAGCTGTAGGCAAATACTATTCACATTTACAATTGTATTTACTATACATTCTATACAAAAGTAAAATATCTAGAATAGCAGTTGTTAAATTGACTAAAAAATCCAACTGCATAAGTAATATCCAGGCCTGGTTAGAACTGCTAAGTACATTAGACAACCAATAGCTTGATATGGGAATTTTCCAACATATTTTTCCCCCTTACATACATGCAAGTTAATTTTTGTAACACCTGATCAATATAATCAGACTGGTTCAATGTGATAGATTTCTCAGATTTATTAACACATTGACACCAATGACTTTCTTAAGTTTGAAATACTAACTAATAAATTTTTCAAATATTCTGTTTCTTTACAACCATTTGAAAAAATAAAAATCTCTACAAAAAATATTTCTAACTTTTGTATACATACATGGATCTATCTTAGATCTCCTATAAACAATACATTAATAGCAACCTCCTATAAACAATACATTCATAGCAACTAGATCTCCTATAAACAATACATTCATAGCAACTAGATCTCCTATGAACAATACATTCATAGCAACTAAATATGCACGGAACCGAACTTTGTTATCACTGTCATATTTTTACAAAGCACCCACTTACACTGCACAACCCTACCATCTTGTGAACTATCATATAATTCCCATGCATAATTTTCTTTTTACTTTAGTTCTTCTTGCATGGCCAACGTCCACTGTTTCTCTTCTGGTCCGTTGCAGTGTCAAACCTGCCCCAGCATAGGTTTCAGCACTTGAGCAAAGATTCAACATACCATATCTCTCTGGTGGTTTCCGTGTTCGTCTGGGTCTGTCCATGAATTCTTCATTTTTACACTGAAGTGTACTCTCTGAGTCTTTATAAACATTATCACTGTTGGAGTTATCTTAAAGACTAGATAATATGTAGATTCCAAACTTGTTACATTCTGGGCTTGTTGTTTACCTTCAAGACTAGATGTTGATTCCAAAACCTGTTACCTTCTGGGATTGTTCTGGTTTAACCTAATCCCCCACTGAAGCAACATTCTGGTCTTGCACTTGAATCACACATTCTGAATTGATTTCTGGCTTCAATTTCAGGCCTATAACCTGAAATAATACAACGTTTACCCATCGACCGCGCTTGTAATTTCTTTATCTGGTTCTGCCTTTATACAATGTTTCATGCCTTCCAGAACCAAAAAACTTTCTGCAGCGAAACACCACTCCGAATAATTATCGCGTCTCTTTAGTTTCGGCACATTTACTAGGTAGTTGCTAGCCATTTTGTGAAACTGATATACTGCGATTATTAGAATTACAACTATATTGCACTGGATACTATCTTTTAACACTTGCTTGCAAAATTCTTGTTAAAACGAATACTGTCTTTTAACACTTGCTTGCAAAATTCTTGCTAAAACGACTCAATTGCAATTTTAACACTTGCTCGCAAACTCCTTGTTAAAACGAATACTGTATTTTAACACTTCCTTGCAAAATCCTTGTTAAAACGACTCTATTGCAATTTTAGGAGCTCCCTGGGCCCATAACCTGAAATAAAACGACATATTCCCAGAGACGAGTGGCAAAGACTAACAATGTTTTATTTCTAACTATTGAAGGAAACACATAATTTGAAATACATGTCTATATGTCTAGTGACAATAAAAGACAGATGACCAGTACGATACATGGCCAGTGCTAATACATACTGTGTAGATATTAAACCTTCAACACGTATCATGGTCGTATTTGCACTAGTGAGAAAGGTCATGTAATGGACTTTGGACACGATCAGGTTTCAAGGTTATAACAAACCAATTATAATATATTGTAGACCACGCAGTGGTGTAGTTAGGGTTCGTACTTTTGCGGCTGGACAGGCGTATGTGGCCCTGAGTGGAGTAAAATCACTTAGTGGTCTCCTGATTGAAGAGCTAGATTGTTATAAGCTGACAGATAAAACATCATGTTATACAGACACAAAGGCAGAGATGGAGAGGATGCGGGCTCATTCGCCTACTTAAAATAAATGTAAAAATGTTAAAAATATTTCGTTATCAAAGACCAAAAAGTATAAAATAAATTAATAGTTTAAACACACTAGAAAAACACGCTTTAATAAATGCACTTAAAAACAAAAATAAATAATGGATCGTTCAAGTTATCTCTATTTCTTGGCTGAAGTGTAAACTATGAGATTTTAATTATAATATTTGATTGTAAAAGCGTGAGGCGCTGGAACAGGAAAGACTTTATTGTTAACAAACAAATACTTATACTACCTTCCTGGCGGAAGCTGCAAGAGGTCTCAAAAGAGCATGGCATTTATGCCGCCAAAGGGTTACCAAAGGCAACCAAAGACATCTCGTCCACGAACAAGAACTCTACATTTTGCCACTGTTGCCGCATTACCCTTATATACTTAATTTCCTGAAAGAAGAGGCGTTAAAAATGTTGGTGAATGTCGTCTTCCTCGCTGATGGCGCATTTTTTGTCTGAGTTCGACAAACTGGTACTTTGAACAGACTGTTTAATGTAGAGTCAATCTGTGGAACCTACTTCCCGTAACATCTGTTCACTTGATTTTTGATAAACAAGAATGTCTTTCCTGTTCCAGCGTCCGAAGCTTTTACAATCAAATATTATAATTAAAATCACATAGTTTACACTTCAGCCAAGAAATAGAGACAACTTGAACGATCCTTAATTTTTTTTTTGTTTTTACGTGCATTTATTAAAACGTGTTTTTCTAGTGTTTTTAAACTATTAGAAAAACACGCTTAGCATTTTGTATGTAACGCTTATTATACGTAGCGCGGCAAGCCAGTCCTTGCTCGACCGCGATTATGTCAAGCCGCTATAACAATTATTGTACTACTGTGGACAATATATATGGTGAAAGTTACTTCGGCCTTTGATTATCTCTCCTTGCACACTGCCCCGAACACACAGACACCTAAGACTCAACAGTTATAATATAATGTCTAATTTCTTCATTACAGTTTCAGTTCAGTACAGTTTGCGTGAATATGTAAAAAACCTCCATTCATACATCCATGCGTTCTAATAAACATAATTTATCAAAGGGGTAAGCAGAGGTGTATTACACACCCATACTTTGATAATAATGTTTGGGTCCCAATGTAATAGAGGGCGAGTCTATTGCCGTCTACCGGGCAAATTATTAAGCGAGCGATAATTAACTTTTTTTAATACACACATAACTTCGAAAGTTCAGAGGTGTGTGCCCGGGGTACCTGGGCATCGAACCCGAGACCATCGTCTCGGCAGTCCGTTGCGTATACACTAGGCTATCGCCGCTATGTTCAAACAAACTTTTACATTTTAAAATATTTAAAATATTTTACTATACTTTTTAATTATATTGACCCTTTGTAGGACGGTATAAGAATCACAATAGAACATTTTGACGCCTAAAGGCGTTTGCTGTCCTCAAAAGTGTTAACCAAATTTCTATTTGTTAAAAATGTTATAAACGTTACTACAAAACATAAAACCAGAATATTTGTACCAAACATTCACAGTTTAGCCATCTTTATTGCGTAACATAAGACGAGCCAATAAAAAATTAAAATTCAGATTTACTTAAAAGTATCAAGGAGGTACAAAGACCCATTTGACAGAGTCCCACTTGCCAGCGATAAATTAATTAAAAACAGACATATTACTCCATTAAAATGCTTTAAGAAAGTCGTAGTCGCAGGTAGAAACCGTTCCGGACCATTTAAAGCCATTAGAGAGCGGTACGATAAAACAGCCACAAGCACAGATGTACTCGAAGTTTCTACGAACTCGTATCTATATGGAAGGAAACGTAGCTGTCTGTGAATGTGAAAGCGTATTGTGTTATTTATTTCGGAAAAGGTAGTGTCTCATTCCTTAACCTTCAAGAAGTCGCGCGGCGTCGAATTGACAGCACTTAAAACATTTATAATTACAATTCCTAATATTTTCGTGAGAAATATTTCTTGCTTTAAGTACCCACTTCTAAGTTCATTACGAACGGAACGAGCCATATATCCCTTCTCTCCGCCTGTCACGTGTTGTACAATTAGCTTTTGTTTTAGTCGCGGCGTAGTAGTCGAAAGCAGTACGCGCGCTCGTCGTTGAAAAGTTTACGCGCAACAGGGTCGCGAGTAAACTTTTCCGTGGCGGCCACGCACAGGACGTCGCAGCAGTGGTAGGCCTCCCGCAAGGTGGATTGACGATCTTGTTGGTATCACCATCTTCATCTGCACTCTTTCCAAGATGGCGCCCGACGGGCGTAAGGTACGACACCACAAACTTGGATTTTAATTTTAACTAACGTCCTCTTGACATCTATAATACATTAAAATTGCGTTTTCAAATGCACCCTAAGTACAAAAAAATATAACATTTCAATGACTAATTGTATATCAAAACGAGAGAAGCCGCAGAACCGTGATAGTTTAATAGTAATAACTATAAAAGCAATAGCGCTTTAGCTATCTTTCTTGGCAGTATTACTTGTGGACATGTTTTTAGTATCCTTTAACTTCATGTTCTCCTGGTCCGGTAGTAAAAATATTGAACGTAATGGGACCGGGGTCAACATTATCTTATACTAATATGTAAAGCTGAAGAGTTTGTTTGTTTGTTTGGTTGAACGTGCTAATCTCAGAAACTACTGGTCCAATTTGAAATCTTTGAACCTTTATCGAGGAAGGCTATAGACTATATAACATTGCGTTGTGAGCGACGGGAGCGGAGCAGTAGCCTTAAATAACGCGGGTGTAACCATGGACATCCTCTAAATACAAATAAATGTGAATTTACAATTTCATAATAAAATATTGTGTGAATAAGGGATGTTATGAGAAATAATCGAATAACCTGTTGATAGTAATAATATGAATTTACTAGACAAGTGATAACTTTGAAAATCTTCATGAATAAGTTTGAGTGTCGAAAATCCTTAATTAGTTTTCTTCGAAGATGTAGTACAAGCATCGAGAAAGGCTGTTAAGATGGTTTGGGCGCATGGAGAGGACGGATGACGAAAGACTGATAAAGAACATATATAAGGCAAGTGTGAATGGGACAAGACGAAGGGGAAGACGTAGGCGGTCGTTCTCAGACCAGATTGGAGACATCCTAAAAAGGACAGGTCAGAAGTACCCTAAATAGAAGAGCATGCATGAGAAACTTGATGAGACTGAATGAAGCAAGAGAGGTATGTCAGGATCGTAGCAAATGGCGTTCCGTAGTCTCTGCCTACCCCTCCGGGAATCAGGCGTGAGTCTATGTATGTATGTATGTCGTTTTCTTTAGTGTAAATGTAATCCTACTCAACAGTTTTACACTTTGTCTCGCCTCCTTATCCTATAGTCAACGTATTTGTTTTATTAAAATAAAGTTTAAAGGTCCTATAGTAGCATAATTATGCTGTACTGAATATAAGCGCCCGAAAACTTATATTTTACAAAAATATCTTAGGTTATACTAAAACCAAGGAACAGCCACTGCTGCCGTCTAACATTTGAATATATGATGTAAATAAGTTATTCATCTTACATACTTGCATACTAAAAAGTTACTTGTATCTCCTTTGACTTTCACGATAATTTATTTAATAACCAGTTCTGCGTAGTGTAATATTACGACAACCAGTGAAAGTAGAACTCTCACAATAATAAACATGTTTACTGAAACGATCATGATGACATACGCTCTTATGAACAGATTCTAGGAAAACTCTTTCTAAGTTACTACTTGCCTAGACTTCTAACTAAGTTGTGACCTAGCTGCTAAGTTAGCTGTCAGACAAGTTTAGGAGACAAAAAATTAGATGAATTTGCTTTCATTTTGGATGTCTGTAGGACCTAATTCACTTCTTGGAATTACTAAACTAAGATAGTTTCACTGTTTTCATTTACGACAACATACTGCGAGAAAAGGCAAAGTGGTGTTTAGAGGTGTCAAACTAAGTTTCTTTTCGCTGCATCATTAAAAACTGCGTAAAATATTTGGTGAAACTAATTCCTATTTGATTTGATCTCTTTCTTGATTTACCAAATTAGTTATCTTACGTTAAAGCTATGTCCAACAGTGGACCTCTATCGGCTGATGTGATGATCCACCATGGGGTTATTAGGATAATTGTTAATCTTTGTTGTAAGTTCGGCCTTAGTAAATTTATTCAGTTATGTTATTTCTGATACATACGATAAGTATTTTTGGTGTTCTTTCAATAAAATTTAGTCAACTATTTTGTGTACTACTCGTACAAGGTTCAAACTGCCCGCAAAAGCAAAGAGCTTAGGCTGAAGATTTGTAGCAAACATAGGCTGTTAATGAAGTAGTAGAAACGAGGGTTACGGTAGAATTATTAATAAATTAATAAAATATTATCAGCCCCTGTGTATAACCTGTCCAATTGTTGGGAAAAAAATAAGTGAGAAGGGATAGGCCATAGTCGTACACGGTGGCCAACTGCAGGTTGGCAAACCCAAACCTACTCTATAGGTTAGGTATGTTGTCTTTCACCATTGAGCAAGAGTTAATTACCAAGGCACAGCACTTTGAAAATTCAGTGGTGCGTGCCGTGGGTTTGAACCCGAGGCCCTCTGCGTAACAATCTCTAGGTTTTCCCACTAAGCTATCATAGCTTCCTACCTATCTAATTTTAATAAAACGTACAGCATCCATAAATATTCCCTTGGGTCGTTCCTTGGTCGACGGGTAGAATAACACAGACGTACAGGTGTAATTTTATTAAGAGTTGTACTTGTGATTATATTATCTTGTAGAACAGCTCAAGTCCATGGCCCTATTTGTTGCTGCGTTTAATTGTCGCGGTTCAAGTTAATCCATATCTGTATCTATATAATAATGTAAAATAAAAAACGTCGTGTAGCGGCTATGTTCTGTTTTTGTTTTCTAAGCACATTGTTTTCACTCCTAATAATTAACTAATTAATTAATTAACATGTTTCCATTTTATATATTTTGTCAATTTGCTAGAGAAAGGTGAGAATAGCTTGCCTAAATATACGATATGACTATTAAGGCCCTACAGGTCTTATCTAGTACAGTTTCCTTCGACGAAAATTTTCAAAATGGGTTACTAGTTCTTGATTAGCGCATACATACATTTTTTCCTCTTCGTAATAATAGTAAATATTTCCCTCTTAAAATATTTGCGATTATAATACGAACTGATGACTAAAATAATAATTGTCTCGTGCATTAGTGTCAAATATGACGAAGCTAGAAATCCCATAGGCTGGTTTCACCGCTCTTTAATAAGTTCACGTTAAACTGATTTGTCAGATAACTCATACTAATTGCGGTCCAATTTTGGATTTATCTGAAACATAAGATCTATTCCTGAGTGGACAATTGAGCCTATAACTCACAACAAAGTCCATAAATGGTGAAACTGGGCCTATAACTCTTACCAAAATGATTTTCCAAATATATATTACCCATTATAATTTAGTGGTCTATTTTCAAAACGATTAGCCACGACCTCAAGCCTTACGATGCGGTTTTATTACCACAGCGAACCCTTCGGGGAAGTTTACCCATATTATAATGTTGTGTTACTTGGCGTTCCCACCGACTAGTGTAATATTAAATGTTCCATGGATATTATCATTTGTTTTATGGGCACACAAAATATATTGATTGTATAAGACACTAGTGGTTGTAATATCGTAATTCTGTTATAAGTGTTCTGTTATCATTCAATAAATATGTAGAGTTAGAAATGAAAATATTTGTAATGTAATCGTGATGGAAGTTTAATGATATTTTTTGTGTTTTTGCGTTTATAGAGCATTATGTAAAAAAAAATATCTCCCTGGACAACTTCGGTAAGATTTTGCTGAGTGGTTTAGTATAGAAACATAATTATTAAGGAATGCCTCGATTATTTTTCTTAATTTTCCAATATGTGTGTTTTATGGACAAAGCTTGTTATTAGCTACTTATGTAATAAATATTGTTTATAAAATTAGTATATTCCAAACAGTCAAAGTAAAGATTACCGAATAAAACACATTTCTATTTTATTCTAATCGTTATCAAAGCTTTTCATTTAATTTCTCTCAAATTCAATAAAAATACTGCGACGCACGTTTCCTATCTATTCACGCCAAATATAAGTAATAAAAGAAGAGTTTACCGGAAAATTGTTTTCCTCTGGCAATAAATAACTCATACTGGTTAACTTTACCTCTAAATAATAGGAACTCGTCTGTAATATATCTAATACTAATATATAAAGCTGAAGAGTTTGTTTGTTTGTTTGGTTGAACGCGCTAATCTCAGGAACTACCGGTCCGATTTGAAAAATTATTTCAGTGTTAGATAGATCATTTATCGAGAAAGGCTATAGGTTATATAACATCACGCTATGAGCCACGGGAGCAGAGCAGTAGCCTTAAATAACGCGGGTGTTACCGCGGGCATCATCTAGTAAACAATAACGCGAACACGTTTTATAAAATATTTTTCTTTTTGACAGCCAGTTGCACTAATATTGAAACGGTAAATACCTAGCAAAACTTATATTTGGAGCCCTAAAAGAATGGATCCGTAGCAAAGAGGTGACCACATCAATCTATAGATACGCGAGGTGAAGTGCGGTCGTCACTATCTGAGTTGTGGATGGGTGACTGTTTGCAGAAAGATACTCTTCTACGTCTCGTAGAGCACACATAGCAGTAATATCTGTTGCCATCAAGTTCTATGCCAGTCGCGATGGGTAGCCAGTGCTTTTGGATACTTTGGTCTAAACCATATATGGGATCGTACCTTCGGGTCGCGCAGGTCAGTCGTTCAGTAGAAAAATATTCATTACTATCGACTCGAATTGAGAAACTGTTCTTAAACCAACTTAAAAAGTCACTTAAAAAGTGATAAAACTCACTTTCGGTGAGTAATCAAAAACCCATCAGCACCGTGGCAAATAAATTACAAAAGTAAACTGCATACAACATATTCAAACACGTAATATTAAACTTATTATAAAAATAGACAACAGCATATTCTTGCTAAAATAAACATTTAGTTAACATTCGCAACGAGTTCGCCGACGAGACACCACCAAATATCCGCCACCGACGTCAAAACGTTACTGTGAATGCGTTATTATATTGTTCAATCTCTAGATATGAACCGTATACCGGCGAAGGAGTTTTTAAAAATAAAACTCTCGGACTACTGTCCAGCTTAGAGGTTGAAACAGAACTGACTTTATTTTAAAACGAAAGTACAAGGTTTGGTCGGGCGTAATCTAAACAATTCCAATAAAAGTGTAAGGTGATGCTCGATGAGTGATGACGGTGGTGTTTACACCAACGTAACTCCTCCCCCCTTAAGTGAGAAGCACGCCGAAGACTGCTGGTCCTGTGGCAAGGGCTCTTGTGGCTGGAGCTGCTTGGCTTCGGTCGTTGCTGGTCTTCCCCTTCGGTGAAGACATCGGTGGGTGATGAAGCCTATGGCGGCTAGTGTCATGATCGCATACAGGCATATGGTGGGCCAACTGGGTTTAGTAGCGATGATGACTGTTTCTTCCTTTTCTTGTAAATTTTTTGTCTTTTCTACTAGTTTGTCTAGTTCGTTGAGCTGAACATTTTCTATTTGTAGATTCCATTGTGAGTGCTTATTCGTTGTGCTGTACTGTGTTCTAGGCAGGGGAACGCTTTCTCTGTTGATGAGGAATTTCTTGTGTGTACGTAGGGTTCTTCTTTCTATGCCAATGGTGCATTGGTTATTGATTGATATCAGGACGACGCCGCTGTATCTTTGGTAGTGTACTTCTTCTCCACAGGTTGTCTTAATTACTTCTTCTTGTTTCAGGATGGCGATCCAGCTGTTTTCTTTAATTTGGTGTATAATATTCTCATTGAATTCTACTGTGGCGTAAGTGCAGTTGTATGGTTTCTTGTGTTGTAGTAATTGTGCAACGCAGTCTTGTGATGCGATGAGTTCTTGTAGTTCCAGGTGATGGCAGATGACGGTTTCGTCGGTGATGGAGGCGCATGGCTCGCGAGGATACGCAAACATGTTGCTGCCCAAGATCAGGTAAGGATTTTTAGGTATTAGGATGGAATTGTTTGCATTCGGGATCGGGTATAAATGGAGTAAACTATAAGGATGATTAGTTACTAAGGGGATCTCTAACACAAAGTTAATCGATTCATTTGTACTGTATGCTTTGACTACAATAGATTTTTCTATTATATGTATATTTTTCATTGTTGGTGCATAAGGTAACTGCAAATCTTTGAAGCTCATATCCTTTTGGATGCTCGCTAACTCTGCAATAAGATAGCTAGGTTCGACTATACTAGGATGTAGTCGTCCTAGGTGACTGAATGTTATGGCGTTCTCTAAGTTAACTAATCTATCATATACTTGTTGTAAGCATGTTTCAATTTGATTATATATTTGCATGGTATATACTTTATTTTCTATTTCCTGATTTTCTTCTACTAATTTGCCGATCGCTTTAGTTAACTCTTTCTGATTTTTAGTAATACTTTCTAATTTACTATGGTATTCATTAATGAAATCGGACATTATTCCTAAGGTTTCGCTTTGCTTATTTACTGTTAATTTCCTTATTTCCTGAACTTGGTTTTCTAAGCTAATTGCATCTTCCTGGTCTAGGTTGCCAGTGATAGCTTTTATTACGGATCCTAGTCCATTAATTAAACCTCTTTTAATTCTAGGGATATATGTTCTTCCTAAGCTGAGTTCAGTAGATCCTAAGTAGACTAACTTACTTTCTATCTTATCTATTAGGTATTCTAATTGGTTTCTAGTAACCAAACTATCTTTATAATTGGATATATTCTTATGATATAACTTAAATGTAAAATAATCTCTGCTTACTTCTATGTATATATCGCGTATTCTACTAACGTTATAGGATATAACTAAATGGAATGTATCTACTTGATGGTGAGCTGTGGCTTCCTTAAGTATGAGGACGCCATTGTGGTTATCTATGGGTTCTATCACGGCGACTGCTGCGATGACCCTGAGGGCTGCGCCGAAGGCGAGGGCGTGCCTGAAACATTTCCAGGTCTTCTTAACATTCTAAAGTGAACTTTAATGGTCTTGGCGTTTACATGTTTACCTACTATTTCTGCTATCTGCTCTGGATGTATACGGACTATAGTATAAGGGCCTATATATTTAGGTTCTAACTTATTACTACGTGCGCTTTTCGCGACTTGTTTATAAACCTTATCTCCTACTTTAAATATGGGCGTTTCCGCGTTCTTATTGTTTCTTTCTATTACTGCTTGTTTCTGTTCTGACATTCTAGCGTTTACTAATTTCTGTACGTTTTCCATTATCTGTCTATGTTTATTTACGTATGCCTGATAATACTCTTGTGGAAAATGTAACTCGAGAGGGTTTCTGCTATTTGTGTGACCAAATAATAATTCGAAAGGGGTGAATCCTGTTGCGGAATGGATTGTATTATTATATGCTATGATAGCGTATTTCATTAGATTAGTGGGTTCACTTTTATCCGTTATGCGTTGAATTCTAATCATTTCGGCTAATGTCGAATGTAATCTTTCAATAGGTGAGTTTGAGTTCGGATTGTAAGGAGTGGTAAAGTGTATATGAATGTTATGCATAGCACATACTTCTGTGATAACTTCGTTGTCAAACTTTGGGTCTGAATCAGTTGTTATTTTATTTGGTACGCCTATTACTGAAAACAAACTAAGTAGTGCTTCTGCTATATGAATGCTTGTAGCTGCTGTGAGAGGTATTGCTTGTGCGTATTTCGAAAAGTTATCTATTACGGTTAAGAATGTAACGCCACCGCTACTATATAAATCCATGAACATGTGTTCCATGGGTTTGTAGGGTGTATCTGTAAGAGACAGTGGTAATTTCAAAGGGTTACGTTCATACTTAGACTTGAGACATGTTTCACATTTGTTTATATACCTTTGAATTGATAGTAACATGTTCGGCCAATGGTAATTCTTGTGTAGCTGCTTGTATGTTTCTTGTATGCCTCTATGTATGGTTTTGCCTTCATGATATTTTCTTATCAACTCTATTTGTTCGCTGTTATTTTCTACTAAGGTTACCCTTGTAGTACAACGTATTAGCTTTGGGCCTCTATTGCTGAAAATGGTTTTAACTACCTTGCAAAATATGGAATATAACTCTTCGTTGTAAAAATAACAATGGAATATGCGGTCCGGTATGGTATGTTCCTTTAGGAATTTTATAATTTGCTGTTCAGTTTCGTTAATGGGGATAAAAACGTCTTTAATTACTATCTTGCCTTTGGTTCTGTTGTCTACTCTGTACTCAAAGCCAGGGCATTTTCGAATATGAAACTGTTTTAACTATCTGTCTATGGCATCTAATATTTCGGGAATTTTATAGTCTAATTGGTTGTCTGAGTCTAACTGAATGGGTTCCGGGGTGTCTATCCGGCTGTCTATTGACTGTGGTGGAACAAATATTGTCGAGGTGTCAATAAGTGTTTCGATGTCTATTCCGTCGAGATCGTTAAACGTGTCACGCGACGTTCCGGGTTGAGGTTCTGTCGATAAGTTTGTCTGATTCTCACTGTCTAATATCATGTCTACTAATTGATCGTCGTTAGTCACAGATTCTATGTCGTTATTGTAAACTATTTGAACACGGGATAATGCGTCGGCGTTCGTGTTTATCTTACCTTTCTTATATTCTATATTAAAATCATATTCAGCAAGTTTTAAGCGCCATCTTGTTAATTTTGAATTGGGGTCCTTTAAAGTCATGATCCACGTAAGCGGACGATGGTCAGTGTATATGGTAAATTGTTTGCCATAAAGGTACGGACGAAAATACTTAATTGCCCAAACTATTCCTAATAGTTCTTTTTCTATAGTTGAGTATTTTTGCTCTGTCTCCGACAGCGTTCGTGAAGCGTACGCCACGGGTTTGTCTGAACCTACTTTACCTTGTGAGAGTACGGCACCGAGTGCTACGTCCGATGCGTCAGTGGTAAGTATAAAAGGTTTTTCGAAATCGGGGTATTGCAATATAGGTGCATTAGTAAGGACTTCTTTGCATTTTTCGAAAGATTCTATAAACTGCGGGGTTGCTTCTACTTTGGCATTTTTCTTAAGGCATGAAGTTAAAGGCTTTGTAAGTTGCGCGAAGTCTTTAATGAACTTTCTATAGTATCCCACGAGTCCTAGGAAAGATTTTATTTCCTTCTGTGTTTTAGGAAGTGGAAATCGCTTGACAGCTTCTATTTTATCAGCATTAGGCTTAAGGCCTTCGTCTGTAAGTGTATGACCAAGAAACTTAACTTGCTTTTGTAGAAATTCGGATTTATTTAGTTGCACTTTGAGATTATGATATCGGAACCTATCAAATACCTGTCTACATTTTTCTAGGTGTTCTTGTAAGGAAGATGAAAAGATAATAGCGTCATCGAGATACGTTAAAACATTGTCTAATCCTCGCAAGACTGAATCCATTAGTCGCTGAAACGTACTAGGGGCATTCTTCAGGCCAAAGGGCATTCTCATAAATTCGTAATGTCCTCGGTCTGTACTAAAAGCTGTTTTCTCAATATCTGAAGGGTCCATCTCCACCTGATGGTAGCCAGATGCAAGGTCTAATGTGGTAAAATACTGGGCACGTCCTAATTTATCCAGGATATCATTGATGTTTGGTAGCGGGTATTTATCTTCGATAGTTCTCTCGTTAAGCCTACGGTAGTCGATAACTAGCCTCCACTTTTGTTGGCCAGTTGCGTCTATTTTCTTAGGCACTATATGTACTGGACATGACCAAGGTGAGCTACTTTCTCTAATTATATTCTGACGTAATAATTCTTCGATCTGTTTTTGGATTTCCTGCTTTTGTTTCGGCGCTTGCCTGTAGTTACGTACAAAGATGGGAGTGTCGTCAGTAATTCTAAGTTTATGTTTAACCTGATGGGTAAAGGTAAGTGGTACATTTTCACAGTAAAATATGTCGCAATAATTATAGCATAATCTTTCTATTTCACGTCTCTCTTCGTCGTTCATGTGTTCAGTTCTAAGTCTGCTAAGGTTATTCTTAAGTAACTGGTCTAACTCTCTACTAGAATGCAATGTATTAATTGATGAAACCTTTGAAAAGCTATCTGGAAATGGTTCCTTTTGTAGTGGTACTAACTGTACTTTATAGTTGTTAATTAAGCTAATTTTACTGTCTGACTTATTTATAACTGATGTTGTAAACATTCCTGATTTTACGGATACAAATGCAGAAGGGAATACTAATCCGTCACTGGTTGTTTGTTCAATTCATTCATAGTCGCCTTCTCGGTAATTGCATAAAATATAAACAATCTGTTCACACTGTGGCTCTATTGTTGTATATGATTTCATATCGCCCTTTATTGGAATACAAACAACGTCTGTTCTTAACGTCATATCTTTCATGTCGATTCTACAGTTTAAAGCTCTTAATAAGTCAACACCTAAGAGTCCGATGAAGTCTGGGTCAAAGTCAAACAAAAGAAACTTGTGAGTATAGTCGCAATTGAAGAGTGAAGGAAGTTTTATATAAACAACCGTATCGTGTTTAGTTATACTATGCGCCGTCTTTATGAAGTGTATTTCACGCTCAAAGTGGGCATTGTTTTCTAATATTGCGTTAGGTGATATGAGTGATTGCGTCGCGCCAGTATCGATTAAAAAGCGACCGCCTAATTCTCTAATGTAAATATATGGTAAGCGGTTACGATAATGTAAATTAATCAACGCTACGTTTCGTTGTCCGTGTTTGGGTAAAGCTGAAAATTTTCATTATTTCCTAAATCTTCTACATAGCTATTTTCTGAGGTGGAAATATTAACATTCTCTAAATCATGGCATTCTTCTACAGAATCGTCTAATTCGGTTTGAAAGTTTACAGGTGCATAGGGCACGGGTTTATTTATAGGTCGGCTATTGTTATCATTTTTATACGTACCGGGTTGGTATATAGGTTGCGTGTTAGGTACCTGACGGTTTAATGGTCTTTGCGGCTGTTGCGCACTAAAGTTAGCGAATCTAGGTTGTGCCATCTGTTGAGACCTATATGGGCTAACGGAAGGTGGCTGAAAACGGTAATTATTATTCTGATTCGGGTTAGGCCTAGGTGCGTTAGGCTTCGACCTAAAATCTACTGATCTTTTATTTTTTAACTTAAGATCCTCCTGTTTAGCTAGGACGATAACCTGCTCTAAGGAATCTGCCTTTTGGACTTTTACGCTTAGTGCTAAGATCGGGTCTAGCTGGTCTAAAAATACATTGATAGCCATTTTTTCATAATAATCCTTTTTGGTTTGATCTAGGAGAATCAAAATGTAAGTTAATTCTCTAATTTTATCTGCAAAACTATCTATATCTAAACTTAATTTTCTAATATTCATTAGCTCCTGAACTACCTGTACCTCGTCTCGGAATTCGCCGAATCTACGGGTAAGTATGGCTTTAATATCTTCCCAACTATTAAATTCAGTGCATTCTGATAATGCTTCTACTGCTTTGCCTGTTAGCTTATTCCTAATCAAGCATGCTATGCTTGGATGCTGCCTATTTTCTATAAGCTCTAAAGCATTCTCTACGCTTTTAATATAAAATGCTAGCGTTTTTTTGTTGCCGTCGTATGCGGGCAAGAAAAAGGATAAAGTTTTATAGTCGATTTCGACTTTTTCTTCTTTTACAGATATGTCTAACTTCTTTTGTTCGTGAGCCATTTTAGCACAATGAAAAATACACAAATTCACACAAAAGGTATAAAAATAAAACAAAATAGCTGTAAAAAGTGGAAATCACACACAAAATACAGTACACATAAATCAATTAACGGTGTAGAGTTTGATACACAGTTAATAAATAAAAATATAGGAAAGATCTCGGGAGAAACAGAGGTTGATGCTTACCCCACGAGCATGCCGATGCTAGGCTGAGTTCTGCTTCCTCGCCGGTTTTCTTCGCCGCTTTTCCGCCGGTTTTCTTCGGTCGAACGTAGGAACTTTTTGATCGCGTCGCGGATGTACCGGAAAAGAGATTTTCGGCAACCGTATAACAGACACGATCCTACCGACTGCGCCAGATATGAACCGTATACCGGCGAAGGAGTTTTAAAAAATAAAACTCTCGGACTACTGTCCAGCTTAGAGGTTGAAACAGAACTGACTTTATTTTAAAACGAAAGTACAAGGTTTGGTCGGGCGTAATCTAAACAATTCCAATAAAAGTGTAAGGTGATGCTCGATGAGTGATGACGGTGGTGTTTACACCAACGTAACTCTCTCCATGAATTTATTATTGTTTGAAAACAGTATTGTTGCTCAGCTTTGTATGTATATAATATGTATAAGAATATCGCCTGTGCTGACCTATTTTGGATGATTTAAAGGTATTTATAGAGTCAGCAGTGAACAATCAATTTCTTTGTTGTGTTGAATTTGTTAATTTATTTTCGTTACAAAGTGTTATTGTTAGTTGTGTTTTGGGCTTTTGTCCGAATTTTAGGGAACAATATCGTCATGACTTTATTATTATTATATGATTTTATTTAAGAATTTAATGTTATAAAAATACTAATAATTTGTGAGGTATCTCGCAGAAACCATTAATAAAAATAAATTTATTTTACTTTATCTTTGTCTATTTACTTTTATCAAACTGTTAAATTGGTCTATGAATTAGCTGTATTCCTAAGGCACAGTTACAACTCAATCATAGATTCACACAATTTCAGACTATCTTTGAAAGCAGATCGTCTTTTATATCAATACATTATTGGTCCAGCAAATTTTAGGGACACATACGTACCAAAACCTTGCATTGGTTTACATATAATAACTTCTATGCAGATAAGGCTCGGGCTAAACTTCGGACTATTTATAGTGCATGTTTTGTAATGAGGCTGCCTGGGTTTAGACATTTTGTGCCTGCATGTAACGAACAAACTAAGTCGGCTATAAGCATGCAAGCTTGCATAAATTTTGGGCCCATTATCTTGTTTGTGCAAGTGTGTAGGTTTCTCTAGGTTAATAAAAATACACTATCTAGGTGCTCGTTTGGCCGGCACTCGCTCGTAGATCATTTGACAATGTCAAGTTGGACCACAGTACGGCATCTGTTATTTTTGTGATTAATCTTTTGGTTCATTGGACGGTATTTATGGTGAGGTTGGCAATTGACGGTTGTTATGTGGATATGGAGTTAAATTAATGGGGAAGATACAACAATTAAACGATAGACGGCGTCGCTCTTGTGTTGCTCATTTTAGAGGGTTCTACTGTAATCACCACACTTGGCAGATGGATTGGCGATCACAGTGGTAACAGTGGTAAAAGTTTTGCTACCGCCTACTTATGGATGGTTTGACCTCCATCTTTCACTTCATCGACGATCTTGTTGAGATCGCAGGCAGCGGCTGGATGACAGACCATGAAGCCTTTAGGGTGGCTTATTTCCATCAGTGGACGTTTTTCGTGGCGTTGATGTAGCAATGTATTCCACCTCCATCCCTCAATGATCATCTCCGCGGGGCGCAGATTGCGCTAGAAAAAAAGGTGTTTATACGTTTTATTAACTTTAAAACTTGTTACTATTTTGATATTTTTTAAGTTTTTTTTATAGTTATAGGCGGCAAACGAACAGACGGATCGCCTGATGGTAAGCAATTACCGCCGCCCATGGACACAAGCAACACCACAGGAGTCACTAGTGCGTTGCCGCCCCTTGGAGATGGGAAAAGGGATAGGATGAGGAGTGGAATGAGGGAGAAGGAATAATAAGGCCTCCGCCACTCTCACTCACCGAACGAAACGCAAAAGTTAAACTGTTGCGTTTCTTTACGTCAATTTTCAGTGAGAGAGTAGTAGTTCCCCGGTCGAGTCGGCCCATTCATGCTGAAATCAGCAAGACTAGTACCTGTAAACCAACATATCTGTAGCTGTAAAATCATTAAAAGAGACTATTATATATCCGCTAAAATCAGACCGTGTATCAATGTTAACATTAAGGTAGAACAATAGCTAGTCCAATTAAAGGCGATATCAATATTATCCAGTTGTCAATCGCATTGTTTATCTGCATTATATTGATGCACCACGCTTCGATAGGCCAGTTTGACATACGAATACATTTTGGTCATAGAACATACTGCTAATAATGTAGGTTCGTATTAATTTTAGAGATCACTGTAGCGATTCTGACTGGTTTTATTGTACCTATATGGCAGTTGGAATTGTGTAGAAATAAGGTATAAGTGTTTCTCCAACTATAGGGAGGACCCTCTGACCAGGCTAGGTGGACGTACCTGGTGGACTGACAGTCCCGGCTTCGATTCCCGCGTCGGGCAAAAGTGTTACTGAGTTTTCCGGATTCTCAGTAGCAGCTCGGAGTCTCGTAATGTGCTCGGTAACGGCAATAGGCCCTATTACGTGGGACCTAAAATTCATAATAATATAGCGAAATGTGGGTGAAATATTACACCTCTGCTTATCCCTTCGGGGAAACAGGTGTGAGAGTATTTATTTATTTATTTATTTGGGAAAATAAACAGTTGCACATTAAGTATTACAGAATAACAAAATGTAACAGTATATGGACAAGTATGTAACCAACAGCATTTTCCACAAAATAAATATAAGTACAAAATATTTTGAACAATTACATCGTACGATAGCTAGTAATACAAGTATATTTTACAGCAAACCCTAAACTAAAAGACAAAAAGCATGCAAACAAGAGCATGACAATAAAATGTTTTATTTATTTTTATGACGATATTAGTAGGTATTAGACCTCCACATGCTATGACTATTACAGATTTAAATCACTAATGAACTTATGAACTGCACTACGAAATTGACTAGGAGATAGTGAGAATATATCAATATCACAGAAAAAATTATTGTAATTATCAGTAATTCGACGAAGAGGTGCTCGCATGCCTGCGTTAATGTGACAAGACATTACAGCAAAAACATGACGCGCACGGGCACCACGGCTCGTCGTCGTTCTTGGTACAATATAACTTATTCTATTACTAATTTCCATACAGTCATACACATTATTACATAAATCGAACAAGAACATTGTTTCCAGGAAAATCCTTCTAGACTTTAGTTTAAGTAATTTATACTTTTCCAGAAGATCAGGGTACTGTAAAGAATTACTGCGAAAACAACGATAATGCATAGCTTTCAGGAACTTACTTTGGACTTTTTCAATGTCATCAGAGTATTTAATATAAAATGGATTCCACACCGATACCGCATACTCTAACTGCAACCTGATCAACGTTCTATATAAGTGCAGATATGTCGAAGGACGTATAAAATCTTTTGTAGACTGCATCACAAAGCCGTACATTCTGTAAGCATTACTAACTATTTTATTTATAAGAGCATCAAGGTGAAGTTTATCATCGAGAAGTATTCCCAAATCCCGAACCACAGACATTCGGGATAAAACAGTGTTATTTAAGGAATAGGGGTGTCTAATGACATTTTTGTTCTTAGTAAAACTAATACAGCAGCACTTAGATATGCTTAGTTGTAGCTTATTTTTACTACAATACGCTGTGAAACGATTCAAATCTTCTTGTAATAGATAGCAATCCTGATTGGTCTTAATTTGTCTGAAATTTTTTAAATCGTCAGC
Source organism: Euclidia mi (assembly GCA_944739405.2). Taxonomy (NCBI): domain Eukaryota; kingdom Metazoa; phylum Arthropoda; class Insecta; order Lepidoptera; family Erebidae; genus Euclidia; species Euclidia mi. The sequence goes on from OX123182.2 coordinate 5,939,244, forward strand.
GTAGAGCAGGATTTTGCAATTTTTAAAACAAGAATTAATGTCATTAATAAAAATTGTGAACAAAAGTGGTCCTAAGATTGACCCCTGTGGGACTCCGGAGCTTGCATAAATTTTATTAGATTGAAATCCCCTGACCACTACTCTCTGAGTGCGATTACAAACATATGAAGAGAACCAGTGCAAGAGATCACCGCGAATACCATTGTTTGAGATTTTGTTCATAAGAAGGACATGATCAACCTTGTCGAATGCTTTTAGAAAATCCGTATATATTGCGTCCACTTGCATACGAGAATCCATACTGTTAAATAGGTAATCAACAAAAGTAACTAAATTGGTTGCGGTTGATCTTCTCTTAACGAAACCATGTTGTTGTTGTATTAAATTATTGTGTATAACAGGATATATATTATTATGAACTAATCTTTCAAAAAGCTTCGACAAGGCTGACAAAATAGAAATAGGGCGATAATTCTCAATATCTTGTTTAGGGCCCGTTTTATAAACTGGTGTTATGTTCGCACATTTCCAGACCTCAGGGAAAACTCCCTGCTTCATAGATTTTTTAAAATAACATTTGTATAGGCGTACAAAGCTCATCGGCAGTATTATAGAGTATAAAATAATAATAAATTTATATAAATAAATCACATTAATTACTTAATATCATATTTCAAATCTTACGAGTCAAACTATATTTTTTTTCATCCAGTATTTACGTAGAATACTTATACAACCAACATTTTCGCATCGAAGTTAACCAGTTTACGTCTTTGGGATTATGCTTCTTTGTTTTCTGTTACGTTAAAAGTCGAGATTTATTGAGAAACTTGTCTATTTCTATTGAAGCTCAGAATTTAAATGACTAGATTTGCACAGACGAATCTGGATAATCTGCTTATAATAATTGGTGTAACCTTAGATTCTAGGTACAGGCTTTAGTACCTACTTATTGTCTAAGGTTGTTATCAAGATAATTATATCGCGACGATGATTAAAATTACTAGCTTCTGCCTGCAACTTCAAAAGGTTGCCTATCTGCGATTCTGATGATTAAACTGCATTACTAAAAAAAAACCAAAATCAATGACAGTGCTGTTGGCTAGATAGACCTTCTGATAAACTCGGAATGGTTACTAAACTACGTTATCTCATTACGTCCGTCGATATATGTATAGTTGTAAACATATATGTAGATACCACCTTTAATTTGTATCAAATCTAACCAACAAATCTAACTGCAAAACAGACTATTGTTTGTATAAAATTAGCATGCTGTAAAAGTAATTAAAAACTGAAATCAATCTTACGATAAATATGATCAAATTTATAGTATTGCAATCTAGCTTTATGACGACAACTATCGATGGACCAATAATTAATATCAGCTACTATTTGCACAGTATGTTGGCAAATTCAGCGTATCTTTCAAGAATATCTACCAAAACTATTCACACCATATTACATAGAAATCAGATGAACCCATACAATTAGCAGCAATTGCAAATTGCTTAATAATTTTCAAGGTAAGTATAGAGCTGACCAGATGTTGCTTCGAAATTTAGTAAAACTTTCAAGGAATACTATTCCGTATTACTCTAGCAATAAGGTTTGTTATCGTATTACAGGTTTAATCTGTGTCATCATTAACTGAGAGGTCAGCGTTGCTTTTAGTACCTGCAGAACATCTTAGTGCCAGGTTATGGTTTCCTTAAGTAGGTTTTGTTTTGTTCATATAACAGAATTCTGCTTATTGCGCTAAACATTATACGAATAGAGTTCGAATTCTTCGAAAAAAACGTGTAGAAACGTTCTTGGAGAACTATAGTCTTCCATGGTAAGGTTAAGGTATCCTCATAATTTTTGCGGTCCACTAGTGATGGCTTTTTTCAGCTACCACCATGACATGTGTTGAAAGTAGTTATATGTATATGTACCTGCTCGCTTATTAAAGCATAACAAGTATTGAAGCAAAACTGTAAACTGTTGTATTGTGTCACGTGCTATAGGTTTTCGAACTGAAAGAATATAGAGAATTTTGCTTGTAAACATCGGTTAAAGAATATAACTAGGGCAAAATCTTATAAAAGGATCATTTATTGTTAAAACTGTAGCCTAACTCAGCTCACCTCATCTCAGCTCAGCTCATATTGATATGTCGGTAACAAGAGCACCATTCATAAGCCGACATCGAGGCGTAGTTTAACGTTGCAAAGGTAAAAGTGCATATGCTTCAAGGCTGTTTATTTTCTGAAATAGATTCTTTGTTATGGGTAAATGTGGAACTTGATTGCATGAAAAAGCCGTGGAGAATACCAGGGAGATGTACTATCAGGTAACCAATGGAAAATTATGCCTTACGAATTCATCCGGATATCCACTAGCTATTCACGACTATCATTAAACAGTCGTGAAATGGGGCCAGAATGAAGCAGAATATTATGTGTGTATGTGTTTGTGTGAGCTCACTCACACAAACACATACACATATGGGTATGTTCGTTGGTGACTTGACTGCACGGTCGGCTTAGTAGTTTAAGCCTCATCACCTGGCACTGTGCCGAGTTTTGTGGATTCGATCCCTACACCAGACAACACGTTCTCATCCTCCTATCGTCCTAGACTGGGATAACCCAGTCTGAACCTGGGGTCTGCGCTCTGCCAGGCAGCCTGCTGGTATCTCCACTAGGCTATCGCTTCTGTTGCTATCACCACTAGGCTATCGCTTTATAATTTGTGTGTGATATATAAATTGCTATTTTAAGTCTGGGTATTCATTGTGTCAAAAGCAGCGATAGCCGAGTGGAGAGACGGACAGACTGCTCTGCAGAGGGTCTTGGGTTCGAATCCACGGTATGCACCGATGACTTTTCGGAGTTAAGTGCGTATTCAATTGTTAATTATCGCTTGCTAATCGGTGAAGGAAAACATCGTGAGGAAACCTGCATGTCTGAGAGTTTTCCATGATGTGCTCGAAAGACATGTGAAGTCTGCCAACCGCACTAGGCCAGCGTGGTGGACTATGGCCTTACCCTTCTCATAAGTGAGAAGAGGCCCGTGCCCAGCAGTGGGACAGTATATAGGGCTGATGATGTGATTCATTGTGTCCGTTGAATGCATGTTTCTGAAGCCGCCGCGACACAGGACTTACTACTAGAGCGAAAGATGTCTTTAAAAAAAGCAAAAGAAATAGGTATGTACATACTTTTATCAAGAACAAATGCGTGGTGCAACGTAGCGGGTATGTCCCCTAAGAGTACACAGAGTGACTTAACAACAAACCTGTTATGAACGTGCGAGTGTTGATAAGTAACAACTGTCATGTTAGTCTGACTCTGGTTTAGAGAAAAGGGTAAGAACCCCCGAGGAAAGGGTTAGAAATACTCGCAAATTTCGCAATTATAATTTTCACATTGTAATTCACATAGGTACAGAGCCTAACTAATTCATACTCAAATTATAAATACAAAGGTGTAGTTGTATGTTTGTAATTCTTTCACGCCGCCTTTTACGCTTTCCTACAAAAGATAGGGTATTTCCCGATGAAGGTTTAAGTGTATATTTCTGCCGTCATAACGTAAAAGGGCACAACTAACATTTTGTAATTCAGGAGAAAATCGAGTTTAAAATATCTCTTAGTTTTTGTCAAAAATAAATTACGGTATCGTAGTTATAGAAAATGTATGAATGGAAATAGTAGCGTCTGTATGAATTCTATAAGATGATTTACGTATTTTATTTTATTTTCACTGTATTTATTCAATAATCTACATTTTCCATTTCAACCTAACTTAAAAAATATTGTAAAATCATTAATATTACGTATAAAAGGCATAATTAACCAAATGTGACTTTTCATTCTAACATTTTGGGGAGAAAGTTAAATATTACTATTCATCGAAGTTTACGTGGGCGGGCGAAGTCTAATCATTTACAAAGAACGCTAAACAGATGAACCCGTTGCTTATTTAATACATAAATAAATCCCAGGCAGATAGGTATCTTAAATTTAGTAGCCCATAAGTCATATAAGGTAAATCACCAGCTATACGACTGAACCGTAGCGTGTAAATTTAGAACCTTTGTTTAGCCCGCATTGTTGTGATGTGTGCCAAAAGTTTATGTTGCCAACATAATAGGGCGCTTTGTTCGAGGCCTCTGTGACTTTGATAACTATTATGTTGGAAAGTAAAATATTGATTAGTGCTTTTTTCTGTTTATAACAACTTTTGTTGAAGCAAATTTTGTAAGTTAAAAGTTTTGCAAATTTCACTGATTTTCGATTCAGCTTCAAATAGTTAAACGTTGTGCAATTATGAGTAAAGCGGCTGAATAAACAAAAGTATTTATTTATTTATTATATGGAAGACCAACAGCACGTAAATATAATATACAGTAATAGCAAATAAACAACGGTAAGCCAAAAACAAGTCCTCGCGATTAATATAACAGTGGAGAATGACCAAAACTGGGCTATTTTGTGGCACGTTTGCTTCTAAACCATTCATATCTAGAAAATCTTCTTATATTTTAGTATTTTATATACATTAATTTTAATTTAAAGCAAAACGGGGATTTTTTGTTCAAAATTAATAGTATCTTCGTTGTTCCGGTCGTGATATCGCCATTTCATATTCAAAACTCATTTTGCATATTTAGGCAAATGTTTACAGTTTCTTGCAAACCCCTTCTAATAGGGAAAAACTGTATTCATAGTGAAAACAGGGTGACATAACAAAAGTTCTAATAAGCAAAATAACACCAAAATCTTATGATATTTTGAAAAAATGTATTGTGGTAAAATATTTTCTATAAATAATAGTTTATTCTTTTTGCAACATATTACCCACATATATGAAATAATGTTTTGTACTTATCGAAAATATGGGAACACATTTTGATTATACTGGCATCTGTAATGTCTTACGCAAAGAAATATAACCTTATTACTAGTCCAACCTCTCTATAATCTTACGTCAGTTACACAGAGTATAGTCCATTCACAGTTATTTTACCTCTGACAGATGTCGGTGTTTATTTTCTTTATGTTGGAATTGTACTTTGTGTTGACCATAGGGTTACCCGTGCATAACATTTTACCCAATATTAGTGGAAATGCTTCAAAAATTCAAATGCTTGAAGCTCATGGCCGCAAAGTTAGATTACCGCCATACCACTGCGAGCTAAACGCAATTGAACTTATGTGGAGTCTCATTAAAAGGCGAGTCACAAGCAAAAATTTAGGACAAGAGGCAACCAACATTGTGAATTTAGCTGAAGAAGCTTTTTAATCTATCACTGCAGAAGACTGACAAAAACAATGCAAACATGAGCGCCACATTGAAGACAAGCTTCGTGAAATAGATGGGTCTACGGATGCTGAAATGGACAGGTTCATAATAGAATTAAATTCTGAGTCTGATAAAAATATGACAGCAGTTAGGAATCATCATAACATTGGCAGTCCACATGGATCATTCTTATAGACTCACGCCTGTTTCCATGCAGGGGTAGGCAGAGGTGTAATATTACACCCACATCATTCTTATTCAAAATAAATATGAAAATTAAATTTGCAGTTTTTGTATTTGATAATTAGAACCTCACGTTGGCGTAATTATGATGCGTTTACCTTTATTATTAAATAGACAACATTTTTATTATAACTACTTATCTTCATAGGAAATTAGTTATTTCGTAAGAAAATAAATGTACATGCATATAGCCATGCCGATATCAAGAGGTTTTGTTACAAACATTACTTCCAAATATTTAATACGATCGCTTAGGCAATAAAAAAATAAGTACATTTTTAGCAATATTGTATATTTAAAATGGGAGTATTATATACCAAATATAGCAACACAACGCCCAGGTTGGCCAATCTAACAGCTAGAGGTAAAATAACTGTGAACGGACTATAGTCACGTAGTCAGTTATTTTGACATGAAAACAGTCAAATTGCTTTTTCACCTATGCTCATATCTCATTATTGGAAAATAAGTAATTTACTATCGTTTATACTGACTTGAACAATCCTTTGTGGACCAAACAAGTTTATTTCGTGTTATCAAGACTCGTGGGTTGACTAAAGTATTAGACAGTCTTTATTGGTAACATTAGTATGCATTGACATATATATTACTGCGTAAGGACTGGGCGGACCGCATGTTACAATGACGCCTCAAAGCTGGTCCTAAACTGGTCTACTCTATATCGAAGTGAACTAGGACGCGATCAGCTGTATCGGGAGCGGTCGTAAATTTTACGAGCAAAAATGCCAAATTGTGCCGTGAAAGGTTGCGTGAACTACGACAAAAAACAAAATAAAAAAAATGATAGCATTTCATATCACCGGTAGGTTAAAAATATGTCACTAAAATAACTTCTAACAGTATTTAAAGCAATTTTCTTTCATATTGGTAAAAACGGCGCGAAGTGCGACATAACTTTGCAGCGGCGGGCGTTGTAGCCGATGAAATGAAAAGATTTAATAATATGACTAAGATTCAATCATGTTCAAAATTAATTTTAAATATTTATTAAAAGCAAATTATAATGTATATTTTTATGTACTGGAAACAAATCTATATTTATAATAAAAATACGTATTTAATGTGCAGTTTTCCTACTGATTCCGTGCGAAATGAAGCTTGGTGTCGTGTCGTAAGACAGGAACGTGGCGAACCATATTTTAAATCAAACGGATATTTACGTGTATGTTCCGCACACTTCAATGCGGACGATTATTATGCGACGGGAACAAAAAGAATGTTGAAGAAAACGGCAATACCAAGAGTTAATGTTAGTATGTAGTTATTGTTGCATTAAAATCGGTAATTTATGGATTTTTTTGAAATACCTATGTTTAGAACTTAGAACTGTGAAATAGGGGCAAGGAAGTAAAACAGACCAAACCCACTAATACTAACAAACAAATAACGTCTCCTTAGAAAGGTATTTTAGTAGATAATTATTTGTTACAATAGCGGCTAAAATATTAAATAATCATTCACCATCAGCCCTGTTTATAAAATGTCCCACTGCTGGCTACGGGCTTCTTCTCACTATTAGAAGGGTAAGGCCATAGTCCACTATGCTGGCCTAGTGCGGGTTGGCAGACTTCACATATCTTTCGAGAACATTATGGAGAACTCTCAGACATGCAGGTTTCCTCACGATGTTTTTCTTCAGCGTTTAGCAAGCGATAATTAACAACTTAATAAGCACATAACTCCGAAAAGTCATTGGTGCGCGCCGTGGATTCGAACCCTCTGCGTAGCAGTATGTCGGTCTCTGCCTTAGGTCTCTGCACTAAGCTATCACTGCCATTAAATAATAACAGAACCTATTTTAACAGGTTCAAGCATTGTTTATTAAAGAAAAAGAATTAACAGAAACGAATAATGAAACTGATGGGACTAATTCAAAGGACGATTTAATAGATGTTGATATAAGTGATTTGCAATCCATCTTCGACTCACCTCGTACAGTTACTCTGAAGCGAAAAATGAAAAAATATATGTTGCTTAATTTAGCGAAAAATAAGAAAATTAAAATTCTTCAGAGACAAAATATTAGATTGAAGAAGAAAAAAACAAATATTTAATAAATATCATGAAAGAGCTGAAGAATAAAAGATTAATCAGCTCAGAAATTGAAGCAGCTCTGAAAGTAACGCCAGAACTGGCTGAGATTTTTAATCTGGTAGTAAAAAGTTGCACAGGTAAAAACCGTCCTCGTAAAGAAAGAAGAAGGCCTTTGTATCCACCCACTTTAAGAAAATTTGCAATGACTTTTAATTTTTACTCCCCGGCTGCCTACAAATATGTTCGGAGAACGTTCAATTGTTGCTTGCCTCATCCAAGGACATTGTCAAAATGGTACATAATGTATTTTGTAATACCCGCAATATACAAACGCGAGATCTAATCGAATAGGGGTGTGGGCAATATTACTTATTATTGAAAAATACAAAGATTCGTCATGTCTTTTCAATCGTACAAAAAGCACCAACATTCTCAGGGTTAAAAAGTTTGGTAATAACCTTGCCCACGCCTATTCCTTTTATCCATACTTCCAGGGATATCCTTTATACACGTTTCAACCGTAACTAATATAAATTTATATATTATTTTAGGTATTCTTCCATTGGCGGGGAACCTGGATTCACTAAAAAATCGTTTGATTTGTTAAAGCTAAAAAGAGAAAGCATTACAGCAAATGTGGAAGGTGTTGTCATGTTTGATGAAATGAATATTCGTCAAGCAAAACTATGGAAGGGTGGCCGTAATGTTGGGCATGTCGATATGGGCAATGGAAACATAAATAAAGAATGAAAGGCCACCAAGGCATTTGTCATCATGCTCGTTTGTATGACGGAAAACTGGAAGATTCCGATAGGATATTTCCTAGTTGACAATTTTTCAAGTGAACAAATAGCCACTATACTAAACATTAGCTTGGAGAAATTACATCATGCTGGTGCTAATGTTAATGCTTTGGTGTGTGACGGTTGTCCTTCAAACATCAGGGCTCTCAACATATTGGGTGCTAACATCAGTAATGTCGGAGTTTTAAAAACGACAATTCAGCACCCAGTCACCTTTGTAGATGTTACAATCTTTCTAGACGCGTGCCATATGATAAAATTAATAAGAAACGTGTTTGAGAAAAAAAGAATATTATTCAATAGTGAGGGACAGAGTATTGAATGGAAATTTTTGACTCGTTTACTTAAATTACAAACAAATAAGAAATTGAATTTTGGGAACAAAATAACAGCGAGACATATTTTCTTTAAAAATCAAATTATGAAAGTTCGCTTAGCAGTACAACTGCTTAGTAAAAGTGTTGCAGATGCATTAAAACTTTGTGAGACAGAATTAAAGTCCTCATATTTTTCAAACAGTGCTGCAACCGTAGAGTTTATTGAAACCTTTAATAACGTTTTTGATATTTTGAACTCACGTCGCTTCAACCAAGTCTGGATTTAAAAAAGGTATTTGTGAAAAAAATAAAACAGAAATATTAAATTTAATAGAAAAATCTATTGAATATATAAAAGGTCATAAAGTGTATTCAAAGGTCAAGAGGACAATAAAAAAAAAATAGACAGCCTCGCATCATTGTAACTATTTCTAAAAAGCCAGTTTTGGCTTCTCAGAGTAAAACTGGATTTTTGGGTCTGATAGTGTGTATGGAGAGTCTCAAAATACTATACAAAAGGTTAGTCGAAACAGACTTTAAATTAAATTACATATCGACATACCGGCTATCACAGGACCATCTGGAATTATTTTTCAGTATGCTACGCAGGCATGGAGGCTATAATGACAATCCGAACTGTATCCAATATAAAGGCGCTTATAGAAGAGCTTTAAATCACCTGTCACTAAAATCATCTTTTAATGGAAATAGTATTCTATTAGATAATTTTCCAATCCTGTCATATATACCACGGGATATATACCACGTACCTTTGTTTGGAGTTCGACACCTATTCAGTAAATAACATAGACGTTGACATAGAATTAATCGTAGGATACATTGCTGGGTGGGTGGCCAGAGTTTTATGTAAAAAACTGAAATGTGAACCATGTGTCGATAGTTTGCTTAGCAAGGAAAAACTCAGCTATCATAAAATGATTGAGCTTAAAAATATGGGAGGCCTTACTTTTCCATCAGTCGATCTGTTTACGGTATGTTTAGAGACCGAGAAAAATCTCAGACGACTAAAAACAAACTACTTGGATCAACGTGAGTTTAAACATTTTATAATCAAAACTTTAGAAAGTTTGAAAGGAAAAGACATATTTTCTGTTTTGGATTCTCACTCAATGGAACAACCTGTGACACTTAATCATAGATTACATTTAATTCGCTCCATCATTGAAAGATATACCAACGTCAGAAAACACTACGAATCCAAAATAGAAAATATGTCTAGAATAACAAAAAGACAAAAAAATTAAAAAAATGTTTTATTTGAAGGCCAATGAAAACTTAATAACACAAAAAAAAATGCAGCAAATATAAATTTGGGAAATAAAAGGTATTTTTTTCTTCCTCAAAAAATACCACACCCCGCTCTTACAAGGTTTTGTCTAGCAGTAGACCACGACGATTGACATCGTAGTTCATACAAGTTCTAATAGATGGCGTTAGTGCTTTTTATTCAGGACAACCGCATCCGTCAAATGTTCGGACGAACATATCTCTAAAGATATGTTCGTCCGAACATTTGACGGTTTAAATACTAATATTTAAATCAATGTTAGTATGTCTGGACTTAGAACAACTAGCCGTGGTGAGGATTGCAGTTATGTTAACTCTTCCTTTGCGGTACCTCGGCAGCAACACGTGTCCGTTCTTTGGACAAGCTATCTGATTCGGAGCTCTATATTTTGACATCATGGATAGCGCCAGTCTGTGTAAGTGTTGTTTACTTCTCTTTTCAATTCCTACAATTCTCTCGTGCTCTCCTCGCCGAATATTCAAACTACTTTAATTGTTTGTTTCAGGAATTGAACGGAGTCTTATGTTTAGAATGCTACACATTAATTGAAGCTATTTTAACTTATGAGGTCATACCTGCACCACATTATGGTATACGATATACAAGCTCCTGCTTCATTTTGAGGTGATTTATTTGAAGAAGATTTAGGTATAATAACAAATAATATGAATAATAACATAAAAACTGTGTTTCATTTACCTATTAAGCATAACACAGTGTTGTTTTAATGCCAACTTTGTAATAAGGTCCAAGGAATGAGCTTATCTTTTGCGAACTAGCCTCACTGAAATTCTCATTAATTGAACCACATGGTATTGAGAATTCTCAGTAAGAAATATATCAGACTGAAAAAACCGCAAACTAATATAATGTACAAGCGTTTGTTTCGTAGCACCACTTCTTTTTACAACTATTTTCGATATTGTATAATATACATAGAGGATTCTAATAAATTCCGGTAATATGATTAAATCATATCATCACCGTCCTAGAGTTGTGTCGGTTGCATCCAAGACTTCAACGCCTAGGAGCCCTGGGTCCGCATACTAGTCTAACCAGATATGACAGAATATTAGTTTTTCCATAGTCTGACCGCCATAACCCAAAGGGAAAGCGATATTGTATGGTTTAGACCAGTAAGTATCGGTTTATTGGAGGGTACTGACTCCCCGTAACGACGTGCGATGGTGAAAGATCTTCATGACAACTGGGACCGACGGCTTAACGTAAGTACTCTTCGAAGCACGGGCGATAATTAACTAATTTACTACTATTTATATGATGTTATTCATGTAACTATCACAATACTTAACCTCAAAATATTTGAAATCTTTATTTTCCGATAGCTAAGAACTGCCGCCGAATATCGTATTAATTTTTTCCTAATTTAATTAGGAGTATATTTACTATATTTTACTGGTCAAACCATCGAGAAGCAAACTTAGCCCATCTTCCATACAATTTTGGTCATTCTCCTTTGGACATATAACAATGTATTATATTATATACCATATTATATAATATAATATATTGTCTATAGATGATTTCAAATGCTTTAATTACTAAAGTGGTGCACCTGCCGATCAACGGACGAGGCTCTGGCAAATAAAATGTCCCAATAAGCGGCAATAGGCTCGCCACCTATTACGTGGGATCAAAACACTGGCGTAAAGTGGGCGTTTAATATGTCTCTGCCTACCCCTTCGGGGAAACAGGCGTGGGTCTATGTATGTATGTATGTAATTACTAAAAAAAAATTGTAAAAAAATATATTAAAATATACACTCATTATCATCCTAGCGTCACCCTGGTTATATCCGACAAGGTCAGATTTCAAGTATGACCATGTACTCAAGTGGGATCTACACCTTGTCGTGGTGGGGGGGCTCAGTAACTGTGGCTTGGAACCCCGCGGTGAAGCTAAGAGAGATCCCTGGAGTAGTCGCTTCGCGTGGGCTTGGCAGTGAGCTTGCGCAGGATGCGTCCTAGGGTGCGGGTGTGGGGGATAGTTCTGTCTGTCCCTCGCAGTTGGGTGCGGTCGCGGGAGGAGAGGCGTGTCGGTGTTGCGTTGCCGCGCGCCCTATCTCCCGCGACCAAATTGGGGCGCACCATTCGATGCGTCGCGGTGGGGCCGCAGAGGAAGAGGAGATGCGGTGTTGCGTTGCCGTCCTCCCTATCCTCTGCGGCCGATGAGTGTTTTGGCGGCGGAGGCCAAACCTTAATCCGCCGCCAAGGGGGTTTTGTTCGGGGCCCGCCTGACCATCTGGCGGGCCAATACCCGTCAGAGGGTAGCGACGAATGCTTATGCGAATCCCTACCCTCCGACACACGGGTACATGAGGAACACGGGTTGGTTTTTAGTCAGTAAGAGTCTGACAGTCCCCTTCGTCCTTCCCCCGGGGCGAAGGGACTCCATGAGGATCTTCCAACCCGACACCAAAAAAAAAAAAAATGTATGACACGTGGTAATAATACTTTTTTTTTGGTGTCGGGTTGACAGAATATTTGCTTTTCTACAGAACCCGCACGAACTCGAGACACTTCGTGAGGCAGTCTATTTATCTCCTTCTCAATTATCATTGCACCTATAATCAATTTTAAAAAAGAACTGCATTTCAATGATTTTAAAATATGATGGATATAATTTTTGTATCCAAAAGTATATTTTGGAATGTTTTGAATTAATTGTTTTTAAATACCTTTCTATTTGGCATTTGGTAAAATATAATAAAACGAAAAGCGCCTTTATTAAGCAGAATTTCAAAATAAATACCTTTTGCACATTATTAGCTAGGCCACAAGTCTACGCCCTCCGACGCACTTAGGCACATTTATCCTTACCAATAGTTCCGACCTAACTTATTCAAACCGGTATATAAATTGAAATAATAAATTGTATTTACTTATATAGCCTTAAGTATTATATAATTATTTTTTATTTATTTATAGTCTTACGCCTGTATCCTCGAAGACAGAGATGTAAATATTACTCACATTTCGCCATGAATTTTTAGGTCCCACGTAATAGGGTGCGAGCCTATTGCCGTTACCGGGCACATCACCAGACTCCGGGCTGCTACTGAGAATTCGGAAAAACCCAGTAACACTTTTGCCCGACCCGGGAATCGAACCCGGGACCTTCGATCAGCAGTCGCATACGCTATCCACTGGACCACGGAGGCAGTCAATTATATAATTAGGATTACTTACTTTTACGATAAAGTTACGTTTTCCCCCTCATCGACTATGGTGATGTATGTTACTTTGACCTGAATGCAGATCTCCTTGATAAACTCGACCGTCTTCTAAATAACTGCATTCGGTTCATTTTCAGTCTTCGCAAGTATGACCATGTGTCTACTTATCGTTCCCAATTAAAGTGGCTTCACATACGTCAACGCCGTAGTCTGCGTGCTTTGAATACCCTCTATACTATTCTTACATCTTCAACTTCTCCCCAGTATTTATCTTCCTATTTTCAATACTTATGCTGCAACCATGAACGAGACCTCCGTTCATCTAATAATCTTCTCCTTACTGTACCCTCTCATAAGTCTAATTTTCTTCATCTCTCTTTTACTGTCCAATCTATCATTCTCTGGAATGCCCTCCCTCTTGAAATCAGGATGGCTAAGACTAAGAATACTTTCAAGTTCAAGGTGAAGGAACTTCTATTGGCTGAGTCGGTGATTGTGTCGTACGTCGTTTAAATTTCATATTTGTTTAATATGTATATGTATATACCTATTGTATGTATATATGTATTAATAAATTCTTATGTGTGTATGTTTGTATGTAGTTTTATAATACATCTATATTATGTATGTTTGTGTTATATGTAACTAATGTGTATAATGATATATTTTTAATGTGAATGTATCTTTAGATCTACAATATTTGTGTTATTTCAAATTCATTTTCATTATATTACACTTACTTCTTTTCTCTCTGCACCACTCTAAGGTAGACTGGGAGATAATGCCCACGGCATTAAGTCCGCCTGTATACGCTGTGTATATAAAGATTAAATAAATTAAAAAAAAAATGACGTGAAATAATTTTAATTCTTCCGGTAAAAACTATAAAATGAAATCCCATGTCATAAAACGGAATGGTTTATGTAAAGTATTGACACCTGCTCAGCTGTGATAAAGTTTAATTGCCCGTCCAAGTAACGCATTAAACCTTCATTTGTGAGACACGCCACACTTAGTACTTACATACATAGACTCACGCCTGTTTCCTGGAGGGGTAGGCAGAGACTACGGAACGCCATTTGCAACGATCCTAACATACCTCTCTCGCTTCATTCACTCCCATCAAGTTTCTCATGCATGCTCTTCTGTTAAGGGTACTTCTGACCTGTCCTTTTATTAGGATGTCTCCAATCTGGTCAGATAACGTCCGCCTAGGTCTTCCCCTTCGTCCTGTCCCATTCACATTTGCCTTATATATCTTCTTTGTCAGTCTTTCGTCATCCATCCTCTCCATGTGCCCAAACCATCTTAACATGCCTTTCTCGATGCTTGTCACTACATCTTCTTTTATCCCACACCACTCTCTTATCACACTATTCTTTACTCTGTCGGTCAAAGATATACCACACATACTTCTCAGTGCTCTCATTTCTACCGTATTTATTCTACTTTCAAGTCTCTTCTGCCATACCCAACTTTCACTACCATACATAAGGGTAGGCACTAACACCCCTCTATGCACAGCCAAACGTGCCTTTTTGGACACGTTTTGACTGTTCATAAACGCCTTCAGAGCTCCATTTACACTATTACCTGCATTAACTCTTCTTTCAATATCTTTTCATTCTTACCATCTCTTGTAAACGTACCTAAGTAAAAAAACTCATTTACTTGTTCCACTCGCTGTCCATCGATCAAAACATTACAAGCCGTAACGCATTCCTCCTTTTCAAAAACCATAACTTTCGTTTTACTTACATTCACTTTCATTCCTTAAGTGCTACTAAATTTGTATTTCACTGATGTCGCTCAATTTTACCAGCTGATAGTAAATCTGTTTTTACCGGAATAAGTAATTAGTAGTACGAGTACAAGGAATTAAATAGTATGATGGACGATGTAACAAACCATAGTGGCGATAAAAAGTTTAGAGTAAATTACTGTATGCGACACATATTAATTTTTCGACCCAAAAGATTACAAGACGATGTAATAATAATGAAATTTTGTGCAATTCACGTGGAACTTATGAACAATTAGGCATATCAGAAAACTATTTCAGGGAATGAAAAACACACTTGTTTAATCTTTACAACAACTAGATGCAGGTAACAAAAGTTAGCATGACACAAAACTTTGTTCTAGATAAGTATTGAAACCACGACCTTTTACTTAGTAATCGGGGTCATTAACCTCTAGGCCAGCAGACTGGTAGAGTACACGTAAATTGTACATACTTGTAAAGAATTGCTTCTCAAATTCGATGCCACTCCCTCATTTTCATTCGCACAAACGTAAGTTGATATTACAGTACGTACTGCCTGTAATAAACAGATTTACAAAGCTATCCATCTCAATATAATTAGTCGTTGCAGTAATTACTCTTGTACTCGTATTACAGACACGATTTAGCGGAATTCAGGCTAAAATCCTATATCAGTATACTAGGAGCCTATAGTAACAGCATCATTATCTTTTATCTTTATCTTTTTTAAGACAACTCCCGCACTAGGACTAAATCCTGTGTCGCGGAGTACTTTACAAACATACAACTAACGGACACAATGAACACCTAGACTCGAAAGAACAATTTATGAATCACACAGTGTTGTCTCGTTTGGGGATCGAATCCACAACACTCGGCGCAATGTCAAGCGGCGAAGCGGCCGCTTAAACCACTACGCCAACCGTGCAATCATTGAAAATTGATTCAGTATAACAGTGGTGTGGACGTAATGATTACAGCAGGAAAAGGGCTTGCGGAAAAAAAGCTACGACGACACTCCCTAGTTTAGTCAGATTTTACATTATATCAGATTTGCCACAGTCACTGTAGTCTGACTTCTAAAACCAAAAGAGAAAGTGATATTTTGTTAGTTTAAACCAGAGTAACGCATTATAGAGTAATAACAACGCGTAGCGACTTCAAAAAATCATCATAACAGCCATCACCGACGGCTTGACGTACTCCCCGAGGCATTGGGCAAGATAACAATCTAACGTGGTAGCTATTCCTAGGTAGGATTACCTTACTTCAGAAAGATACCATTAATGCCATTCAATCCTAATTTGCGTATGACTAGCCCTGTAGATAGATAAAAGATGTTGAAGCTTCTTGTTCTCAAAATTTATATTTAAAGTGAAGTGAGTGACCGAAATACAATTGTCAAAAACAACAGACCCAAAAATTCACAATTGAGAAGACAAAACGTTACATCACAGAAACAGTCACACGTACGTGCGTATACATACAACAGACACACAACCATGTCTACACACACATGCAATACATATCGAATAGATACACTGGCGTACGCACACATACAAACCTATGTAACAGCGTTTGTAGGTACATTTTTGGTTAACAAACGTTGACTGCCCGCAGTGACGGCGCATACAACGGACGTGTGTAATTGTTTTGCTAAAACGCAAAAGCGTGATAGCATTCATATGGCGGAGCGATAACGCGGACAAAGTAGTTCGCGATGGGGCACGGTGACACTGTGTATATTATAGGAAGAGAATCAAGTCTCTGTTGTCTTTCTACTTCTCAGTTTGATGTCAAAATAATGGGGATATTTTTGTAAAACTAAACGAATTCTAAATTCTTGCCTGACGGCAAACACTTTAGTATTAGTTTACTTTGTATATGATTCTTTGCTGAATGAATTAACATTTAATTGGTTTCCTCCAACTATATACTATATATATACTATACTTCATGTATCTTTCCACATTCGTTGAAGATCACACGTGCTACAAGTCACATAAGTGAGTGACTTCTATTTCCCTGAATCGAAATGTAGAAATGCCTTTGTTTTTAACCCCTGTAGCAGACAAAGAGTTTTAAGTGTGACGTGTTTGTATCTGTCTGTGGCATCGTAGTTCCTAAATTACCATATATAACGCGGCTATTTTTGTTTGAAAGAATGCTAACATGACTCAGATGGTTCTTCGCTAGATTGTACGATGATTTATGTAGAGGGTTTCTTAAAATCTTTAATATACTTCTTTTGTCAAACTTGTTATTATATGCAGAGACCTCAAGACTACCTGTAGAAGTTTAGTTACCCTTTTGTGAATTTAAACTGTTAACATTGTGTACAACGCAGATTTAAAGTACTTTTAAATTAGATGGTTGGTGCTGGATTGCAACCGCTTGTTTTCCATGTACCTGCTACTAGTATTACCCCATAATGATATTAATGATGTATCAAGTACTTTTGAACATAAAAGCATAAAGTCTAAGAAAAATCATTTATTCATAATGTGACATAAGTGAGAAAATTCAAGTAATTACTTACTGAGTCTTCATTTACTGCCACGTTCGCAATCCAATATGTAGAACCACGAAAATAACAGGCACTAAAACTCATGGTCACTCTTTTTAGTCGCCAATATATATAATGGTTGTACATTTTATTTTTGTAAGGAGCTGCAACTGTTTCACTGTACCTATAGCAAACCATTAGGAGTATTATATACACAGCTCAACGACAACCCAACCGACTGTGTTGTCGTTGATACAGCTTTACAGCTTTTTATTTTGTGTGGTGAAGCTGTATATCGCAACCGAGAAACATATTTATAAGCTAGGAATTTTGCGTGCGGGTGGGAATGGTGTCTTCATTCGAGCCACCCCAGCTCTTCGAGGAAGGCCAGCAGACTCTTGATGTGGCCCACTGCCTCCCTTAGGGTGCTGTATCTGGTCAGGTACTGCTGCCTGTACTGTGCGACCTCAGGGCAGTCGAGGAGCAGGTGGGCTGCCGTCTCGTCTGCTGCCATACAGGCCCTGCACAGCGGGCTGTCGGTGATACCTATAGTAAAAAGGTGTTTATTAAAGAATCCGTGTCCTGTGTAGGCGGCCGTGACTGGCCGCAGTTGTTGTTTGGACAGCCGGAGGATTTGTTTGGCTATCATACCGTCTACTGCGGGAAGAGCCTCCTTGGCCTGCCTACATGTTTCAATACCAATCCAGGACTGGTTGTGTTGGGTCCTGGTCCTATTCCTTACCAGGTTGCGATAAAAACCAGAAGGGAGGGGAATAATGGGCTCGGGTCCCAACACCTCTAAAGTGGCCCCTCTTCTGGCAAGTACGTCGGCTGCGTCATTCCCTCTTGAGCCACTGTGGCCCTTGATCCATTGCAGTGTTAATTTGTTTTGTTTACCTACCTCTGTTAGTTTCTGGTGGCATTCAAGCGTGAGTGCCGAGGTGATAGTATGGCTTTTGAGGGCTGAGAGGACAGCCTTACTATCTGAGAGGATCCTAATGGATCGTTCCCTTACCTCACGTGCCATGATTGCTGTGGCAGCTAGGATTATGCCAAAACATTCGGCCTGGTAGACCGTGTTGTAGGCTCCCAGCGGTGCTGCGATGTTGATGTTAAGGTCCTCGGAGAATACTCCTGAACCCGTACCTGTATCCGTCTTAGACCCATCTGTGAAGATCGTGAGCTCGTTGTGGCCAACCGCTCCCTCGTGTAGATCCTCGTACAGTTGGATTTTGTAATTCTTATCGAAAACAAATTGTTTCGGTATTCGGTCGCCAATGGCTTGTGTGAGAGGAACCTCCTCTCTCCTCTAGCAAAAAGTACTGGGTGTAGGGAACGGCGTACCAAAAACCGATATCAGTGATTCAGTACATTATACTTAGCGGTCGAATTTTCTGTAAAATGTTCACGAATTTTCCGATTTCTTTCATTACACTTCATCTTAATATATAAAATCCTTGCGTTACTTACTGACTGACAGACAAGCTACAACCGAAACTATTGGGCGCAGGAAGCTGAAATTTGGCATGTATGTTCCTTGGAGACCGTAGAGGTGCACTAAGAAGGGATTTCCCGAAATTCCCACGAGATCGGTCAAAACGAGTAAATTAAAAAAAATGCAGGCGTAGCTGCATGCTGGCATCCTCTATTTCAATATATTTTCCAGTTTTCAGTGCGCTGTTTCATACACCCAGTTTTTCATAAAGGCGTTTTATTCTTAATCAGAAATCATCTCTATAAACGCAGGGCTGTCTAGGTAACCTAATGATTAGATTTCATACAATAGGTCATGAAACCCCTCCTGCCTGGAGGGGTCTATTCAGCCCTAAAGCCTGAAGCACTGAGGGTTAGGAGAACAATAGTTCGTTTGTTTAGACTTCTACTATAGAGCTAAAGTTTGTACAAGCCGAGATAAGAATACCTATTTACAACACAAAGACTGGATGAAATTCTATTTTAGGTTTAGTTCGTGGATTTTAAAATGGTCAAGAGGTATTTTGGGGGTAGTGTAGGTTCTTTCGTCATTATGTGCGCCTAGCTTTGCCTATGTGTAGAAGACTATCGCCTAGGGTGCAACTAGCTTTGTAATTTTGTTGTAAGATAATATGAAATTGACAGTTTTAAGTAACTTCCGACATAAATCTATATGGAGAGTAGCTAAGAATCGTCTCGAATACGACAGCTTTTACAAAAAAATGCCAGCTTTTACACAAAAAGAAAATCTTATCAGAAACAGTCTATTCATTTAAAAGCTGTGGTGTAACAGACAGACAAATATTCATAGGTCAACCTTTTCAACACTCCTCTAGATGCGTCGATGAAAAATAGAGCAGGCAATAGAAAACACCCACCTTGAATACATAATATCATACAAAATCGAAAGTAAATTTAAATCCCTCAATCACATGACATGGGCGTTTCTTTCAATATTTCCGTCGTAATCATTACATTGCAATTTTTGAAGCGCTCAAGACTCCACTGATTGTGTCAAAACCATTGTTCAAGCATTCATAATAGTGCCATCTAGCGTCACAATAGTATTACTTGCGTCGCGTGTCAAAATTCAAAGCAGACGTGCTGAGTTGGAAAAATGAAAAAAGCCTAGTTACATGTCAATAGAAAACGCTGCGTTCAATTTTAAACCTTACCTCATTAGTTTAAGGTTGAGTTTTGATTGTGGTTGTGTACATCGGGTTAACTGGCAGGGATTGCCGTACCTTCATTAGCTACCATTACGGGGTAAAGGGAAAAAATTGTAGGAAATCCATTAGCATTATCCAAGAACCAAATTTCGGTGTGTATTTGGTACCCGGTAGTGTTAATAGTATTAAAAGGATCAGCATTTGTTTAAACTCTGGCCTAATTTTTTTGTTGTGAGAGAGATTTGAGATTATATCTTATTCAGACGACGGCTGGAATGTTTTGTGTTACGTTTACAATTTAAATATCCTGGTAATAATAAGCTGTGCTTTTCTTCGGTGTGTTTTTATATGTGGTTGTTAGACATTTTAAAGCTATGTATTTGAAGAACAGGTGGCATAAAAGTGTATGCCTTTGCCTAATCTTTATTTGTAAAAATTGCTATCACGCCCCTAGTTTCTTATTGATTTCTTAAGACAACTATACTGGGAGTACTGTATTGAGGTGGATACTTTGAATATTCAACTAACGCACGCACATCACGTAAACTAATGTTTCGTGAAGGAATCGAAATTATAAGCTGATGCCTGACTGCGACCGACAGCTTTGCTGAATAAAAACTTTACTGTGGGTGGTTAAAAAACTGCAGCGAGGGTTTTTAACCACCCGCAGTTAACTTTTCGTTCAGGCTGAGTATGAGTGGAAAATGCGCATGTCCCGTTATCTGTGGCCTCAGCGATTTAAAATGTGTCAGGAATGTCAGGATGCAATAACCAAACGTTACTCGTGGATAGGTCACACATTGCCCGGTTTCGCCATATATATGTAAGTCAGAGACACGACCATAACGGTTCTTACGCGCCCGGCTGTCAGCAGTCTGCCGCTAGCAAGCTAAGTCCTCCTCGTTGGTATATGAACCCTGGACATCGTCTCGCCTTCTGGATCACACATTCAATATACTATCCTTTCTACAGTGTCTTAACCTTAATCTAGTATGTGAAGCTGCTGCAATTTATAGTAAATCGTGTACCCTTTTCTTCTAACCGGTAAGCTACAAAACAATATGTGGGAACAATGTGTGACAGTTATAGGTAATGTAGTTTCGTATTCAAGTTAATTGTTTTCTTCCTTCACTTGCAGTAACTTTGCTTCCTGCGGTAATGGGTGTCAGTTCCGAGACTAAACGTGAAATCTCGAAACAGTAGCGTATTTTCTCAAGCGTATTATACGAAACAGTAGTCTCAATTAACATAGCAGTTCTTGTGTCTGTATTTAAATGAATTTTAAAGTAGTACCTCTATGTTATTTTTTATCATGTGAGATGTTGTATGCCCGGTTTCTGAGGTACTTATTTCGGTGGTTTATCTATCCGTTAGCGTTATTGTTTCGATAACTCAAGAAATTGCGTTTCTGAACAACGCGTCACAACATAAACTCCAGTTATCCTTAGTTTTACTTAACCGACCAATTTTCGCCGTTTATCGGTTCCATAACTTTATTTGAAGTTTAACTTCTGTCAAACGTGTTAGTTTAAGGTTATGATAGGTTTGTGTTCACACCCGCCTGGGCGGTGCAGCGACGTGATCTCGTCACTGTTGTCGGAGATGATCTCTCGCTGACAGCCGTGGTCTGAGCCATGGTAGAAAGTGAGGGTAAGTGGGCTGCGGTCGCATCCTTCTGCGAGGACGTCATCTCGCGGAAGGAGGCGGCGGAGCGGATTCGTGAAGACAACAGCCTGGCGGATCCGATCCGTCGCCGGCGTACTGGCAGGCGGAGGCGCGCATTTGCGCGCCTGATACCACCGTAGCTAAGGCTGCGGGTGAGAGAACAGGGACTCTCACTCGCCAATGGAGCCCATGAGGATGGCGTCGCCCTACAATTAGGGCTTCGTATTAATGAAAGTGCTCGGTTCTTACTTCGAGCGAGTATCGCTGGGTGGGTTTTCCGGGGATCCACCCATAAAGCGATGAGGAGGCACTTCGTGAGGTTTTATTCGGTATGCCAAAAACAGCCGGGGGAGCCCGACATAACCCCACATTCTCCCCGTGAATGACGGGGTATAAAAAAAAAAAGGTTTGTGTTCACAACTTTACATAACTGATACAAAATGTCGTCTTCGAGCAGTTCCTCCGAGATTGATTTTGAAGTGCTGGAGTTTATTGCTAATAAATCAGTTCCTAAAAACCTAAGATCTGGATCTAGAGAAATCCCTTTAAAATGTTTACGGATAAAGAATTTATTATCTTCTTTTTATAATTTATCATAGTTATGAAATCTTTGGCTTCTTGGATAAAAGCATTTTCTCCCATTCAGTAACATTTTTACTACGTTTTACAATTGATTCAATTTTTACGAAACAACACAACGAGAACTAATATCGTTTACGAAATTAAAATAACAGGCTCAAGTCGCACACTCAAATGAAACAAAACAAAAAATAAACAACGGTCTTAACAGCTTGACATCTGGCAGCAAGGCCAGGGGTGACCTTTTTTTAAAAGTTGTTTTACGTTAGCAGGTATACAGACATTCCCCCCCGTGGGATCTCCACCTTGTCGTGGTGGGGGGGCTCAGTAACCGTGGATTGGTCACCCGCGGTGAAGCTAAGAGGGATCCAGGAGGGGACGCTCCGCGTGGGCTTGGAGGGGCCTGCGCAGGATGCGTCCAACGGTGCGGGTGCGGGGGACAGTTCTGTCTGTCCCTCGCAGTCGGGTGCGGTCGCGGGAGGAGAGGCGTGTCGGTGTTGCGTTGCCGTGCGCCCTATCTCCCGCGATCAAATGGGGGCGCACCATTCGATGCGTCGCGGTGGGGCCGCAGAGGAAGAGGAGATGCGGTGTTGCGTTGCCGTCCTCCCTATCCTCTGCGGCCGCTGGGCGTTTTGGCGGCGGAGTCCAACACCTTAATCCGTCGCCAAGGGGGTTTTGTTCGGGGCCCGCCTGACCATCTGGCGGGCCAATACCCGTCGGAGGGTGGCGACGAGTGCTTAGGTGATGCCCCACCCTCCGACACACGGGTACATGGCGGCAGTCGAGGTGGTTTTTAGTGGAAACACCACATACTCCGGCTCTTATTTCCCCCAAGAGTCGGAGATCCGAAGGGATTTTCCACCTCGTAAAACAAAAAAAAAAAGGTATACAGACATTACGAATAAGGCATCATCGTATTATTTTAGTAAAATTACAAGCAAATATATAGTTGTTTACTCCTGAAAAAAATAAATTATTAAAAATCTAGTTTAACGGACAAATTAAAATAGTGAAATAAATTATCAACACGTTTTTTTTATAACAGATCCATCTAGTGGCAGAAAAAAGAACTACGTATTGGTTCAATAGTTATTGAACGCTCCAGTGGGTATTCAGAAACGCAGTGTCAGTTAACCAACGTTTATCCTTTCCATAACTATATTGAATCAATAACTGTTGAGAGTTTATCTGGTAACTTCAGAAACCGGGCATTAGACATTTTGTGTGGTGAAGCTGTATATCGCAACCGAGAAACATATTTATTAGCTAGGTAGGTACCTATTTTATGATTTTTATCATACAGTTCATCCGTAGATGGACATTAAAATACAGAAAACATTAAGGAACGAAATAATTAGATAGTTAAAATATGAAGGAAAACTGTATTTCTCTAAACATATTACTCTACTTGATTTCTGTTTTTGGTTTAAAACAAAAATATGTTTCAAGTCTGAACACAAAAATACACTTTGTGTATTATACACAATCTTGTCCCTTGCGGATATCGAACCTACAACACTCAGTGCAATATCAGTCGGCGGCGCTGCGTTTCAACGACTATGCCATTCGAGCAATCCAAGTCAGAAATAACCTTTCTATCTTATACTGTATTCGACGCGTTAACGATGCTTCTATGTATATACGATAGTTGAGAGGATAAAGAATCGTAGCATTTTATATAATTATCTCGTTTCCCGGAATTATCTGCAGAACGTTTGAATATCCCTGTTTAACTGCGCGCCTAATTGCTTGCGCTACAAATGGCTTTGTACCACCGTCAATAGTGGAATGTGATACTCGTCGTTATATCTTGCTTTGTGCGAATGTTTCATGAAGGAAAAGTTAATTGAGTATTTTAAAGTACTTTAGGCTTCATGATTATTACTGTTCTGGTGAGTAGGCATTGATGCACACTCCATGCTTTCTTCGTCACACATACATCATCATTTTGTAACACCCGTTACATTAAAAGCGGTTAAAAATAGTGAAATTGCCATCTCACTCATTTACAGTACTAAACAAACTGATATCGGAGGATTTGCTAGTACTGAACACTTACTTAACTCGAAACGAATCTTAAAAAATCGCTCCACGCGTACATTCACACAATTACACGAGTTCGCACCCACATGCACAATCGCAATTACGCTCAATCACTTGTTCGCACGCTGGAGCAATCAGGTTCTTGAGTGGCAACCGCGACTCGGCAAACGTAGTGTAGGGCGTTCAGTCGCCAGATGGGGCGTGAAGCACGTGCTCATTGGCGCGCCATAGAAGAGGTCTACGTCCAGCAGTGGACTGATGCAGGCTGATGATAATGACTTGTTCGAACGCAAGCATGTACGAGTACACATGCATGCATGCCCGTAAGCTCACATTCCATATGAGTGTGTGCGTGCGTGCGGCACACACTCGTATGGAATGTGAGCGCGAGTATGCTTGCCTCGCGCTCGCTCACACACTCGCATAGACACAGTGTAGACATTCTTATTTTAGCCAAACTTTATGCCAACAACAAAATATGTGCCTATATTACGAGAGTGAACTTTTTTGCGACGAAATAAAATATTTATTATTTTTATTATAAAAAAGCAACACGTTTATTTAGTCCACAACATCCTTGTTGTCTTTGACGCACCGCTTTCCGTCCAATCCTCGAAGCAGATTTATCAGAATCTGCATACAATCAAAAAAATCTTTACACAAAAGATTCAGTACGAAACCGTGTTTGATAAAGGATATCTGTCAAGAGGCGACTCCCAGGGGTTGGAGATATTATCATATTTTGTACAAATAAACAAAACTGCCCTCCGGGCGCTGTGTATCCGTGAAAAGCTAAATTGGCAGAATCCATTGTCAGACTAGCCCTACACTAAATTGGCACTTGGCACTTTTTGTATTTTATAAAGGATGAATCACGAATGAACATGATGAGGTAATTTGGTAATTATCAACTTTAAATTCGTCGTCTTTTCGTTTTGTGATGAAATGGTTTGAATATCTGAATATAAGAGTTGATAAACGTATGTTTAAAAAGCTGATTACAGTTAAGTCTTCTAGACTGAAAGTAAAGCTCTTCTAAGTCTAGTAGACTGAAAGTCTAACAGCAGCCATAACAGATGTAAGTCAGTTAAAATATCGGACAATAAACTTATATTTTACCTCAAGGGGATAGGTACACACACGCTGAAAGTTTTCCTTCAAAATAAATGTAATTTATACATAGCGTAATTTGCAAACCATACGTTAGTATGCAGTATTTATTGCACGAAACGGAACGTTAATAACAAAAAACATTCGAAACGCATTGGTTAATGCTATTGCATTTTGCTATTGCTATGACTTTCGAACTATGTGAATGCGAGTAGCGATGGTAAAAACGATCAAACAGGTTTTTATTTAACTAAGCACACCACCAAAGTTTCAAAGGAATTAATTTTCTAATCACCTTTGCTTTCAATCAATAGTGTCTTTGTTTTATACTGTAAAACACTTTGAAAATCCACAGAGTTCATTCATTTATTCAATTTTGTTGATGATAGGTTTGTCGAATTTTTAAGAAACTTGTTTGGGGATTGATGACTGCTTGTTGAATGTATATATTTATTTTTTTTATTTATAGACTCACGTCTGTATCTCCGAAGGGGTAGGCAGAGGTGTAATATTATACCCACATTTCGCCATGAATTCTTAGGTCCCACGTAACAGAGGCCGAGTCTATTGCCGTACCGGGCACATTACCAGACTCCGTGCTGCTACTGAGAATTTCCTAACGGAAAATCCAATAACACTTTGCCCGACCCGGGAATCGAACCCGAGACCTCTCAATCCCACGCGCACATTTATGCCGCGAGACCAACGAGGCCAATGTATATATTGTTTCTTATAAATCATTATAAACCAACCAACTAGTCAACTATGGATATGGGCCTCGTCAATAACTTGCCACTTAGCTCGATTTTTGGTTTTATGTGACCAGCCACTGCAAGCTACTTCGCGTATATTGTCACGTGTATGTAATGTGCCTACTAGTAGCCTACTACCACTTCGCCTTGCAAATGCTATGTTCTATGTCGATGACCTTTAGGCTAGCCATATCTGGAAATCTATTAATAATTGTATTTAGTACATGTTTGGCAGTAATATGGTGTACTTATTTTTTTGAATAATATTGATTAATAGTTCAGGCGACTACGATCATGAAATAATAAAAATATAATCAGAATAAAAATGGCTGTATGTTATTTCTCGACAAACATTTTTCCTATAAAAAAGACACTAAGCAATGCGTCACTTGTCTGATGAAGATTGATATAGGAAGGCTCGAGTGACACAGGCTTTAATTCTCCGTCCCGTCCCGACGGTATGACGTTATGTAAGAATTAATTGGAAATAAGTTAACCGTGACTCTCTCCTGACATGACGCGTCAAATGTGAGCATGACGAACACATACCTTATGATATTGCCAATTATAAAAGCAGCAATAGCCTAGTGAAGACTAATAGACTGTTACGTGGAGGGTTTTGCCTTCGAATGTAACTTTACGAAGTTACCCATATGCGCATTAATTTGTTAAGTATCGCTGCATGTCTGTGAGTTCTGTTGTCCATAATTTTGTCGGGAGACATGTACGAGTATGTCTGCCAACCCACACTTGGCTAAGGTGATAGACTATGGCCTAGCCCTTCTCATAATAAGAAGAGACATTTGCATAGCAGTGGAACAAATTATAAAGAAACCTGATGACGCTGAAAAAGTAATAACATATAAAAAAAATAATGGCATGCATCAATGACTTTTAGAAGTTAAATGCATACTATATTATTATTTTACTTATCGCTTATCAAACGGTTAAGCTATTTTTAGACTGAACTACATAAAAATAGCTTTTTATTCATTTGGTTTTGTCTTCAATTCTCAGTATGCTGATAATATGTAATCTTGGTAGTGAATCGAGGTCGATAGGTCGGTAAAAGCAAAACTTTTGTTTTGGGCTCCGTTAGGGCTTATTTACATCGCAGAGTTGCTTCTATTCCTTAAATAGACTTTATTACCTAATTGGAATTAATATAATTGCTTATAAATATGCGATACTTATTGTATATAGTGTAATAAAATTTTAGTTTAGTACTAGTTATGTAGATTATTTACATTAGCTTAAATTGTTCATTTTCGGTTACTTTTTAGGACTCTCTCACTCAGGCGTGCCTTCGGCATGCGCCCGGCGTCTTTGCAGCATACGCCCGGCGACACTCTATACTAGAGTGAACTCCAAGCGCACGCCGGTAGCCCACTCTAGGAACGCGCACGCCCAGCTTTAAGTCGAACTTACATTAATTACGTTATTGAGTACCTACTCATGATAAACTGACCCTGGTCTAGAATGGCCATGGAATATGACTATCACCTTGGGTCGTGGCAGTCATAACCTTCACTTTATTAATTTATATATATGTACCCGGCAAACTTCGTACCGCCGTTAGGAAATTAAGAATCGCCTGTTAAGGCGATTCTTATTTTGTTTTCTCTCCTTGAGAACCATCCTCGATTTCAAGAAATTCAATAAAAAAAGAATTAGCGAAATCGGTTTAGCTGCTATCGAGATTGGCGCTTAGCAACACATTCAGCGAATCATTTTTATATTATAGATTATTCACGCAAAATTGTTCGGCCTGCCGACCAATGAAAATCCACTTAGATCTAACACAACAACAAAATATCAGGCTATACATTCTCATATCTGTCGCGTGCACAACATGAATGCATCCTTATCAAGATAGATAGACCCACGGGGAGCTGGAGTAATCTTGCAGCTGTCACCCCGAGCTGATGCCGCGGCTTTTATTTAGGTTATACTTGAGATATTTTCAGCCTGTGCACCTATATAAAGTTGACTTCGTGGGACTATTTTACCCCCTTTTAGTGCGAATTTGCAAAAATCCTTTCTTAATGCGGATAAGGAGGTGCCTAAGAAACATTCATGCCAAATTTTAGGTTGTTTGACCAGTAGTTTCGGCTGTGTTTTTTCTGTCAGTCAGACAGTAAGCAAGAATATTATATAGGTAAATTGATTCAAGAAGTTATAAAATATGTAAACTATTCCTATTATTACACTGCCTCGTTGGTCTCGCGGCATTAATGTGCGCGTGGGATTGGGAGGTCTCGGGTTCGATTCCGGGGTCGGGCAAAGTGTTATTGGATTTTTCCGTTAGGAAATTCTCAGGAGCAGCACGGAGTCTGGTAATGTGCCCGGTACGGCAATAGGCTCGCCCCCTATTACGTGGTACCTAAAAAAATATTCATGGCGAAATGTGGGTGTAATATTACACCTCTGCATACCCCTTCGCGGATACAGGCGTGAGTCTATAAAATAAATAAAATAATATTCCTATTAAAATATGTAATAAATGTGACTGCAACTCTGACAGATGCTCTCTGCTTTGTTTCTCTTGCGCATAATTGGATGGGACTATGCATGAATGTTTGTAGGGTAAAAGGTCAATAACAAAATTATGATAAGGATTCCGTCAAATTTTTTGAAATACGTGCACTGGAAATCCTTATAAACTACTGTGATAAATTAACTCATCCATAATATGAATGAAATTGTAGAATCAGTTACACTATATAATTATATTAAATACATATTCAACTATATTACCCACATTATACTTATGGTTGCATGAAGAAAATCCACATATCCTAAACACTCCTCTCAAATACTGCCATCAAAACGAAATATTTCCTGTAGGAGGTACAGACCGATCCACCCAAGATTGGAGACCTCGTTTTGATTAAGGAGGCTAACCTTTCGCCACTCAGATGGCGCAGGAGGCGCATTCTTCGTTTCGTAACTGGGCTGATGGAGTTTCCCGATTTGCTGAGGTCTTGGTGGACGGTTCGATTCTGAGGAGCGCGGTTGCAACGCTGTCACGTCTACCAACCGATTAGCGGACCGGTAGGCCATTCCGGGGCGGGTGGATGTTTGAAATATAAATATTGTCCATGATAAGTTAAATCGATTATATCAGTTTAGTAACATGTTATTTTGTCTATTGTAAATTTTGACTCTGGTCACACTATGAACTATCAAATCATTCTCATTCTTGCTTCCGGAAAAATTGTCTTGTGTCCACGCCGTTTTGTTTTTCGCGTGATTTGTAGAATTGAAGTAAATTTGTCTTGTAAATTCTTGTATCTGCTACCTTTGAACATTACCGGCAATGGTTGTAATAGATTTGTGAAATATTGAACATTTGCAAAAATTGTGTGAATCCGGTGTCGACGTCCACGTGCCATCGTGTCTTGAAGACGTCGTGTTTGCAGCCTGATAGCTAAGTATTTAGTCATTACATTCAGCTAATATTGGCCATGATCACTGAAGATCGCAGGTATGTTATACTTATAAATTGTCATCACTGTGTATCACAGTAAATATACGTTCGACCTTTTGTCTTTGCCTACGACTGGATTAATACAATCACGCTTCCATTGCCCTCTGCAAATTCTGAACACCTCCTATAGATAATAGCCATATTGCTACCGAACGTAGCTAAATATCAAACATAGCTAAATAAATATAGTGAACATATTCAAACAACAGATCCGCCCAATCTGTCCACTGAGCAGCCGACTGGAATATGAAGTTATGCACCTGAAATGGCTTTCACCGTTCGTAACGCGTTGAACGCATTTGCTTCATTTATTGTCCACGGAACTATTTAGTGTTCCAATGTGAATATTTAGTGAATAGACATGACTATTTTGTTGCGTTTTGCTGGTTAAACCGCGAAATTATTGCAACATTTTGAATTAGGGTTTCACGAGTCGTTGATATTTTTAGTTTGAAATTATAAAGGCACGTTTTTAGATTATTAGCTTTAGATATTTAATTCATAATCAGGATGTAATTTTAAACAGCTATACCTCGAGATATTTTATGT
Organism: Euclidia mi; assembly: GCA_944739405.2. Lineage (NCBI taxonomy): Eukaryota > Metazoa > Arthropoda > Insecta > Lepidoptera > Erebidae > Euclidia > Euclidia mi. The sequence continues at coordinate 5,969,560 of OX123182.2, forward strand.
AGTCCAGAATAGGTTACAATCATTAAAAGTATAAATTAAATTACTATCAATACCGCATTCCTCTTTAGCGCAGTAATATAAAATGCTTAAAAACTCACGATTACTACGAGTATGTTGTGCTCACTTTTCGATAAAGTGTTTACTACATTTTATACCGCTATCGTAAAAAATCAACTTACTAGATTATTTATAAATTGTTCATTAGTATACGATTGCAAATTACTATATCCCGTTATACCTTAGGATCACTGAAACCCGTGAAATCCTGGAGCAAATTAGACTGTCTTGGAATTCGCAACTTATTTAATTAGTTATATGTATAGTGCATTCATCTTAACCTGGCAAAAATGGTAAACAAATATGGCGGACAGATAAGTACGTTCGTAAGACTAGTGATGGGCAACATTGCATGAACTAAATCGAATTTCACTTAAAATTCATTCAGTGAATGAAATAAATCATATTAGAGATAGAGATTTTAAACTTTTAATGTTTTCGATGAGAGTAGAAATAATGGTATTTTTGTTCATGTAAAAGGTTTTATTTTTTTAAATTTACATATATTATGTCAGATCGTCAGTGTCGAGAGACGTTGTGGTTTCATGAGAACTTGTTTCTGATGTGACGTTAACTATGAATCTGGAGGTTACTCCATCCGTCGCATCATCAATTAACCCATCGAGCTCCATCATTTTATCTTCCTGTTTGATAACATGTTCGATGCATTTTTCCACGATTCAGCATCAATTTTGGCAATGCTCTCTTTTGTTAACTCTTTTTTTTTCATATCTTAAAAGTTTTATTATTGCGACTAACATGCGATTTTATTTGTGCCCATATTAATTCGATTGGGTTTAGTTCGCAATGATAAGGCAGAAGACGTAAAACAATAATATTTTTCTTGTCGGTCGTAAGCAACCTCAAAATCGTTCTAGATAGAATACCCGAAATGTATGACACCAAACGGAGCAACAAAACGAATGCCGCTCTTTTGACTCTTTTCATTATTGTTGCACTCAGTGTTGCCAATTAATAAGGATTTTACAACAATAATGCCAAAAAATATATTTATTGACATATCGGTTTTAATCCATATTATCTGCAGTGAAAAAACTTTTAACTTAGGCCCTTATGAAGATTGACCTCAGTTTAATTAATGAAATCATTTTATACGGATCTGAATGTTTTTTACGTTTACCATAAACGGATTACAATATATTAATACTTTTTCTATAATCATTCCATTTTATCATTCACTTCATCCCATCTCTACAGTCAAATGTCATATTGACAAGACATCGTAATAATCTGTGGTTTGACGTGTCATCACAATTACGATTTTCTTTAAATAAATATGTTTTAAAAGGGAAATATGAAGCTATTTTAGGTGTAAAATAATGTGTTGGTATTTGAACTACATTGTAAATATTTTCTAGTAGCATATATTACGTGATGCGGCCACAATCTGGTGATTTGTGATGAAGGTATGTTTGTTTACTAGTTTTGCCAGGTTAAGATGAATGCACTTTAGGTACTTATGCTGGAAAATCTTGACTTGACAATTTTCTACATAGAGCAAGAGATCATCAATATAATTATATCCATTGTTTTTTAACACAGTACTTACATGAAATTGTATCGACATTTATACATCACTGCCATTAATAACTCACGGTAGGTTTGATATTCAATTAATATACCTGTAAATTAATTCAATGTAGTTTATTGACATAACACTTATCGATAGTATAATTAAGATAACAGTGCAATAAGCACTGTTATAGGGCTCCTGACATGTAAGAAATTTATTGAGGCAATAATAATATACAACATCTAAATAGGTTTTAACTCTGCTGTCAGTGAACGGATCACGTTGAGGTTTAAGAGCCTTGTAGTTTAAAGATAAAGATAAAGATCCATCATTGCTCAAAACTGTGTAGTACATAGTAGATGACATTCATAATTTGGTATCAACAGTTTGCCCATTTCGGGCATTGCAAGTGTTAATTTATTGATAATAAAACATAGGAATTGATTATAAGAATTAGGTATACATTGAAAGTTATTCGAAATTATTAAAAATAAAATCAATAATGGATATGAATAGAAAAGCATGCTTATTTTTACATAATCATTAAATATTGAATTAATTATATACCAGCGAGAAATTAGATTCAATTTTTATACGTCACTTTTTGTCAAAATATTCCTGTAGGTAGGCTGTAGAAAACATTATCCACTAACCAGCTTTTTAGGAATCGTTTAAACATGCATCCATCATTTTTTTTAATATCTATCGGCAGATGGTTAAATACACGTATGGCTGTTACAAAGGTACTTTTATAATATATCTATATCTAATATATATATATATATATATATATATATATATATATATATATACCCGTCAGAGTGAGAAAACCTTTTCTAAAGACTGATCGCAGTGATTCAGTATTTTGCATATTGTAAATAGTTCGCAAACACTTTTTCTGCAGGAGGAACGTGGAGGGTGCGTCTGTTGAATTGCCCCAGTATATGACACCATACAACAGTAGAGGGTTACACATAACCGAAATATGTGGCTGTTGCAGTAGAAGTCGACGTGGTTTCAACTAAGACTGATAAAACGTAACGTCGTAATCAACGTAATCGTCAGCATACATAATACATAGATGACTAGTTATCCTTGGGAGCTCATTAACGTATATTAAAAAGAGAAGTGGCCCTAAAATGCTGCCTTGCGGCACACCTAGTAAAACCTTTTCGAAACTTGATTAAACCTTGGTAACAGTTTTGTTGAACCATCATAAAAACTGATTTCAGTGGTCTGAGTTCAATCAGTCAGGTAAGATTCTATCAATTCTAAACACGGTCCTCTGATGCCAACATTATTTAATTGCTGTAGTAGTATGTTGTATATGACACAGTCAAAAGCTTTTGACATATCTATAAATAGAGCGCAGCATTGAGATTTGTTGTTCATTCCATCCCAAATAAGCTTAAATAGTTTAAAAATTGCTAGTGTTTTAGTTAAATCTTTTTGGAAATCAAATTGATTTTTATGTAAAATATTATTAACAACGAGGAGTTTAGATATTCTGATGTAAATGGCCTTTTCGATTACTTTAGAGAAACTCTGCAAGAATGCTATGGGCCTGTAAATATTATTTCGTTTAATTCTGCGGACAAATTGTTGTGGTAAGGACAACTCAGTGTAATATAGAATTTATAACATAACATAACAAGCTTTAAATTCTTAAAATTTATACTTAAATATAAAATCCTTTAAATATAAAAAACATACAATATAAACTAAACCTACACTTTATTTTATAAAAAAGCACTTATTACCTCAAAAACTACCAATCGCTTTACGTTTAAGCTCAACTATTCATAATTCCAGTCGAGGTAACGAGTAAATCTAATATTAATAGGCTTCTAAGACAACGCCATATATTTTTCGTCTCATCTATGGGTAGATGAGAATTATCTAGACATATCATACAAAGCATGTGAAAGAGTATACAACCAAAAACTTGAAGACTAATACCCAAATACTTCAAGCATTTTTTCTCTCCAACTACAAAAGCCTCTTAACCAAAACGTTCAGAGGCTTTCAAAACTACGTCGCTAGCTGATCTGGCTAGAGCTCCCTAGGGCAGTCACGTATAGCCTCTAATATCCGGCCCTGCTTAATGGAAAGTGGCGGAAACGAACGCCAAAGACTACGCGCTGCATGTCTAAGTCACTTTAATAAAAGGGATGCAGTAAGAGTTTGTGAGAAATTTTTGAATTAGATTTTCTTTGAACTGAAGTATGTTGGTCGTGATGGTGAAAGTATGTAATATACTTTAGACAAATTACCTTTAAAAGCTTTTTTTTCTGAATGTTTGCTGCAGATTTCTGCGGACATAAAATGTAATAAAGAAAAACAAATAGTGTCCCGTGTCTAGTCATCAGTGACTCTAAAAAGACCGAGGGACGTGTGTTCGATTCCCATCCAAAACAACTCTTTGTGTGATGCACATGATGATTTATTCTGCGAGTGTTATTTTTCTATGTAGGTATGTATTTAAGGCTTAAAATGATCGCTCATGATAAGTTTACGTGTTACCTGATTGCCATACTTAGTATTAACTCTAATTTGTTGGTATCAGATGAAATTATATCTTAGGATACATATTTTATTAAATCTGAAGTGCAATGAAGGACCAAGACCATTTAAAACTCACTACACAACTACACAAAATAAATAATATAAAAATAAAGCAATAAACATATCCCCATTATTATACTATAATGATCCAAAACACTCTTAATGAATTGGACATTTGATATCACTCATAAACTTCCTATGACGAAATTATGTTTATAAGGAAGCGAAATGATGTCATCAAATATTTTTTTTTCCTTCAACAAGTCTAATTAGGTCAATCCTGAAAAAGGAAATTGTCTTATTGTGTTATATGATTGTATTTTTCCTTATAAATCTGTAATTGTGCTGATCCTTTGGTACCGTGTTTATTAAAAAACCCGATTTCTTTTGCCATTTTCCTGTATACTAAGCCACAGTAAAGTCGTAGTTGATAAATGATTACTATAGTTTTAAAGAATATTAAGTTCCACGACAGCATTATTTTGACGAAGAAGTGCCTTCGTAACGAAATTAAAGAATCATAATTTGCCATTTGGCTACCTTATCAGACTGTTTTTGAGTTGACAAAGTGAGTTTACTTGTTTTTTATGATTTCACGACCAAATTAGGCAACAGAAATCATACATTTTTCATAGCCTTTCTAAAGACTGAATCTTTCTCATAGCGTTATCCCAGTTTCAACCCAGAGTCCACTTACTAGTGTAACCGGATTTGACTGAATATTAGCTTCTCCACGGAGCAACTGCCTGCCTGACCTCCGCAACCTAAAGGGATAGCCATATTCCATGGTTTAGACTAGTGCCAATCTATTCAAAGATAGGTACTGACTCCCTATAACGACTGTCAAAGATCTTCATGACAACCGGGACCGACAGTTTAACGTGCTCATTGAAGCACCGGGCAAGCGATAATTAATAATTCAATACGCACATAGCTCGGGAAAGGTATCTCCACTAGGCTATCGCTGCCTTTTTTTCAAATGACTGAATAAGAAGTACAATCGTGGAAAACGTTTCTATCTGTTGTAAAGCAACACTTTTAATGCTTTGTATCTGTAAAAGCTGCACAAACAACTTAGAACACCAAAATATAAAACGAATAAAGAAACAGCACTCGAAAAAACGTTATTTGTTAGAGTTAAGTGAATTGTATGACCGGTCACCGGCTACGGTAGCTACAGCGCTACGCCGTGCTACGGTGCTACGAGTGCTACGGCTGGCAAAGCGAATGTTCAGATACAATTTCAATGAGTGAACCAGCGACCGTCTTTTGTGTTGGTACTAGGTTTGATACGTCAAAAGGCGAATTCTGAACGGCGTGAGTCCGTTTTGGAGGCTTTACCTCTAGCCTGGAGGCAAATGCAGATCAGATTAGAGAGCGCCGTTTCGAAAATATTTTTTGTTTACATTGTAGCTACGACTGCGTGCTGTGTATATGTGTGCTACCTTAATATAGCAAGCACATTTTAAGGGAGTGTAATCAAGTAAAATGTATGCTATAAGCTGTTATTATGCATTTATAACATTTTAACTGGTTAAGACACTACAAAGCACACACGTGTATGATTTATTATATATTTACAGTTACTGACTTACTGACAGACAACACACAGCATAGTATTTGACACAAGAAGCTGAAATTTATTATTTTATTACTGAGCCGTTAAGGTGCACTAAAAAAGGAGTTCATAAAATTCTCATGGAATCGGGCAGAAATGGCTAAAAAACATAATGAGCGGGCGTAGCTTTCTAACATCCTCTAGATAGTAATTAATTAATAGTAGAGGTATTCTACTAATTTAATATCATTAAAGTCTAATTTTAATTCTATGGTTCGACGTTGACACATTGTTCAATTTACGATCTAGTCACGATAACATGCCAATTAAATTCAATTATCAGTTAATTTAGGAGAATACCATTTGTGACATTAGTATGACACTAACATTAGAACGAACCTGCATTTTGAACAAGTTGATTTAAGAGAATTGGGCCTCAGTTGAGTGATAGCATGTTAGGTTGACAAAAGACTCTAAACTAAACGCATTCAGGTTTTGACATAATAAGTTGACTGGCACACACTGTCTTATGTAAAAATTTCTGATCAACCACCACACAATCTGGGGGCACGGCCGTGCCCCCGCCTGTCGAGCAAAAAAGCGGCACGGTCGTACCATCCTTTTCTCGAAGGAGTTCAGGCTATTTTCGACCCCCTATAACTTCGTTGTAGATAAAACTAGAAGCCTGATTTTTGTAACCAAGCAGATATTGTATAAATATGGTATATATATATTATATTTTACATTTCAAATTTTATTCAATTTGAAGCAGTAGTTTAAGAATTATAACGTGTCAAAGTTTCTTAATTTTGTCACTATCGATCATCAAAAGTCTACGACACTTCTAGCGGACATAGAAGCTTCAAATATAGAATACAATTAGTGTTTAGTGTATGAATCAAGGAAAAACAACAATGTTTTTCAATTTCGGTCCAGTTTTCGAGATACATCAACTGCATAAATAACTTTGTAAACCCATACCAACAATAAATATATAGGATTACAAAATTACAGTTGCAGTTAGGGCTTTAATTTAGCAAATTCGTTGTTGGTGTACAAGAAGTACAAGATCCGGTATCTTCTAGTTCTTAAAGGAACAAAGAAGGACTATCTACAAAAAGAAATGAGATCCCATTAAAATAATACTTGTCAAAAAAAACAAGCCCCGCAACTCAGTTCTCCTACCGTAAAAAGTTGTGAAATCCATGTAATACCAAATCGGTTAAATAAAAATCTTTAATGTTTTAAATAAATAGATTGACTAGGCCATCGTATGAAAACACAATATATCTCATAAGTAATACATATTATAAATTAGATTGTTTAGTATAACTAGTAGTACTAATTAGATTACTTATTTCATAACGTGAACTTTAGAGTAATGGTTCGAGTGCAGGGTCAACGAATACGTTGATGACGATAAAAAAAATGGTTTTGTACTTGGATTATGTAGACTATTAATTACTTTTTACTGTTCCTACGGGATATATACCACGTACCTTTGTTTTGAGTAACCGATATTTCGGCACCGTTTTTCAAGCGCCATGTTCACGGATGTACTGAAGTATTGCGGTTGGATGAATATTATGAACAAGTGAACCGGTCTATCCACTTTCTTTAACGTTTATTGTGCGCACAACCAGTACCACCGTTTTCACTCTCGCACTGTACTCGATCGCGAAACACTGTACTCACTACGTCGGCTCGTGATTTATGTTTTTGCGGTTCACTGGTTTTACATAGACGTACTACTGGATGCCAGATGTTTGACAGTTGAAACTCATCTTCTGTATATATTTTTTTATACTTTTTAATTTAAATAGCTTCTTTAACCATCCTTGGTATATTGTGGCGTTCTGCCGAAAGCACCTGCGGGTTATGTAACTCAAAACAATGGTTCGTACCCGAGTCTAGGAGATGTTGAGCTATTGCCGACTAGTGTGGTTCATTGTTTTTGACTGCCCTGATGTATTCCTTGATGCAGCAGAAAATGGTGCGTTTGGTTTGTCCTATACACCGCTATTTTGACAGAGCACTAAGTATCTTTAACTGATCATATTTATGTAGTTAAAAAATAAAAACACTAAGTCCCAAAACTGTCTCAAAACTGTCCACAAAAATACGTGATAATTGGTAAATGCATAACTAATACTATGACCGACCTCCGTACTATCATAGTAAAATGACCCATTGATAAATTTCTATAATATCAGTTCATATGACGGGAGTATGTAGCTATGTTTCGTGCGTACTTTTTGAGTGGAAAAATCGTGAGTGCAGCTGTGTACCCATGGATATCTTATTGTGAGTGTACAAAAGTGAACCGGTCAGTGTCAAACAATTAAATCAGTGCATATTGACTGCTTTTGACAACGGTGGTGGACATTTTGAAGGACAATGGAAATACTTGTAAGTTTAGTAAATAATACGTACTTAAGTGAATAATAATTTGATGCGGGCGGCTCAAAATCGGTCTGTGTTCTCCACACACCTTAAGGAAGGACGTCTCTAGGCTGACATGATGATGATAAAATAATATTTGTAAATAGCAGATGATTCTAACTTCGTAAATACGCCAAAATTACTCTTTTCTTTTAGTCCAGAACACCTTCTGTTATTTTGATATTTGTTTGCTTTCTAATTACATACCTCCGTATTTGATTACTTATTAAACGATAAATTTTACCGGTCCTAAGCCCGAATGAAGTATGAAGGAGAGGGTAGAATCAACAAAATTAAAAAAACACTACCTACATTTATTATTTTTCTTCATTATATTTTCTATGGCTACCTACATCAAAAGTGCGACAGAGAGAATGCGAATGAGCAGGATGGAATATTATCAATGAATTAGTGAATGGATTGTAAAATATGACTATGATTTAAGTGAGATTTTCTACAATAAACAAATGATAATAACTTGGCTCTTTATTGATATTATGAAATTCTTACGTCACATATATGATAATAATATCTTCGCTAATCTGTCCTTAAAGTTTTTGTACTAATTAAAAAATAGCGGTGTATAAGAACTCCCACAGCTTCAGTCAATTTTGTATACACGCGACTTTTCCAAGGGGAAACTGCCCTTTGGCGTTCTTATGTATTTTGACAGTTTCTTCAACAGTGCTTGCAAGAGTGCCATAATACCGGTAACTCAAAACAAAGGTATGTGGTATATTTCCCGTAGGAACAGTGAGAAGTAATGATAGTGACCACGAAAGTTTAAATTCCTATGTTAGACTACTAACTGTCTAATTACCAAAAATACTGCCCAGTATTATTTGACTTTCCTTTTGAAGACTTTCTTACACTTGTATTATATGTCGGAATAAACCGACTGCTCACTTTTTAAAAATCGTATCGCAGTATACTGGCAGCAGATTCCATTTTTATGGTTGCTATTATAAAATATAGATTGAGGAATATACTGGTGTGTTGTCGTGCGTCGTCGCGTCACAGGTTATAAATTCGACTGTAAAATCACAAATCTGAAATGGAGATTGAAATTCTGTAAATGTGTGAATTCGCAAAATGTATTTTTATTTCAGATATTTGGAAATTTATTTTAAAATCATTTATCTTGGGTTGATAAAAACCGGCTACGTTTTCTACAAAATAAATTTATATTTTATTTAATTGGTTTTGTTTATCAATATCATAAAAAAATTAGTAAACGCGATTAGCACCCGTTAAATAAACGTTAACGAACTTCCAATATAATTATTTATCGCGACATTTAATTTATTTTCTTTTCATGATCATATACCTGCATATCTCGAGTACATTAACACATTATCTATCTGTCTGCCTTTATGTTCAATTTAGGCATTACTGGAATACAAACTTCTTTCGTAAAGGTATTTTGAACATGAAAAACTAAAGAATGCCGTTTAATATAAGAAGAACATCTCAGACAATTCTTTGCGTATCCGCGAAATCGCATAAGTCAAAGTCTAATCTAGGTCATAAGGTGACGCTTATGAAAGTCATTTTTTTAAAGTAAATTACTTAATGCTTCTACATTTACATTTACTACCTCATTTGCAAAGAAATAGGTAGAACCACGAGAAAGAACGGGCAACAAAACTCGTGGCCACTCTTTTTAATCGCCTGTGTTATGGTACATATTTTGTTTCTGTAAGGAGCTGCAACTGTTTCACATTGTTCTTAATTACTTATAAATAGTAAATAGGAACATACATAATACTTAAACAATTAATGCAGTTACTAAATTAAGTCAGTACTTAATAGCCTTCCAATGTGAATCTTGTGTAACAGGAGCACCACTTACGTCTTATAATGTAGGCAACTCGCGATCATGTTCAGAACTATGGTGGAAATGTATGTTACAGAAAGTTACGGTATATGAATACACAAAAATTACAAAAACGTTAGTGTACAGCCCATGATCACGAGTTATCTTCATCTAACACTGTAGCAAATGTTAATAAAATTAGTGGAACAACAATTCAGATGTAAATGTATTAAGTTGAATGACCTAATAATACATGAATAGTAATTTAAAAGAACTAGAGACTTTATATAAAAAAAAATTGAAAATGCAAGGTATCTATATAAATTACAGAACTTACGTACTTACAGAATAAGTACAAAGATCAAGAGTTGGCTAGTGTAAGTGACCAAATAAATCCTTCAAAAAATTTATTGCTGCTCCGCAATGAGTTTTACATACAAGACAAAGTTTAAATAAAACCCGATTACGACTAAGGTATTATTATTAAACGGCCGCCATTTAAAATTTGTATCTTTAATGTACTGAGCTACAAGTAATTAAGTTTTTTCCCTCCCAGTATCTTATTCTGGAGTCCAAATAAATAAAAAAAAACTCTTTTATTAATAACAACGCGTTCTTAATTATTCATCCAATTACTGACGTAAGCATGAAAAAAATAACAATAAATTTGAAACCCTATGGGACTGAAGTTTGACCCCATAAACGCGAATGAAAGCCTGTGCCTCCGGACTAGTTCAACTTTAAAAGTAAAACAGCTTCACTGGGACGAATAAATGAAATGACTGCTTTTTTATTTGATGATTTACAAAAGGAATCCGCTATAAACGAAACTCAGGGACGCCATAACCTGCGGCATCGGCGGCTGCGGCACGATTAGTGCAAGTTATACACAAAATATCTGCCTATACAGTCAACTAAAATAACATTGATTGGAGAACCATGCAATATAATGTTATGTTGTATGTTTGTCTGTTCTAAATAATTTCAGAAGCATGAATAATGTGAATATATTTTTAAGATAATATATGTATATTGTAATAACACTCAGCGACCGAAAATATTTCATTTGAATCTGACTTTGGGAAAATGGCTAGCATTAGTTTGAAAACTTTTTTATTTACATATATGCAACTCTAACTTTGGGACTGGCAGCCGCATTTTCACAGAAAATATTCTTAACAATTCATATAAATCGTAACTCAAACCCGATACTCTTACTAGCCACATAAGCTCATTTAACCATACCTACAAGTCAGCATGAATAGATAACATGTAACAAAATAACGATACTTCACTTCTGTATCTCTAAAACCGAAAATTCGAGAAGGTTCCATCGGTCAACCCGCGAACTAACACACACTCCATCTGTCTTGTAACATCTCAATATCGTAAAAGGTTGCGGCAAATTGCTTGAAAGCCCCTGCCGCTGTCACCCCGCAGCCTATCAATAACTATACTATTATAACTGAGTGAGTTATGTAAAATATGTTGGGTTATGAGTGGATCAGCTGATGCCTACATTATCACATTGCAAGATTCAAAATCTACAAATTTTCTTTCTAAGTGAATTTTTTATTAATGGAACCCACTCACGAAATATGACACTGAAATATTTTCACTCAAATCTGTGACTTGTGAAGATGAATTACTATTACGTGGGACCTAAAATTCATAAGGTGAAATGTGGGTGTAATATTTCACCTCTGCCTACCCCTTCGGAAATAGGGGTATGATGTAATAAAAATAAATTCACTAATATACGTCTCAAAACATACATAATATTAGTGACTGCCAAGGTAGGCAACTATCTCAGCAGCATTGAATTTAGGACGACTTTTACATCATGCTGGGATCACTACTATTAGTTATTTTGCGCCTATTGTGGGTCTTCATATCACTAATTATGAGCTCAGGGTTACGACTTGTAGGGATAATCAAGTAAAAGACAGATAAGGTAAATAATACAAGGTCTATTCAGTTCATACGCATCACAGTTATGAATGTGAGAGAGGCTAAACTCACTGCTAAATGCACGTCCCATACCAAGTACTTACAATGCTAGCGTCAGCTAAACGTAACTTCACAGCTGGGAGTGTATTTTTGGGACGTGAGGTACATTATAAGGCGAATTATACTCACTCAATCTCGGCGCCAAAACAGTGGATACGAAATATCGGCAAATTTTACGTGTTCTAAAAATAGCCTCCACTTACAAATCTCTATCTAAAAACTAAATAATACTGTCTATAAGTACTGCAGGTAGAGCATAGTGATTTGATGGGGTGCGTGGCATCGACAGTGCGTTGCCTATCGTGGGTTCAATTCCCATACGAGAATATACTTTTTATAATCTACTAACTATTGTGCTGAGTCTGAATGCACTTGGATCTGTAAATAACAGCTTTTTGAATGTTCATTAAGCAAGGAGCTTACGCAACTTCTTTTAGAAATATAACAGTTCATCCACAGTGCGAAGTGTTAGAAAACAATTACTATACGAGAATAAAATAACATACGAACTTAACAAAATACTAAACGAGAATAACCTAAACGCATTAAAAAGAAACCGCAATAAAATCAGCAGCCTGATAAAGATTGCTGCCTAGATTTAAATCGCGCCACGCAACATTGAGAGGAAAATCGGGTCAACCCATTCACTTTATACTGTAATAAAGTCTTGATCGATATTGTAGCTGAATAGCAAATACAACATTCATTATAACAACAGTATTTATTATGGACTTTTTATTCCAGCTAAATCAGATGGTGAATCGTTATTGCTAAACTAAATAAAATATGTATGTGGTATTATATAGCCATCAAATAAATTTCACTTTTTGTGATTGAAAATCATTTTTAATCAACTGTGTTAGGGTGCTTGTACACGGCGCATGTAGCTTGAGCATGTTGAGGCACTTGCGCGGGTTACATGCACCGTAAACATATCGTTTAAAACAATGTGCGGGTCCAGCGACTCGAGCATGTACCAAAGCGCGCCACCCGCGCAAGTAATTCGCGTGCTCTGCGACGCGCGCGGGTCACTCGCGCATGTTATCTGTTAAAATTACATTTTTAACATATGATTTTAAAATAATTTTCGTTCGTCGAGACATTTGACGCAATTCAAGTCATAAAGCTATCGCGCGAATAGCATGCACATGTAGCTCTTGACCACGAACAAATAACTTGTACATAGGTACAGCTTGCGCAAGTAACCCGCTTCTTTACTTGCTCCAGTTATTTGCACCATTTACAAGTACAAGCGAGTAACTTGATCAAGTAGCTTGCGCATATTACCCACGCGTGTAACCCGCACCTTTACTTGCTCCAGCTACATGCACCGTGTAGAAGCACCCTTAGAAACACAAATGTTCGCTATCATTAACTGTAATATCTACCCACCAGCGACGTAAAGAATATGTTATTGAATACATAAGATGATTATTTTCTAACAATAAGCTTTTCGAAGTACAGACCATGAAAATCATTTCGATCCATTAACGCTATTTTTGAATGCTTCATATAAATAAACATCATTAAATTAAAAACAGCAATATTTGAGAATATTTCGACATAACTCAAATATTAATTTCAATTTACAATATTAAATAGAGTGTATTATATAATGATAAAAATATTAAAACATGTTTTCTAAAAGTTATTTCTAGTAAAGATACTGTAACTAATTTGTCTTTCTTTAAAGACTGGGCTCCGTTTAAATATGTACGCTTTATTAAAAAAAAAACATTAATATTCCAAACTTGCACTGAAAGGAATGAAAGAACTATGAAACTAATATTTTAATATTGATGTTTCAATTTGAGCAAAGGTAATTAAGATTAAATAAAGATAAAACTTCATAAGCGAATAATATCAACTATATATAAAACAAATAGACGGGATGGTTTTGATGAAAAAACATCAGTAATCAACGATAATCAAAATAAGTCCCTGTAATTTGGAGATTTTTTTGTGAGCAAATTCATATATTTTTTATAATTATGTATGCAGATATACAAAATCTATTGACAGGGTTTAGTGCATACCTCTACATTCTTAAATAGAAATTAACATCATAATAAGAAACTTTGGCTCACTGATATTGAAAAAAATCATGAAAATAAAAATAAAATACTTGCCAAACTAAACATCATTCTTAGCAACAACTCATTTTTAAAACAAAATATAAAAATCGGCACCGGGTATTTTACCCAAATTTAAAATTATTGTACATCCACAATCGATTCTTTTATTACTTATTCAAATGAATAATGCATCCATGCCCAATCAATATTTTTTAAAGAAATAAAATAGTATCACTATTCTATTTTATTTAAAAATGTATCCATATCCAATAAACTAATAGCCATTCTACGATAACAATTTTTTAACAAACAACAAACACCAATATGTGTGCGAACGAAATTGAGGGGTATTTTTTATTATAGTGTTTAAAATAAACTTTTCATATAGTGTTGGGGTGAAAATTTTATGCTGAGTTATTTGTACATAACGCTGAGTTTGTGAATTATTAAGGTATTTCAGAAGTAGCATCATAACCTATTGTTGTCTTAATTATCAAAGCTTATCAATTTTATTATAGTATAATTACCATTACCTTATTATTGACCCGGTAGCGTCCAAGACTTTTTATTGGTTTCGGGATTCGTTCTGCGTTCCGATATAACAAAGTAAATGCACTCAGTAAAAACAATACAACCAAGTTAAAAACCTCGTTAATTCTCAGAAAACCCTAATCAAAACATTTCGAATGATCGTTTACGCAAAGGTCAACATACATGTTATCCTCAAACTGGCTATAGTCGTCAGGTTAAAAATCAGCGGTCTCCAAAGGGTTGACCAGACATAAATCATGCAAGCGTTCAGTGACACCACGACTATCGATACGTAAATAAATCTCCTAGATTAGGGACGTTCCTGTGTAGGACCGCTCCGTTGGGACACTAGGGTGACAATGGCTTTGAAAACTATAGGATTTTTTATAGACATTGCTTAACAGACGATGACCGTAACTTACTTAAATAGTCTAAAGCAATTGGGAAATAATGAATCTTTTCAAGCCAGAAATATTTTTTTTTTCAAACCGTAGCGCTAAAGAAACCTGATTTATTGCTGAGATTCAGAAAATGTTTGACATGGGTAAAAATTTTGAAGTATATCATCTCTACTCTGATGATTACTAAAATACAATAAAAATCAGACAACTTCAACCTGAATCACAAAAATAAAATTGAAAAGTCCAATTATTTTAAAGAGAATAATCCATTTTACGTCAATGATGGAAGGTGCGTCAAATAAAAAGCCAGTCCCGCTTATCACCCGGCGCACACACAAGATACGCCCCGCGTTACGGCTCGGTCGTAGGGTAAACTGGCGATAACCGTCCCTCCGGCCGTTCCAGCTAATATTATTTTTTTTCATATTTGATTCTTTTTATCGCGGTGTGAGAGGGTTGGTTTATTACTAAAGACTTTTACACTATACTGCACCATACAAAGCTGATTTTAGGTGATGCATTTGATATCATCATACAGCATTTCGCAGTCTAATGCTGCAGGTAGGCCACTCCAAGTTTGATATGGTAAGTCAATAAAAGGATTAGTCCTACCACATACCGGTGCTTCGAAGGTTTGGTGGTGGAATTTTGACGTCGAGTTTACCGACTCATCCCAAAGATACTTTTTGCTACGTATACTTTTCTAAGTCGCCTCCTACGACATCCACAGAACGAAATCGGGTTTACACTTTTAATACTTAATCCAAAGGAAAATATTATAATCAACTGAAAAACACAAGTGAAATAAAGCAACAAAATAAAATGTTGTGACCAACAAATTTACATAATTTTACTGTTTATTTTAAACATTGGCGACTAAGTTTTATGCATAAATACATATTCTAAAATGACAGAAACTCTATTCATACTCGTATGTTCTGATTCCTGAGGGACAAATTAGATAGTGGTTAGAAGAGTTCCAAAATGTACATAGTTATATAAAGATTTACCGGCTTTATTATTTCTGTAAATATACGTTCATGATTTGTTCATGTTTTACTGCCGCGGTATTTCTTTATTCCACTTTTAATCTCTTCAAAACATAGTAAATACCTATAATAACGACCTACTTTTATAATTATACGACCTACTTTTATATATATGAAACAATCACAGAGAACATTTTTTAAGTAAATAATTACATCTTTCTAAACTTATCAACCATTTTTTTTACAACAAATTGTTTAATCACAAGAAATTATTGTTATTTTAGTCTTGTTCTTCGTGAACTTACTTACTAGTTTCTTTTACTACTGAAACTTTACGTCTAATGTAATTAAAATTTGACAGAGTAGGTACATTAAGGCCAAAGAATAAAAATAACATATTTGTTCTATAGCTAAAACTGCGGCGAACAGATTTTGAAGACAAACTGTTCATACTGACTGAAGAAAATTATTAACCAATAAAAACCATAACAACTCTGTTAGCTTCCGATAGTTTTCGCATAAAAATAATTTTGCAAACTATGCCAAAGCTTAGCCCTCCAGCTTAAAATATCATGCGATCATCATATCAGCCCATAGACGTCCACTGCTGGACATAGGCATCCCCAAGGCTCTCCACTTAAATCGATCTTGAGCCACCCGCATGTAGCCGATGCCCACAATCCCATAATATCATATAATTGCACAAAGATAAAATAGATACACCTTGATAAAATCAGGCACATATAATCAAATCAAATTATCTACACACTAAAAACAGTACGTAGTTTTTGTAATCAAAAAGCCTCGTACCCAGCCAGTGACCCGTATCGACGAATTTCAGATCATGTGGGGTTTGATGTCACTGTGATTGATTATCGGAACAACAATCCATCGGAGTCTGTAACCTTCGTGCGAATTAGACCTTTAAAGTAGGTGGAGTTGGGTATGAGCCATTCTAGGCCGATATGTGGCTTGTAATCTGCCAAGTAATGTTGTAAAGTGGCAAACCTAAATGTTATTTCGAACTAATTTGAGCGATTTTTCTTGAATCGTTTAGAGTACCGATTTGTTTTGTGGCATTACAAAGAACAGAACCCAATTGAACGTCTATACATCGTCGTCCGTAATGAAAAAAGGCCATTGACGTCAACTGTGAACATTTTAACATTCTTTGGCTTTTTTACGAGCCTCACTTATGGGAAAACCTGGACTGACAATCAATCTAAGTTACCATGGAATAAAATTCCCTCAGCAACCTCTGGTGTTCCAACAATTTATAGTCTCCAAGTAACCACATCGCTGTTTGCATGATTTTTTTGTTATCAAATATAGATTTCAAGTCTAGAACAGTTGAAACTCATACACTGTATCATTGTCCTAGCGTTATCCCGGGCGCGTATAAGATTTGGAGCCCGAGGCTTGCTTACTAGGCTTACTAGGGCAATCTGTAAGTCTGAGACATATCTATGTCAGATATTGACTTTTCCACAAAGCTACTACCGTGTGACCCCCGCCACACAAAGGGATAGCAACATTCCATGGTTTGGACCAGTATCAGTTTATTTGAAGGTACTGATGTGCTGTCAATACCCTCAAATTAGCTGATACTGACGGAACGACTGTCACTTTGATTTTGTTTGTTCTTACTCGTATTTCATCCCAGATTTTTAAGAAGGCCTCTTGAGTACGCAGTGCATTCATGCTAGGTGCTTATATGTTAGGTTATTCATGCTAGGTGCTTATAAACCCAAAGCAGACTGGTGATATTACGATAAAAAAAAATAAAAAGAATTTGAATTCGAAGTCATAAAAAATGTATAAGTAATGTTTTATCTTAAATCAAGAATCATGAGACCACATTTTGTTGTTCAAAAGACAGTCCATAATAACATCTACTCTTCACAAAACCACTTAAACTCAGTTGGAAAATTAAATTCAAGAATTAAGCTGAGAATATATCATTTTATTGGACAAAGTGCCCGCCTTAGGGCAGTCGCGAAATTACGATACAAATTATGCGTCGAGACATTGCAACAAGTCATTTACACCGTTCTTTACCTCATTTACAATATTATCTTAACTTTATTTTAAGGTATTGGTATGTGAGGTCATTCCACTTGCTAGTGAATATCTAAACAAATACAGAGAGTCGTAAGATAGTGGTCCATCCAAACTTACAGATTGCCCTAGGCATTCTCTACCAGCTGCTATTTGTAGTTGGTGCGGAATTATTATAAATTAATTAGGATGACGCAATGTTGAGCGCGTATTTGTGTACATAACAATGGTCTATATAGTATAGGTATGATGCACAATAGAACACATCAACATGACAACAATCACAATGGCCAACCGATCATACCGTCTGTCAAGTGTAACAAGACGTGATTGTGAAGCGTTCGGAAACGCATAAACTTATTATCTATTCTTGCGTTTTTATGATATTTGAGCATTATTTTTAAGAAATTTATATTCTGTATATGTTTTTATTTGGATTATTTAATCTATGTATGTATATTTATTTTATATATTAATTCATATTGTATGTACTATTCATAAATATTTATGACTAGTTGTAAGAGATTGTATGTATGTAAGTAGGTCCTTAAACACAAGCGTTTACGATAGCTAGGGTATGTGCATCGTATGGAACACTCTCGTTTACCACGACAAATTCTTTTAGGGGCCATAGCGCATGCTAAGCGGGCTGTGGGTCGTCCTTTACTCTGCTTCAAAGATTGTGTCAAGCGAGATATGAACACCTGTGAAATAGACCACACAAACTGGGACAAACTCGCTGAAGACAGAATTGAGTGGAGAAAATGCTTAAAAGACGGGCAGAAATGCCATGATAAAACCTGGATTGAGACATTGGGAAATAAACGAGCTAGGAGACATAACTGCAATCAAAGCCCTCCACCTGTCGCAATACACATATGTATGTCCTAGATGTGGACGCTCATGTCTATCACGGATTGGCCTACACAGCCACGTGAAAAATGACACACACACTAATCAACTGCATCTATAACACTCCACAGATTTTGTTTATAATATATCGTCTGACTAGATGCATAGGTATATATCTATAAGTAGGTCCTGCGGGAATATCAGTGTTGCAGTCTCATCTGATTCTGCAACTTATACTGACGCAGTTGCCTTATTTGCGGTCCAAAAACTGTTTTTCTTTTTTTCCTTTTCTCATTGATATTGTTATTGTTGCATTGGAGTTGCAAATAAAACAATTCATTTCATTTCCATTTTCATTTTCATTTAAAAAAAAGAGAAAGAAATGATGATTTAAGAAGCAAAGCAACTTCTTCATCGTGTTTGATGCCTTTTGTATTGCCATTAATTATCAAGAAGCGACTTGGTCATCATGTCTTTTTGTAAATCATAGTGTCGTTTTGTCCTGTAAATTTGGAGAATTAGTAGTCGATGGGTTTGAAAAAAATACTGTGAATGAACTAAATCTCCGCTATGAGTTATTTCTAATACATATGAAGTGCAAAGTTTGTGTCTATTATTATTGGTATAGTAGCATTGTGAACCGAGACTTTTGCCAAGAATACCGGAGTCATCTTTGTCAGTTAAACTAAATTAGACAAAAATATTGGCTTTCTTATGAAGCGACTGCCGTTTGAACCCCCCTATCCCAATAAATAAAAAAGCTACTAACAACACAACTTCACACCATTTATCTCCGAAAGGTAGGCAGAGGTGTATTGTATTACACACCCACTTTTCGCCAATTATGTTTCGATCCCAATGTAATTGGGGGCGAGCCTTTTGCCATCTTTCGGGCACATTTTTAAGCGAGCGATAATTAACATATTTAATACAAACATAACTTCGAAAATTCAGAGTGTATGCCTGGGGTACATGGGGATCGAAGCCGAGACCATCGTTTCGGCAGTCCGTTACATACACCACTGGGCTATTGCCGCTTCTTAAAAAAGCTACAAAATAATATTATTATACTTTAGTGAAAATACAAGTGCCAGAATATTTGTGTCTGACAAATAGTATTTATTACATCTAGGACAGTCAGTTAATCTTAGACTCTAAGATAACAAGGAACAAGCGACAATAAATAATTTGGCACGCACACAACTTCGATAGTCAGTGGTGTGCGCCGTGAGTTACAAAACTTGTGAATTTGCTACAAAGAGGGGGCAATCTATTGATATCCACTAGCTTATAGTTACTTGCAACTTAAAGACCATTTTGTGAGCACTCTTTTAATTTTATTAAGCCACAATACACAGATTCGTTTTGTCCTAAAGTTGACACTTCACTTATGTATATTTTAAGGTAAAATTAATTATTGGCATCATTGCGCTTTGACACACAAGATGCAGCAAGGCACTAACATCGAGGCATAAATACGTCTGTACATCGGTACGCAGACGTCAAGCACTCGACATCATATCTCAAAGTAAAGTTGAAGAAGTTTGTTCGAGTAAAATTACTAAGACGTACATAGGTTAAGTTGTATCGTACGCTCGCTTAAATATTCAATATATTATCCCAACACAGGTGTTGGGATAATATATTGAATATTTAAGCGAGCGTGACTGGTGGTGGAAGTACTTCTGTAAACTTGTGGGTATTTGTTTGTAATGTTAGAAGAAGTGGGATGAATAGAGGCGGGATAAATGTGTAAGGGGCTGTAAGTCATTATGTTGTGTAGAGCTTTGGTAGAAAAGAGTATATAATTTACGTAAAAGAATGGATTTTGCGATGGATTACAGATTAATCTGATGTAGAATCAACGTTCTTTTGAGCAATACAACTAAACACGGGTACATGAGGAACACGGGTTGGTTTTTAGTCAGTAAGAGTCTGTCAGTCCCCTTCGCCCTTCCCCCAGGGCGGAGGGATTCCATGAGGATTTTCCAACCCGACAAAAAAAAGGTCTATACCTGCTTAGCGTTATTAACAATCTGGGCCTCATTTTATTAAATGTTTCAAAACTCTACAAATCAATAATCCCAATATCTATGCCCATAGTGGTGGACATAGATATTGCTATGCACGAATAACTATTTATTTCAGAAATGTTATTGAGATTCGATGGCGACAACAAACCTCTGCAGTTGATTTTAGACTGCATGGTTGGCGTAGTGGTTTAAGCGGTCGCCTCGCCGCTTGGTACTGCGCCGCGTGTCGTGGGTTCGATTCCCACATGAGACAACACTTTGTATGATCTACAAATTGTTGTCTCGAGTCTGGGTGTTCTTTGTGTCCGTTGATTGAATATTTGTAAAGTCCCCCGCGACACAGGTATTTCTACCTAGTGCCGGAGTTGTCTTTTTAAAAAGAAAGAAAGAAAGAAAAGTTTCCATTCTGCAGTGAGATTTGAATTCAAAAAGCGAGTTATTGCGCTCGAAGTGACATAGAAAACTGAACTGTTTGCAAATAGTATCGCAAGATTATACGAGGTGGGAAAATGTGCAAATATTTATTCCAAATTCATGCAAAGCTAACCAGACGTTACTGCGATGAATATGGTAAAAAATGTATCACGTTCGTGACGGACATGGAAAGCGTGAACAGGAATAAATTAATTGTCTCGGTGGCCTCATAATTGAGCGTATTATGGAAAAATAGCTCTAGTGCGAGTTTGATCAATTCGTTGAAAGTTTCTTACCATTTTGTAGTTTGGGTGTATAATTTAAATAGTTTGCTCATTGAAAAACATTATCCGTCCTTTTTAGTAGTGATATATAAAATTTCCTTTCAATTCAATCTCCAAAACGTTTTGGAGATCGATTTGTAAGAAGTATACGTATCATCATCATCAGCCTTTAACTGTCCACTGCTGGACTAGGCCTCTCCTTTGAAAGGAGGAATTGGCCTACTATACCACGCTGGCCAAACGGGTTGCTATAGGGTTTGTACCAAGTTTTCCTTCTCTTACAGTGCTGTTCACTGCATAATATGCTCCCTCTGTCGGCTTTTACGATAACCATGGGATAATATGGGGTGGTGACAATCCGTATTCTTGATCCGTCACCACACGGACGTATGTATAATTTTATCATAATTATATTTTGATCTCATTTTTATTGTGCTACCTAGAGACACAATTCTCGAACTAAGAATACATCCTGTATCTCAAGGTACTTATCAAACATTTAACCAACAGACACAAAGCATAACAAGACTCTCAATAACTATTTTTGGATCACACCATGTGTTATCTCGTGTGGAGATCATATCCTTAACAATACGTGCACTGTTTGGCATTGACGTGGTCACTTCAGCTACTAAGTAAGTTGATTTATATAATAGGAATAGTGAAATAATCAGATCAAAAAATCTTTGATAGGTGTCATTGGAATTAGTTGTTTATCATACGAATTCTAATCAGTTTATGACACATAAACACATACCATCTAATTCACAATAAAATCTGCAAGAGACCGTAACTAACATTCTCCCAAATTAGGATGCAAATAAAGGGACTAAGACAAAGAAAGTCAAAAGGAATGCCTTGGGAACAAAGTCATTTAGCTGTAAGAGGAAAACAATTTGTAATGTTGCCATGTTTACCGAACCTCTATCGCCACGCGTGATATATGTTATGGGGTTACACTCAATTTGTACGTACTCTCTCCACCTTAGCAATAATATCTTGTAAATAACTATACGTTACGAATGCTTCATTTTCGCGGTCAAGTTTTGGAGAATGATTTGTGTGGAAATATTTTGTGTAGTTTTCTTTTTAATCTATTGTTTATAAGCAGCTGGTGATTGTACTAGTTGAAATTAAAGAAAACATTAAACTACCTATGACTATACCACTGTTATACTAAGCCATCTCAATTTGTTCACCTGTGTACTTTTAGCGTCAGTTGAAGTTTCTTATTTGTCTCTCTCCTGGAGTGCCAAAAATATACATATAGGCCTTTATTTGAAACACTTTTTTACTTCCACACTAATGTTCAACGTCCAAAACCTGCGACAGTTATTGCCTATATAGATTTCATTTTAATTTAACCTGAAAATGTAATCTTAGTTTGTTATACCACCCAAAAATCACTGCTAGGTATGACATAAACTTAATATTAAACAAGGGACTAAAGATGATAATGAACCTAGTCTCAGCACATTTATATTTAAGCCCAACTATCAAAGAAGTTCCTTACTAATTTCAATAAGAATTTTTCAAAGGGACAAATGCCTCACAAAAATTTATTTACTCTACGTATCTACTTTTCCACATACATTAAACCTCAAACTATTAAGACCATGTTTTATACTAAGCCCGTACAGTACAATATTTCATTTGTCCCTTCCCGTCCTTAAACACACATCAAAAAAGTCTAAGCAACACCTACAAATTTCAATTTTACAATGTGTTTTCGCATTAAATCCTTGGTATTTTCTTATTTATATTATTTTTTAATGTTTTTTTTATATTAAACAAGAATATTTTTTTTATTTTTTTTATAATCTTAATTAACAATAATTACGAGTAAGCACTGTATGTACGTAGTACAAAGTAAGGTGCCTAATCAACTAAACTTAAACATCATCATCATCATCATCAGCCTTTCCCATCACCCTCTCCTTTGAAAGGAGGAATTGGCCTACTATACCACGCTGTCCAAACGGGTTGGTATAGGGTTTGTATCAAGTTTTCCTTCTCTTACAGTGCTGTTCTCTGCATAATAAGCTCCTTCTGTCGGCTCTTACGACACCCATGGGATGATATGGGGTCGTGACATTCCGTTTTCTTAATCCGTCACCACACGGACAAAACTTAAACTAAAACTAAATGGTTGTACAAAAATTGCATAATTTAATACAAAGTGTGGCCTCCTCTGTTATTGAGAACTTGCTGTCACCGATCATTCATAGAATCGATGAGATTGTTAATGTTATCCTGCAGCAAACGCTCCCAATGAAATTTTAGTAAGTCCATCAGTTGTTGGGTTGTTGTCACTACATCCAAGTCCCTTAAAACACGTCTCTGGGGCATGTCCCATGCATGCTCGATGGAGGGTCTGGCGATTGTGCAGGCCAAGGCAATACCAGGATGTTTTCCCTTGCCAAGTACTCCCGTGTGTGCAAAGCTGTATGCGAACGCGCATTGTCATGCATAAACATGACATCGGAGCCAAGCGTTTGTGCAAATGGACGGACATAAAGCCTTAGAACATCCTTAACGTAATTTACAGCGTTCATGTTACCATTTACAAAATCGAGCTCAGTTCGTCTGTTCTTCATAATACCCACCCATACCATAACTATTAAGCCGTTGTATAGATGCACTTCCTGAACACACCTCAGTCTTTCAGTATTTCCAGGACGACGGTACACCCTTACTCTTCTAGTATCAGGCTTGAACCCAAATCGAGACTCATCGCAAAATAAAATTTTATCCCATTGTTCCCGGGTCCATGTAATGTGTTCCCTACACCATTCATTTCGACGAGCGCGATTCCCTCGACGTATCGGTGGGCACCTAATTGGCCGTTGCGCTCGTAGGCCATAGTCATGCAGTCGATTTCGCACAGTTTGGCAGCTAACAACAACACCACTTGAATTTTGTAACCTTAAACCTATCTCTCGGGCGGTTAACATCGGCTGGCGTCTTGCAGTCAGTTGTATGTATATGTTATATGTTGCCGTGTGGTTGTACACCTACCTCGATCTGGGTGCTGCTCAGCAGAATCTCCCGTGTTAGTGTAACGCTGATGAAGACGGCCAATAACGCTTCTGTTGATACCAAAATACCGAGATACCTGAGATTTACTTCTTCCCGCTTGCAACATCCCTACAGCTCTTTGCATTTCATCTGCGTTCAAATGACGTCGCTCCATGACGTAAAAAAAAACCGGCCAAGTGCGTGTCGGGCCACGCGCAATGTAGGGTTCCGTAGTTGCCCATAATGACTTGCTACAAAGGGTATTAATGTACAACAAATCCGACTGTTTATTTTGCTGAAAAAATAATATTAATAACACTATTTTAAGAACCTAAGTTTTCTTTAGAAAAATACTAGGTATGTATCCAGTTATGTATTGTGAACATAAAATGTGGTTTCCAAGATATACTACTACTATACATAAGTAGTACCGTAGTACATTACATACCAAAGTACGTATATCTTTAAGATTAAGCCAGCGCGCCCAATGTAAACTCACAGAAATAGGCATTTATAAGTTAACCGACGATTACTCGTAAACTAGTGATATCTACTTAGCCGTGATAGTTTTCCTTTTAAATTCGTTATATGTACTACATTTGTGATTTTTTTCACCTCTTCCAAATTAATAGTTTAGCCGGCAGAGGGGGGGGGGGGACACTTGAGTCTAACAATTTTTTTCACTTCAAAGCTTGATATTTGACAAACCAATCACTTGACCGCAAAATGATTTGAGCAAACTAATAATATTTTTTTAAAACCTATCCAATGATACCCCACATGATGGGGTACTCAACCAAAAAAAAATTCAACCACACTATATATGAAGGGGAGATAGCCTTAAAAAAAATATTTTCCTAAATTTTATTCTACAGTTTTGTTGCAATATCTTATGTCAATATTCATGTCAAATATCAGCTTTCTAGCACCAGGCGTCTTTGAGCAAGGCTGCGGACGGACAGACGGACGGACATGACGAAACTATAAGGGTTCCTTGTGGACTACGGAACCCTAAAAATGTCTCAAAATCCAAATTTGCTGTCGAATTTTTTTTTTATAAACTGCCAATATGTCCTCTAGATCAAAAAAGTTTACATAGGTATTTCCTACTTGGTAAGAAATTATATAATAATTGATTAATAATTTGAAATAGTATGTGTTGCTTAGACTTTTTTGATGTGTGTATAACAAACTAGCGAGCGTAATGTCCCATGACCAATGTTCGCGATTGGTTCATTCCATTGAACTGGAGGATCCCACGATTACTATGAACATTTTCCTGTTGAGAACGAAGTATTTTGTTATTCAATGGATCTTTGTTTCAGTATTGGATAGTCGGTATCGTTTATTCCGGCGGTGATATGTATCTGAAGTTTTTGAGGAGGAATGTGCACGAATTCGGCTATTGGTAGAAAATTCTGTTGGTTTAGATACAAGTAAACATAGAAAAAATATTGTTGATTAAAGATGTTTTAATATATTTTGCTGTTATTGCAATACGGCTATATAAAGAAGTGCGATGTTTCATTAATCTCATTTGGTATAAAACAAATAAGGGAAAAACCTCAAACAATATAAGAATAAAAATAAAAAAATATATGCGCGTAATATAAGGGTTATTATATATTTTTATCTATATAATTATTATATATGTATAGGTACAAGGTATATGGCCTATATGTAGTACTTTAGGTATATTTGTCAATGGTTTGAAAAATAAAAGAGACAACTATCAATAGTTACTTTCATTTGTTCAGTTTGTCACAAGAATATATCTTAGATAAAGATACCTTTACAGTTATCGCCACTCTTGGCATTTCTTTTAATAGACATTGTTCATAAAAGCAGTACAAACTATATCATATTTATAATATTGGGTAGCAAGGTTGTGGGTAGTTCAATATATAAAATATAACATTAATACAATGTATTAGCAACAATATAAGTAATTCATTTAGTAATATTGACCACCGGTATATCTTTTATTATTATTGTAGGTATATTTACTATGGATATATTCAATATTTACTACTGTAATATTCAGCACAGGTACATATAATTGATATGGCTTGTTTCACAGCATATGAATCGATTCTATTATATGATATCTCAAGTTCTAAAATTATAACATCTCACAACTGACAAAACCACCCACAATATCAATTATACAATAGCTACACTATATTACATTGCTTCTGCATTATTTCTATTAACAATACTCTAAATAACACCACAGAAGCAATATAGAATAGTGAAACACAATAATATAATAGTCAGAATTATATCGTACCTTAGTTAGCTGTTGCCGGAGCGAAAGTGAACATGAAACAGAACCTATTCACCTTTTATGCTCTATTTACCCGTTTGACAGTGTCAAACGTCAAACCAATTTGTCTATTTAAAATTAGCAACATTATAAATTTAAAACATACAATCAATTTATGTTCATTGACAATATGTTTAGGCTATACATAGATAATGACAATATATATGGTTATATCTTGTTAGATACATATGTCAAATCTAAAATCGAACTTATTGTAATTGAATCTAAAAACTAAAGTAGAAATAACAATGATATAAATTCTACCCAGATTTATAACGGTTTAATATCCGAGCTTTTACTGGGATAATAAATAGATACTTATAAACGGGACACACATATTTTAAACGTACTTACTTTAATATATATTGTTGAATATCTTTACAATATATTTCAACGAATCTATCACGCGCATATCTAATCAGCTGATCACAATTCTGAAGTTACTATTAAAATTCCTGGGTCGGGCAGTGTTATTGAGTTTTTCTGTCACGAAATTCTCAGTAGCAGCATGGAGTCTGGAAATGTGCCCGGTACGGCAATAGGCTCGCCCCTTATTAGGTGGGACTAAAGTATATCTGGCGAAAAGTGGGTGTAGAAATACACCTCTGCCTACCCCTTCGGGGATAAAAGGCGTGACGTTATGTATGTACTATTAAAATATCGGCTTATTATTTTACTTAAAGCTTTTACATCCGTCGATTCTGGTCTCAAAACAGGAATCATTAGGCTATGTTGGAGGCTATCAGGTGTCATCTAAACTCTTACACCAGGACTTGGCTAGCCCTGGTGTGACAGTGACATGAAAGAAACACCTAAAATATAACCAGTCTATAAAATTAAGTCAAAAAGGTCTAGAGACCAGCTTGTGTTGAAATTTGGTAGATAATCAACTAAGATATTTTATATTTATTTAGTTTTAGTTTTTTTTTATTTGCATAGGAAGACAAACAACGAAGCGGATCATCTAATGGTAAGTGATCACCGCCGCCCATAGACACCTGCAATGCCCGAACGATTACAAGTGCCTTGCCGATCTTGGCATGATAATACTAGGATGACAGTCCCTATTAAATGCTGAATTAATCACTGATATTAATAGATATTTTACTTTCTATCCAATAATATCACAATAAAAACGACCTCAGCTGGGTTGTCTCTTTCGTAGCTTTTGCTGTTACCCTTCGCTATAACAATGTTAGTTAATTTGACAATGAGTTCGATAGAACGACGGCCTTCAATACGCTGTTGATTTATGACGTAAATTTAATTACAATATAAACTTTACGCTGTATTAATATAATATAATGTCAGTGTCTTACGTACTTATATTTTGCTATGTTGTACACGAAGGTCGTTGAACCGCAATTGATGTCTAACTTTCATCTAATGTCAGGACCATACTTTTTACTTCTTGAACTTATGTGTTTTAATCAATTTAGAATTATAAATTTACACGGCGTAGGGAGTAAGAGGGACAAACAGATTTTTTTTTTAACATTATCATTTGCATTTCAATGAAAAATTATCACATTTACTTGAGTGATGATACGTATTGATAAATAGTTCCAACTTTTTGAGTATGGAGGAAGACATGAAATATCTCATCTCTTTCAAACATAAGACATAAATGTCGACTCAATAGTGTAGCGAAGGGGTAAACGACTGCCGCGCCGAAGGTGGCGGTTTCGATTCATATTCAAGTCAAACTTGTGTGTGTATGGGTGTTTCTGGGTACAATATAAATAAACCGTATTTATAAAAACAAAGTATGCAATGTGTTTTTTGTTTATGGTATGCGAGGCAAACGAACAGACGGACGGTAAGCGATGTATGTTTATCAATTGTCTAGTACCCATAGTACAAGCGCTGCGCTGGTTAGTTTGAGACTACATGGTGCTGTGTGTATGTTGTAGAATATTATTATTGTTACTAACACAAACCACGTAGAAGCCCTAAAGAATAAAGTCAGTGCCATCTAGCTGAAACAAACTAACTTTGTGCTCCGTCGTCGTCTTCTAAAATATAAATAAGCAGAGTCTCACTCGGTATCCAGGGAGACATAAATTGTTTCAAATTATAATTTACAACATTAAGTTAGTAGTAGTAGCGGAGTTCATAACCAAGTTGCTTGGAAAGAATCATACGGTTTAATCAGGTTAGCTTTTAGGGCCAAGGTCAGAGAAAAATTGTTTTAGTTGATATAAGAGCGGTTTGTGTTTTAAACTGAACTGAATTCTGCTGTTTATTAGGAATTTAATACGTGAGCTCGACAAATACAAGTGCGATAAATATTTGTGCGACAAAAATGTACTTATATACTGCGCGGAATGTAGTGAAATTTAGACCAAATGCTTATCTTTTTACTATATCAAAAGTTATATTATGCACTGAACAATAGTTAAGAATGGGGGATTCCCGTTTTTAGTTTGTATCGTATTTTTAGAAATGAAAAATTAAAGAACAATCTTTGAAAAGACACTGCCTCTTGCAGATTTTAGTAGCTTTTGCTTATGTAATAGTATAAACACGTGTCACTTTACTTACAATTTAAAAAATAATATGCCGACCAAACATGCGTCTAACTACCTATCGCAACCTATCATACATTACGGCTACAACTTGAGTCATCCCAAATCAGAAAGGCCTCATATCACGAAACCAACATACTAACACCGTCTCACCAAAGTACAAGTAAGTACAGCTTTATTAGTTCCACAAAGTCTCATATAAAATGTACCACTTTACACGTCAACCGCCTTTTTCCAAGCGTAAAACGACTCAAGTAAGTAAACAGAGATATTAAAATGACGTCTTTTTATGTCTCCCTGGGTCACCATACGTAAAAATTAGTACTCTTTCATCTGTTCGGTGACTCGACAGTTTTGACCGTAAAATAAGAAAGTTACTGCACATATTTTAGTAGCCTTTTACGGTAATAGTGAAAGGACTCGCGTAAAATGCCTTCTAAGATACTTTCCTGGTTGACGTGAGGTTAAGTGGCCTTGAGACACCTTGTGTAATAATTATTTGGACTTGAAGGAAGTTTAAATCATTCTTGAGTAACTATATCGCGGTTTTTGATAATACGGCCAAAGTTTTAGACGTTGGTATCTTATAAATTCTATGACACAAAAACTAACTTTTTTATACATTCACACCTAATTTTGGAGATCATGTTTCAAGAAATTAGCGATGGAAACCCTCTTATGCCAGTTGAAATCATCAAGGTAATCTATGTGTTACGGGAAAAATTAAACTGACGGAAAGTTTACCATATTACTTTTCCTATCTAGCTTTTCGAAGTCCACTGCCGGACATAGACTATAGGCAAATAAGTCAATACACACACTTTTATTCTTAATTCTTTATTAGATTACTAAAAGTTGTCGGGTAATGATGAGTTACTCACAAGTATATGAGTTTATTTACGTTAGGTTTGCTAGGTTTCTTGTTACCCTTATGATAAAAGTAAGTGACTGTGAATGCCGGCTTTGTTGTTTTGTCAGTACCATAATATGAAAACTGTGATACCAATTTTCGTAATCTACAATTATTAAATTATTTAAATTTTGAATTCGAAAAATTGTGCTGATGTATGAGTGTGTATGTATTGTTGGTTACTCTTTCATAAAATCTTAATGGATATTTGTAACTGTTTCCGCAAAAACAACTGAAAATATTTTTACGAACCTTTGCAGCAGTATATAAAAACAGCTGTAAATACATAGCTGACAGCTCCGCCCGGGTGGGTACCCGGGCGGAGCCATACGTAAAGTCTAGTGTCTAATATTTTCCTACCGGTGCCGCGGTGTGAATATAAGACCGGTAAGCACGTATCGTATCTCATGCAAAGTCAGCGACCGGCGATGCATCGACGCTAGCCGACAGATTACAAACCGTTGCAATATGCGCCACTCGACATGTGATCACGTTTGGGTATTGTCTGACCTCCTATTTCTATAGCGTTGCACAACAATACAACATATGCACACAAGTCATACGTGGTGATATACAACGTCTCCAATTTTCACTACCCGTTGGCTAAGTTAGCTAAATCACATACAATAAACGCACAGATACCAAATTCAGTCGGCTATGATGGCTTTCAACTATGTCGGATTTAGGAATCTTTTATTAGTCTGTGTGTCCCACTGCTGGGCAAAGGTCTCTCCCTTGGATCGCCATGCAGCCCTGTTTCGTGTTAAGTTCGGCCAGTCACTGTAAAATGCATCCAGGTTATCTCGCCATCTTCGTTTGGGTCTTCCTCGTCGTCGCCGACCGTCATGAGGCACCTAAGTGGTAGCTAAATAGGCCCACCTTTCTGGGTGCATACGACAAACGTGTCCGGCCCAGTCCCACTTCAGTCTGGCAGATTTTAATCTGACGTCAGCTATGCGTGTTTTGGAACGCAGCAAAGTGTTTCGTACATGGTCTTTTCTTTTTACACCAAGAATGCTACGCTCCATCGCCCTTTGGCAAATCTTCAGTTTGGACTTCTGGATTTCGGTCATGGACCATGTTTGGGCACCGTGCGTTAGGACGGGCAGTATGCACATGTCGGCGAGTTTACGAAGGAAGGTTGCCCTTCAAAAACTCTTTCATTGACCAGAAGCTCTTCCAGGCATTTTCGACTCGTCGTGCTACTTCTTTGAGTGGATTACAATACACTGTGGAGTAGTAAAGGAATATGAAAAGAAAAGTCAGCTCAAAGAGCCCAATTTTTGTTTTGTTCACCCTTTTTATTCAAATTTATTGCTAAATCTGCCATTATGATCGTTAATAAACCGCGGGGAGAGCACGTGTATCCGTTTATCCCGAATATAATGAAGTGAATTCTCGCAAACACCGAGACAACTGATTTAAGCCTTTAGCTCAGTAAAAGCTGCAGCAAAGCTTTGTAAAATACAATGATTTACAGCACGTGTTGGGACGATCTCAGTATGTGATAATTAAAGTTGAGAATACGTAGAGATATTTAGTTTCTATTTCACTTGCTTTAAGACAACTTGCCTCAGTAAGACATCTAGACTGACTGACAGACAACGTATAGCCAAAGCTAATAGGCTCAAGAAACTGAAATTTAGTATGGACATTCCTTTGGACTGTAGGGGTGCACTAAGTTGATATCAATTTATTTAACTTTTGAACTACACTAATGACTAAGTTCTGCTAACCTAACCAGATTTCGTAGAAATATATTTATTTTATAATTATAGTTGTTTGATATAAAGCTGATTATGCGTTCTTTTCAAGCTTTCCAGCATTAAAATTGCACGTACCCGCTGCACAGAAATTAAAGTAGGTTGAAAAATTACAACGCCTTTGTTGCGATCAGTCCAAACTTGTGTTAAGCAAATTGACAAACACACAGAAGGCTAGAGTTTCTAGGCTAGAGTTTCTTTGTGACGAATTGTTCCGTATAAACGAAGTCTCGGTGCAAATATTTGTGTGAAGAGCAAGCCTTTGTTTTGACACAAATGCAAGTTTTCATGTGTACGTTATTATGGTTAAAGAGGAACAAATTATGCGATAAATATCTGGAAGCTGCCATTAATAGCACCCAGTATTCAGCCTGTCTGTGTTTAGAACAAGCGCGCAAAATTCGTTTGGAGTTCTATATCAAATTCTTTCTTATTTAGCGCATAATCTAAATACGCGCTCAAATTCTGATTCACTATTCCACAGTCGTATCCATGGAGTTGTACATATCTGTATAGGCGTCTAAAATTCTTACAATTGTGACTGACTGGCAGACAACGCATAGTAAAAACTATTGGGTGCTAGAAGCTGAAGTTTGGCATGTATGTGCCTTGGAGAACGTAAGAGTGAATTTAGAAGCAAATTCCCGATCGGGCAGACACAGATACATCAAAAAAATATGCGGCTATAGCTGCCGGCATCTTCTAGTATATTATATGTACATTACAGCACACGTTTCGAATAGTCTTTATAATTTCCTTTCAGTATTTATTACATAGTAGCCCGCAACAACTTAATACGGTACCGCATACAGTTTAATTTCCGGCTAAGAATAAACTACACAGTACAGCACTTAGAGATTTCTCCTGGGAATGGACAACAGGATGTGGTCCAGGAAAATAAATAACTATACTCAACACTTGTATCCTAGTTACTAAATTTTGCGCACACACCAGAGAACGATTTTGGGGGTAGTCCCTCTCACATTCCGACCGTATCACATGTGTAGAGTCCCAGGTTCAGCAACAGTGACCATAGAAAATACTGAGTATTGAAATGCATGAAGCCCCAGGCAATTTAGACTAACTTAAATGCCAGAAAGAATCTATATATACAATTCTTGCGTTACTGACAGACAGACAATGCACAGCCAAAACTACTGGGCGCAAAATGCTAAAATTCGGCGTGTATGTTCCTTGGGAAGTGAAGGGGAGCACCAAGAAGGGATTTCCCGAAATTGACACAAAACATTTGCTGGACGTAGCTGAATGCTTCTTCTAGTTTATAGATTAGGATTATATTTAAACGCTTTTGAGTTAATTCTTTGTATAAAATCGTCAGAAACACCACAGAAGGTTTATCAGATTCATATTGTTGTTATATTTCAATGAAATATCTGTTTTATGATACAAATGGTTATTAAACTATAACAATGAAACCATTCTTATCCGTCGCCTGTTATTATAATAATTATTATGATTGTTGTAATTAAATTTTATTGTTATCTCTGTCTTGTCGTAAAACCATTTTATTATAAGTTTTTGTTGTCAATTCACTGTAAACAAATCTGATTGAATTTAAAAGTGGTTCATTATCATATAAATGTATAATTTAAAGCGGTAACATTGTGTTTTCATGCGGTGGCATATAGTTACTTATTTTAAGTGGAAAATATACATATTAAGAGTTATTTGCTACATGAAATTCGTGTAAGTTGAGGTGAAATTACCTTTCAATAGCTACAAATATAAAATAATAATTTAAAAATATTCGTATCAGTCACTCGCCTATATGACATAATTATCTCAGTGGCACCGATATCTTACATTACGCTATTATACATATGCCCACTTTGACACTCTAGTTTCTTAGAAATTTAACAGCATGTTATATAAGACTAACTGTCTAACAACGCCGCTTGGCAGCGCACGTAACTAGTCAAAAAACGCTATCATCAATCACGCACACGTAAAATTTTATTAAAATCGATACAACCGTTAAGAAGATGTCACATGAGTAACATACTTACATACATCACAAAAAATATATATATATATATATACTACCTTTGTGACGTGTAGCCTATCGGTACGAAAGGTAGCATACATATATGACTGTACATTCTTAGAAACGTTCTATTATTCTAACGTATAAGTAGTAATACTGCATAGTTTCATCAAAATTCATTCCGTAGTTTTTTTTATAAAGGTAGTAGTAGTAGTAACAAGCCATCATTGAAACTTTTTCATTTATAATAGCAGCAGTAGAGGCTCATACATTGCGTGCAAAACATATAGGATTTATACTTAATCCGATAAAAGCGTTATTGTTAAGCGTTTACAATAAAGTTAATAATAGTTTTATACATAAACAAATAATGGGTTATTGTAAACTCGCCATAATGAAAATTTGCCACAAGTCAAAATTATAGTAAACCCGCCACAGTCTTATCTGTCTCACGAAAACTTGCCACAGCTTTAAAAGTACTGATAGCAAACGAAATAGTAGCGTTTAATATTATTGTAATGGTCACCCGACTGCCAGCCAAGCCAAAGCCATGCCATGCCGTGCCGTGTCGTCTTGGTTCAGCCAAAGCCAAAGCCACACACAGCCATACTTTTCTCTCTGTGACTGCAGATCTCCAAAGCGTTCTACAAATACCAAGCGGTGACGTTAGGAGAGTTATATTATACCCGGAAATTATGCGTCTATAGTGTTACAATATATGAAGCCAAATCACCAAATAAAGGTTTTTGTATGATGTGGAACGAGCTGAATTGCAAACGAGGAAGTTCAGAAATAGCTACTTGTTTGAAAAAGTGGCTTGATGTAATTCCGCAAAATATTAGAGAAGTGTCTATTTTTTCAGACACATGTTTGGGGCAAAATCGGAACCAATATATTTCAGCTTTTTTCCTTTACATAATTCAAACATCGCATTTAAACGTTTTAGAACAATTTTTTTTAGAATCTGGGCATACTTTGATGGATGTTGACTCGATGCATTCGGGGATTGAATATGAACGTAAAAAACTTCTATTTACTACATGAATGATTGAAAGAATGTAGTTAAAAGACCTCGGCCTAATAGACATAAGAAAAATGCACTACCCTACGAAATACAGGAGATAAAATACAACGAAGTAATAAATGTCAAGAAGTTAGCTTCTAATACAACTTTTAATAAGACATTGGCAAAGGATGGCAATAAAGTAGTACAATGGTTGTGCCTTAGGTATAAGAAAAAGAACCCAGGTATCATAAAATTTAGATATGATCATAGTGGAGATTACTCAATTTTAGATACAAAAGATATTAAGAAGACAAGAAATAAGACAAAAAACAGTGTCGTAACTATAGAAAACAAGGAATCGACATTATCAAAGGCTTACACCTCCATGTTACCAATTATTCAAGCTAAGAAGAACGATTTGCTAAACCTTTGCAAAACAGGCATTGTACCCGTCGAACTTCATGCCTGGTTTCAGTCCCATTGCAATTGTAAGTTTGACTGATTTGTAATTAAGCCAAAGTTAGATATTTTAAACTTATATGTCGGACTTGTTAAATAATACTGTGATTTTTTTATATATATATAAAGATTTTACCTTATATTTTAACTGTGTTTAAAGTTAAACGTCTCTACATTTTATGTTATGTATCAATGTAGTTGTAAGTTTGATTGAGTAATACAAAATGCTGTGATTTGTAGTTTGAAGTTATTTTCGTTAGTAATTCCTACTTTAAAACATAGTTAAACCTTTTTTAAATCTATGATCTATCCAATGAAACTGATATATCTACCTATGGGTTATTTCGCCGGTTGTCACATCGAAAACAACGTGTTTCCTAGCTCTCGAGAGTTTATTCCAATTTTCTGGTTAAAAGTGATCAACCAAAGTGTTTGTTGTGTTTAGTTTGGAGATAAGTGATTATTGGATAAAGTGAACAATAAATAATAAGGTTAATTTGCGCTGTAATCAGTGAAAAATTGTGTTAAAATAAGTGTCTGACATTTCATCCATAACTGTTTTTCCCGAGTACCCACTACGCCTAATCAGTTGTTGTCATAACTGTCAACCTTTGCTGTCAACGTGAAATTGTCTTTGGTTGTCATAAGCGACTCAGTGTTGCCAGTGCCAGAAACAAAAAGTCCATCAATACGAAAATAAAATCAACCATGGCTCAATGCTTTAAGTGTCAAGTGCAGATACAAGATGATAAAAATAAAATAGCATGTAAAGGCTGTAACAGGGTTATATGTGTCAAGTGCTCTGGTCTAACCGCAACAGAAATGCGCGTGTTCGCCCTCCAAAACCCCAAACTGTCGTATCTGTGTGATGGATGTGAGGATGGTTTGAGGCAGATTCCCGAGCTGCGAAGGCTAGTCACTGAACTCCAGCATCAGGTTCAAGGGTTAAAGGAACAAGGCGCAAGTGCGGTCAACTTGGATGTGATAATTAATGAAATTGAAGACCGCAACAATCGCAGTCGTAATGTTATCATATTATATGGATTGCCAGAATCAACATTTTCCAATACGGAAGATCGAAAAGTGCATGACAAAAACCTTGTTATTGATACGTTAGCGCCATTGCCCATAACAAAACCTGACATCGTAGCTACAGTCCGCCTAGGTAAACCAGGAACGAGTGACCAAAAAGCACGTCCTCTAAAGGTAGTTCTTGCAAATAAACACAACGCAATAAGTGTTTTGAAAAATAAAGGTAAGGTGCCTAAAACAATAAAAATTCAATCAGATATGACTCCTTATCAACGCGAACAACTGAAGAAGCTGCGTGAAGAACTGGCTGCCAGAACAGATAATGGTGAGCGAAATTTAACTATTAAATATATAAACAAAGTTCCTAGAATTATCGTCGCCCCAC
The DNA here is from genome assembly GCA_944739405.2 of Euclidia mi. NCBI lineage: Eukaryota > Metazoa > Arthropoda > Insecta > Lepidoptera > Erebidae > Euclidia > Euclidia mi. Next base: position 6,006,611 of record OX123182.2, read on the forward strand.
CTACAAAAAACTAGGCATTGCGGCGATCTCTGAACTGCGTTTTCTATATACGAACTTGGCATCCTTAATGGCAAAAATCGATTTATTTCTACTTGAAGTTACAAGCTACCAACCTGCATTTATTTTAATCACGGAGACCCATCTTCATTCGGGCATAGCCAATAGTTTAATAAACATATCTGGATACACTCTCTACCGCTTAGATAGGAAGGACAGAAGAGGTGGCGGCGTAGTCATATATGTTGCAAATGAAGTTAATAAAATAACAATTATCTCAAAAACAAATAAGTTGTATCAACAGGATAATGTAGAAGCACTATGGCTAGACATTAAGTTTGGTGAACTGGATCTTCTGTTGGCATGTGTTTACAGACCGCCGTCAAACTGCTTTTCGAACTCGGACGAAGTCTTATTTAGTACTATTGGCAGGGCTGCCACTGAAAGAACAGTCCTTTTGGCAGGTGATTTCAACTTGCCCGGTATTAAATGGCCGCTTCAGAATTTACAGAGGCATGATAAATTGTATGATGCATTTCTAGACATGTACGCTAACAGCAATCTTAGACAACATGTAACACAAATCACTAGAAAGAGAAACCAAGAAGAATCTTTACTAGATTTCATACTATGTAACGAAGATAACTTATTATGCGACATTGAATACCATCCGCCTATAGGTAAAAGCGACCATTTGTTTATTACAGCTACAATACAGGTTGTGCATGCTGCTAAAAAATACCACAAAACACGAACGCAATTTAATTATCACAAAGCAGACTTTGAAGCATTAAGTAAAGACTTTTCTGATAATTTAACAATCAACGCATATACAGTTAATGATATGTGGCTCTCCTTTAAGAATCAGATATATTCCACAGTAAAGAGGTGCGTGCCTATCAAGTCAAGAAACAAAAATATTAACAGTAATAAACCCTGGATAAATAGAGAAATAGTAGAACTAACTAAAAGGAAGAAGGAGCTGTGGAGCATGTATCGTATAAATCCTAATGAAATGTCATATCAAGAATACAGAAAAATTAATAATAAATTGCTCACAATTAGTAGAACTAGGAGAATGAATTTTGAGTCAAAAGTAATAGATACCGGTCCTAAAGCGTTTTACGGCTACATGAGAAAGCAACTTAATACAAAGATATGCATTCCTAATGTTCTCAAAAGTAAATCAAACAAACTTGTTATGATACCTGAACAAATAGCTGAAGAATTTGCCGATCAATTCGAACAAACATTTGTACAAGAACCAGATATACCACTACCCGACATTAATTACCCGAGAGTCACAAATACAATAGATAATATAAATATCACAATGGACATGGTACGAAAGGCACTTCTAAGTTTGGACGATGCTACAGCTACGGGACCTGATGATTTACCTTCCATATTATTGAGAAAATGTTCATCGACCCTTGTCGAGAGCGTAACTATGATAATGAACAGATCAATGGAGGATGGAATAGTACCTACTGACTGGAAAATTGCCAACATAGTACCAATATACAAAAAGGGTAACAAACTTCTACCCGAAAACTATAGACCTATTAGCTTGACAAGTGTACTGTGTAAGACCATGGAAAGAATTATAGCTAACAAGATAAGGAAATTTCTAGCACACGAGGAAGTAATCTTAGAGGAGCAGCACGGATTTGTACCAAAGCGTTCAGTAACTACTAATCTACTTAAATGTCTGCACGAATGGACGAAAAACTATGACGAGAACATACCAACAGATGTTATCTATTTAGACTATGAAAAGGCGTTTGATCGCGTGCCTATTAAACGCTTATTACATAAAATCGAGCATTTAGGTATACGAGGGAATCTACTCGCCTGGATAAGCGACTTTCTCTCAAACAGAACTTTTCGAGTGCGTATTGGTGAAGCTCTATCTAGGCCCCGAAATGTACTAAGCGGTGTCCCTCAAGGCTCAGTCCTAGGACCTTTATTGTTTATTCTCTACTTGACAGACCTCAAAAACATTCTTAAGCTTCCTTTTTCCTTGTTCGCGGACGACACCAAATTTTTTGGGAATCCTTGCAGTCAGTCGCTGGATATACAAAGGGATCTGGATGCCATTCATACCTGGACCCAAGATTGGCTGCTGACCCTAAATGCTGACAAATGTACAGTGCTGCATATTGGTAAAAACAATCCCTGCAAGAATTACTACCTTGGCAATCAAGAACTAACCTCGGTCGAGTCTCAAAAAGATCTAGGCGTCACTATTTCAAATGATCTCAAATGGGAAACCCACATATCCAATGTTGTTAAGAAAACGAATGCTATCCTGTACATCATTCGCAAAGCATTTATGTGTCTTACACCTGGCACATTTCTAAAATTGTACAAAACGTATGTGAGACCGCTCCTTGAGTACGCATATATTATTTGGGATCCCTATTTCAAAAAAGACATTATACTCTTGGAAAACGTGCAAAGACGAGCTACTAAAATGATACGCACTATAAGAAATATGACCTATGATGAACGGTTAAAAGTTCTTGGCCTCACCACATTGGAACAGCGTCGACAGAGGGGTAGTCTCATTGAGACTTACAAAATACTCAAAAAGCACTACGACATGCCCAAACTTCAGGAACTCTATGCAATGAACGAGAATAAGCACTTGAGAGGGCATACCTTGAAACTCTGGCAGAATGTTTCAAAGAAAAATCCCGAGAAGCATTTTCTAGCCAACCGGGTTGTTACAGCCTGGAACAGCCTTCCAGAACATGTGATTATGGCACCCTCACTGAACAGCTTCAAGAACAATTTGGACAAACTGGAAATCTCCAAACTATTCAAAACACACGCATCAGCATATTAGCTGCTAGTGTGTCTTCCACATAATAATAATAATAATATGTTAAATCACGCCTTTTAATTTCAATTAAACTGATTGTTACCTAAAATCATTTTCTTCTTTTTCTTTATTCTGAAACTACATTACTTTTACTAAACACTTATGTAGAACGAATATCGTTTTGCTGTCGGTACATTCAAAACAAGTTTGACGTACCTGTGACGAGTTTACTATGCCTGTTGTGAATTATTTTGTCACTGTGGCAAGTTAACTAATATTTTTAAATGTGGCAAATTTTCATTGTGGTGAGTTTACAATAACCCCAAATAATTATTGTAGTTTTAGTGGTTTAGCCTTATTATTTTGATACTAAAAAATAAAAACGACCAGCACTGGTCATTAAACCGTTCCCTGTATTGTTTTATAACGCAACACCCTTTTTTAGTTCACCTGTGAATTGCCCTAAGAACATCGTAAAAACTTTTCAGAGCGCAATAAAAGTCGTTATTCGGCTCATTCCACACGAAAATATTAAAGAAGCGTTTTTATTTGGACGAATTGCGTTCAAGCGAGCCTTGAGCGCAACCCAACCGAACAGAGTCAGTTGTAAAAAACGTTTCATGCTGACTCACCGTACGTTGGTCAACATTTGGGACAGCTACACTACTCGACAATCGCATTTGTTCGCTGTTCATTACCCAAAGCGTTCGAAATTTGAATTATCAAGACATGTGTCAGCTGATGATGGATGCGGAACTTTATGAGGTCGCAGCCGCATTGAAGGGTGAAAGTCCCACTAGGACGCAGCAAAAGACGGGTATTAAATTATTCATAGACACATTTTTCCTTCACGTTGTTACTGAAGGTGAGGCGTGTTTTACGCAGAGCACGTAATCTTAAGCTCGGCTGCGATAATGTATGACTGTCAGCTACTGTGTGATGTTTTATTTAAATACCTTTACTTAGAGTAAATTAGCTTACGAACTAGATGGGAATTTCCAAGATATTATTATTTTCAATTAAGAACAAGTTTGGCACGGAGTGTGCGCTGTTTAATGGTGTGTGGAAATTACGTACATGAATGCACGGAAGACCGACATTTTAAGACTTTGGTGTTTTACGGATAGGATTAAGAAATTTGCAATAAACTTTTCAGGATGGCTCTGTAAGGAAATTCTTAAGCAACAATGCATTTAAGGATGGCAATAACAAGTTGAGCGTATCTTTAAAACCACAAAATGTATATACCTACAATAGAGCATTTTTTGTACAAGTATAGCATTCAAAGACTTTATGCCAAAAGTTTAAAAGTCATCTTATGTTATAAGTATATATTCCTCTATGTATACTGTATAGTATAGGCACTGATAATGGCTATCGTTTAACTACAAAACTAATAGCTGAACATGACCAGCTCATCAAATCGCACAAAGTCATCCGTTAAACGACTTCGGATTAAATCGGTCGGACGCAGTAATTGAATTTCGAACAACTTGAATCGTAATTTGCTATACAATCATCTGTATTATTGAGTGCATCTCTTTTTCTTTTCGGTTTGAAATTAAAATATAAATAAAAAAATACTTCTAATTCCCAGCAATTATTCATTGGCAGACAGCGGCGATACCCTAGTGGAGAGACCAACGGACTGCTACGCAGAGGGTCTGGGGTTCAAATCTACGGCGTGCAACAATGACTTGTCGAAGTTATGTTAGTATTAAATTATTAATTATCCCTTGCTAAACGGTGAAGGAAAACATCGTGAGGAAACCTGCATGTCTGAGAGTTCTCCATAATTTCCTCGAAAGACATGTGAAGTCTGCCAAACCGTACTTGTCCAGCGTGGTGGACTATGGCCTTACCCTTCTCATAGTGAGAAGAGACCCATGTCCAGCAGTGGGACAGTTTATATACAGAGTCTATAATGATTCATTTGTGACGGATTAGACTGCTTGTTTTGTAAGAAGGTATTTTATACTTATCAATTTATTTAGCTTCATTTATTTCAAAACTTGTCTGATCTCTCCAGCTTGAATATATTGAAGCAAATATATATAATTAAGTACTAAATATGACAACTTATCCGAAGTTAGTGAACTATGGCCTTACCCTTCTCATAGTGAGAAGAGACCCATGTCCAGCAGTGGGACAGTTTATATACAGAGTCTATAATGATTCATTTGTGACGGATTAGACTGCTTGTTTTGTAAGAAGGTATTTTATACTTATCAATTTATTTAGCTTCATTTATTTCAAAACTTGTCTGATCTCTCCAGCTTGAATATATTGAAGCAAATATATATAATTAAGTACTAAATATGACAACTTATCCGAAGTTAGTGAACTAAATGATGATGAATAACAACTAAATAAAGTTGAGTTGTCGTACTTGAACTGGCCTTTTTGAACTATTATGATGAGGTTTGCTTGCTTGCCTGTTAAGTTGTATTTAAGTTGACTGTGACGATGATGAGATAAGTTGGATATGTTCTGCAAAAGGGGTCTGACTGACTTTGAATACAACTGTATAACTTTGTTCTTTGTTTTTGATGCCACATACGACTAGTATGATTGTGGTCTGGCTTTATATCGAAAATGTTTTATTTGAATTAATGATGGTTGATGTCACTTATTTGTTTTTAGGATAAAGATATTTGAAGCTATTGCTATAGGCAATAAGATTGGAAATAATGTTTGCTAAAAGGATATTTTGTGTTTGGATAGGTCCTAATGCTAATCATTATTATTTTGGCGTTGACCTGGTTGCATACCAGATATGTTTCTGGACTTTTTGAAGTGAAACCTAGTTTTACAATACATTAACGTCTTTATTCTCTTAGCCACCGAGCAATAAAACTGTCGTCTAGGCGTTGTCTTTGTGTAGACTATCATAGATATTTTTGATACTGAACACCCATTTACGAATCAGATGGTGGCAAATGCGCTTCACCCCGCCAATCTATTGATAAATTCAGCCCCCCTGTACCATGGTTGCCTCTTAAGCACTATATGAGAAATATATAGAACCAATATCTGTCTTACGACAACCGGCACATTACGTGGGAAATAAATGTCTGGCCATACCGCCCTCGCCGGGCCCCGGCAAACGTGGCAGATCTAAGAAATGCTGGCTTGGCGTGATATGCGTGCCAATCGACTTACTACCAAAAATGCAGAAGACCGAGGGAAGTGGAGTAGATTAAGCAGGAAAACGGACCCCGGGTTCCAGGACGGAGGTCTTGGGGTACGACCGGGATAGTGCTAGGTTGATGATGATATCGTACCAATATCAGAATATCATCTCTATATTCATGATTTCGTATTGCTGGCGGATTTCAATCACAATATAATATGGCAGCTTGATCTGCTATGTAATGCCTAAATATAAGATTGTATAGTTATTGGGCCATATATATATATATATATATATATATATATAAACGACTGTTTGCGGACTTGGTTGATCACGCGGTATTGCCGTTCCTTACTTGATCCACCTTTGCACTGGAATAACATTTGCTCTATGGAATATATTTTTGATTTTTTCACAATGTTGCCATTTATGGCAAGACATTGCCAAACATATTCAATAAAATTTAGATGTATTCATGATGAATTTGGCTAAAGTTCCGAACAAAACTGGATCCGTAACGGCCATATATCTCAGACCGACGTCAACCTTTTGGCTCCGAATTATATGCCATGCGTGCGTCCTTATTTGAATCCAGACGTGACAATTATAAATATGTGGCTCCAGGGACAAGTTCTTTCACTTACTTCAGTACTTGCTCCGTGTAATTATAATAATATATGATATAACCATTTTATACATTCTTACCAGCACTATATTGATCCTATTTCTACTTGAAAATTTCAATACTATTTAAGTCCGATATTTTCAATTTCTTGTATACTATTTGGCTCCATTTGTATAATAATTATGCCAAATCATCACCATCCTCCGAGCGTTATGCCAGTTGCATCCAGGCCTTTGCCTTGGAGCCTGGGCTCCGCTTTCTAGTCTAACCAGAGGCCCTAGCCAAACGGCATTCGCTCTGATATCTACTTTCGATAACGCTTGGTTGTCATGGCAACTTAAGGAATTTCTTCTTCGTTGACCACGTGATATAACGAAGTCTTATGTCAGTTCCATACATTTTTTGCACTTAGCGACTAGCGACATCGTTAATCGAATGCCATTTGGCTAAGGGGGCTGATATGACAGAATATTAGCTGTTCCACAGAGCGACTGCTGTCTGACCTCCGCAACCCGAAGGAATAGCCATATTCTATGGTTTAGACCAGAGTCAGGATGTTCGCGGGTACTAATTCCTCGTAACGACTGTCAAGGATCTTTTTGATGACAGCTGGGACCGACGGCTTAACGTGCTCTCCGAAGCACGGAGGATGTGACTTTTTGTGGCCGGTCACCCATCTATAAACCAGACGGTGACAAACCCGCTTAACCTTGCGAATCGATAGATTTGAGCCGTCGCCACTTTGCCACGGGCCGCTCACTTTATACGCCACATGTGCGTACTTATTTGAATCCAAAACTATATATTATATTAGACCTGCTGGTTAATATTATGTGGCTCCAGGATTATGTTAGTTGAGTATTTTTGTTTGAATATTTTAGTTTACTATTCAACGCATAATTGTATACTATAATCTGTATATTTATTTTGCTCCTTTAAGACATACATATTCCCGTCAATCAATACTTAATGGTTTCACATTACAATTATTTAAATTTTAGTTTGCCATTCATAAGATGATCCATTGAATATATATTCATTACGTCCATACATTGTCAAATCCGAAAGCATACTATTTTGATCCACTTTATATATTATAAACTGATACTGATAATCTTATGCACACAAGCTTATGGATATTATGTGGCTACATTACTATACACGCCGCGCCATATCTGCGTGCTTATATGAATTTGGGTCGTTTCGCTGGTATGATGAAATATCATCAATTCATCATCATATCAGCCAAACGACGTCCACTGCTAGACATAGGCCTTCCCCAAGGTTCTCCACACATACCGGTCTTGAGCCGCCCGCATCCAACCGCTTCCCGCGTTCTTAACGTGATCGTCGATCCATCTTGCGGGGAGCTTTCCTCTGCGGCGTCATCCGGTATGTGGCCACCACATCAGAACCTTGCTGCCTCCACGGCCTTAACTTTGAGATTTGTGCCCTGACCACTGCCAATTCAGCTTGACTATCCGGAGAGCTATGTCTTTGGTTCTCCTGCGGATCTCCTCATTTCTGATTCGATCTCGCACAGGAAACCTCCAAAAATACCTCTCTCCATCGCCCTCTGAGTGACCTTGCGCCTTCGGATAAGGCCCATAGATATTTAATATCATTAGATGAAATGCTTATCTATTTTCCATACATAAGTTGATCCAGAGGATTTATATTTATTATAACCATGCATTGTTAGATCCACGAGTGAAATTATAGCAGCCATGGAGTTATTTGCTAGCATTATGTTGTTGATTTACGTATTATTTAACTCTCATTACATGCTGCATCGTACGTACTTATTTGAATCCAGTAAACTTATATAAAAACAAATCAATGTGATGTGGCTCCACATTAAACTTTACATGCCATATCTTTATACGTATTTAAATCCAGTCTTATTACTACCAGCTAACCAACCGATCAATACTATGAAGCTCCAGGATTAAGTATATTAATTGCATGATTATTAGTAGTATGGTAAACTATTTTCTATTTAAAACTATTATTACAATCGTACTCTAAATTATATGCCACATTCTGTTTACCTAATTGGCTCCAGTAATAGGTCATACAATACATTTGCTCATGAGGACTACGCAGTTCTAGAACGATATGAATGAAGTATTCATACTACAAGTGTGGCAAAAGCGCCCGCCTGATAGTAAGCAGCTAATCATAGCCATGTAATACTAATAATACTAACTAGATATTATAAGCGCGTTGTTTTATCTACTACTGTCCTACTACCAAAACCACCATGTGGAGAGGCTTAAGTCCTGTAGAGGACTGCAAAAGGCATCATCAATTTATTGTGACCACCTGCCTACACTATCAGATCAACATTTAGACACCAAAGAAGTTCATATACAATTGCAAAAAAAAGCACCTACTACCAATCATCATTCTCAGAACGTTATTCCGGTAATATGGTAGTTTTGGTTGACTACTATTACCGTTTTCTACCAAACAAACAATTTCTTTCAAAATTACCAAACCTACCATTTCTACAAATTGTGTCATTTCTAAAATTTCTACCAAATCTACAATTATCTCAAACCAACCATTTGTGCGATAACAACTATTGCTACCAAAACTAAAATTTCTACCAAAACTTCCATTTACACCAAAACTACTATTCATACAAAAACAACCATATCTTCCAAAACTACCATTTATTTCAAAGTAACCATTTTCTACCACAGATTCTGCCAAATTTTCTACCAAAGTTACAAGTTCTGCCAGTCACAATTTTCTACCATATACTTAATTCCTATCACTTTTAAATGATATTATTAGTACTTTATCTATATTATTCAATAAAACTTATGAGGCGCAAATTTTATTAATGTTGACCTTTAATTTAAAATGTGTCATACAGTGTGATGAACAGTAAGACTTATGTCGTCGTACTATAGTATTTAAGATTATATTTAATGTAAAAAGATCATTTGTAACTTTGTAAACAGTATTCCAAACAAATAAACTATTATCTTCTATTCTGTAAATGTTTCACATTAATAAAAAAGATGTCCGAAGGAACTCCATCGTGGGTATTGTGTTTCGAAAGAAATTTCAGAAACATTTTCATAATAGATGCTTCTTAGACTTGACAGAATATTAGCTTTTTCACAGAGCGACTGCCGTCTGACCTCTACAACCCGAAGGCGTAGGCATATTTTATGGTTTAGACCAGATAGTTGAGGGCACTGATTACCCTAACGACTCTCAAAGATGATAACCGACACCGATGGTTTTACGTGCTTTACGAGGAACGAAGGGATGTGATCTTTTGTGGCCGGTCACCCTATGTCCAGCAGTGGACGTCGTTTGGCTGATATGATGATGATATTTCATATCAGCCAAACGACCCAAATTCATATAGGTACGCAGATATGGCGTGGTGTACATACGTAATGGAGCCACATAATATTCATATAAGCTATTGTGCATAAGATTATCAGTATCAGTTCATATTTAAAGCGGATTAATATAGTATGCTTTCGGGTTTGACAATGCATGGACGTAATTAATAAAAATTCACTGGATCATCCTATGTATAGAAAGGGGGTGAGCCTATTGCCGTACCGGGCACATTACCAGACTCCGAGCTGCTACTGAGAATTTCCTAACGGAAAAACCCAATAACACTTTGCCCGACCAGGGAATCGAACCCGAGACCTCCCAATCCTACGCGCACATTAAAGCTCACAGCTCATTAGAGCCACCCGGCACCCACTCCGCACGGCGTCCACGAGTGGTCCACGGGTGGACGTCGCGCGGTCAACCAGCGGACCGCGCGCCGTCAACGAGTGAACGCCGCGCGGTCAACGCGGCGACGAGCAGTCAACGCGCGGCAAGCATGCGAGCAGTGAGTTATCACCGAGCCGTACACGCGCGGACGGCGGGTGCACCACCCACCGTCCGCGCGTGGACGGCTTACGACAGAGGCGATCCGGTGACGCTACGGAGTTGATGTAGTGAGCGCATACCCATACAAATCCATATAAAGAATACTAACCGCACGAGGCGAGGCGGTGCGGAGTGGGTGCCGGGTGGCTCTAATGAGCTGTGACCATTATGCCGCGAGACCAACGAGGCAGGTATACAATTATGCGTTAAATAGTAAGCTAAAATATTCAAAGAAAAATACTCAAGTAACATAATCCTGGAGCCACATAATATTGACCAGCAGGTGTATATTATAAAGTTTTGGATTCAAATAAGTACGGACATGTGGCGTATTAAGTGAGCGGCCCGTGGCAAAGTGGCAACCGCTCGAATCTATCGATTCGCAAGATTAAGCGCGTTCGTCACCGTCTGGTTTATAGATGGGTGACCAGCCACAAAAAGTGACACCCTCCGTGCCCTAAATTAAATGGTAATACATGTTATAGTAAGAAAACAGTCGCTCTGTGGAAAACTAATATTCTGTCAAATCTGGTTAGACTAGAAAGCGGAGCCCGGGTTCCAAGGAAAAGGCCTGGATGCAACCGGGATAACGCTCGGAGGATAATGATGATGACCCATCTATAAACCAGACGGTGACGAACGCGTTTTACCTCGCAAATTTTTGAAAGATTCGAGTGGTCGCCGCTTTGTCACGGGCCCCTCTGGTAGGTAATGTACCTACCTACTACAAATATTTAACCAAAAACTCCGAAGTAAAAAAACTGCTTGAAAAATGGACATACGAGTAGAAACCAAGTTATTGTAAGAAATTCCGCAAGTTATGAGAATGGATAAGAAATACAGAATAATGATACATAAAAGTGACCAAGAACCAATGACTGCCCTCCGTGAAGAATACTGCACTGCGATTGACCCATTTGAATCGGATCAAGTAAATCTAAAATACATAAAGTGTGTTTTTATTTAAAAATGGCGTAATTATTATTAGCAACGACGTTTGCGTTAGTTGATCCGAAAGGAACCACATGAGAATGGGGCGCTCGCAATGGATCAAGAAATCATGGCCGGATCAACAAGTGAAAACGGATCAAACAAAAACTACTTATATGGCACGCTGGATCAACATTGTGATGAAGGGGATATATATATATATATATACACCGTTATTTTTTAATTAGTACAAAAACTTTAAGGACATATTAGCGAAGACATTATTATCATATAAGTGACGTAGGAATTTCATAATATCTATAAATAACAAAGTTATAATCATTTGTTTTTTGTAGAAAATCTCACCCAAATCATAGACATATTTTACAATCCATTCACTACTTCATTGATAGTACTTACTTTCCGTCCTACTCTTACGCATTCTTTCCGTCGCACTTATAATGCAGGTAGCCGTAGACAATAAAATGAAGCAAAATAATAAGTGTAGGTAGATATTTTTTATTTTTTTAAATTCTACCCACTCCTTCATACTTCATCCTGTCTTAGGACCGGCAAAATTTACCGTTTTAAAAGTAATTAAATACGGAGGTAGGTATGTAATTAGAAAGCAAACACGTCATATCAAAATAAAAGAAAGTATTCTGTAATAAAAGAAAAGAGTAATTTTGGCGTATTTATGAAGTTAGAATCGGCTGCTATTTACAATTACTATTAAATCGTCATCACGTCAGCCTAGAGACGTCCACTGCTGGACATAGGCCTCCCTCAAGGTTCTCCACACAGACCGATTTTGAGCCGCCCGCATCAAATTATTATTTAGTTAAGTAGGTAATATTTACTTTACTTACAAGTATTTCAATTGTTCTTCGAAATATCCATCACTATTGTCAATACACAGCACGTTTTATTTAATTGTTTTTTAACGAGATAAGTAAGCTTCTCTGACTTTTCACTGCGTCAAAAGCGTCCAATATGCACTGTTTAAATTATTCGACACTCACACTCACAACGGCTCACTTTTGTACACAGTGGTGAGCATGGAGGCCAAGCTACGACCCGCCTCGACCGATCCACTGGCTTCCAAACACTTCCCTGTACAAACGCATAGCTGCACTCGCGTGATGTGAACTAATAAGCCATCCCGTTGGGCAAACGTAAACAAAAAATAATTGTTTCTACGAAAAAACACCCGCTCGCTATCGCCTTCAATTTAGCACTGCGGCGCGCGCGCAGAGGGACAGGGGGTGGCGAGCTTCGAGTTTGCACAAATTTATCAATGGAGTAGTGGCGCGTAAAATTACTACGACAACATAGTATTTAGTTATGCATTTACCAAACATTACGTATTTTTGTGGACAGTTTTGGGACAGTTTTGGAACTTAGTATTTTTATTTTTTACATACATATATATGATTAGTTAAAGATGCCTAGAGCCCCATTAAATTTTTTGTACTAATTAAAAAATAGCGGTGTATATATATATATATATATATATATATATATATATATATATATATATATATATATATATATATATATATATATATATATATATATATATATAATGTATATAAATCTTAAGATTTATCAGTACATCCTAAGATTTACCAGCATGCGTTGGCAAATATACGATTTTTTTAATAAAATAAAAAAAAATCGACGGTGCCCTATATAACTTATATCTACTACTTAACATATAGTGTGCTCTTAATCTAATGTACCTCGGTCATCAATCACAGTATCCAGACGTGATTATACCAGAGAACTGATCGATGTGACCTCCCTCAATGGCTGTCTCCGCTAAGAGTAATATCTTGTTTATTCAATATGCCACCAATACGTCGAGTGACAAATTTGAGAGGCGGAGGTTTGATTTGGGGAAGCAAAATATGATTAAATGATTAACTGTGGTGACGTTTTTGTTTTTAAGTGGTGGAGTTGCGTGACTCTATAATTATTGTTCTAGCATTAGTCCGGTTACATCAAAAACTTAGGCATAGAGTCCGCGGTTGGTTTCCATACCCTTGTAGTGGTAGCTACATACGACTGAGGCCATCTAACGAGCGACGACGAAGTCTCAACAACAACTATACGGCGACATCTATCGGACCCGATTCTACGAAAAACAAGGTGCTGAATCGCACAAGCAGAGTTCGCACGCCGAGGTGTATACACCACTATTTTTTTATTAGTACAACAAATTTAACGGGGCACTAAGTATCTTTAACTGATCATATTTATGTAGTTAAAAAATAAAAACACTAAGTCCCAAAACTGTCTCAAAACTTTCCACAAAAATATGTAATAATTGGCAAATGCATAACTAAGACTATGACCGACCCGCATTCTATGAGTAGTAAACTACTCCATTGATAAATTCCCCCCGTCCCTGATGCGACAGTGCCAAATTGCTAGCGGAGCTGAGCGCATCCATTTTTTCGCTGCAACAGTTAATTGTTTGTCTACGTTTGCCCAACGCGATGGCTTATCAGCTCACATCACGGGAGTATGTAGATATGCTTCGTGCGTACTTTTTGTGTGGTGGAATCGCGAATGCAGCTGTGTACCCATGGACACCATTTTGTGAGTGTACAAAAGTGAGCCGGTTAGTGTTGAACAATTAAAACAGCGCATATTGGACGCTTTTGACGAAGTGAAAAGACAGAAGCGTACTTCTCTCGTTAAAAAACAATTTAATAAAACGTGCCGGTCTGTGTATTGACAATAGTGGTGGACATTTCGAAGGACAATGGGAATACTTGTAAGTTTAGCGAATAATACCTACTTAAGTTAATAATAATTTGATGCGGGCGGCTCAAAATCAGTCTGTTTGGAGAACCTTGAGGGAGGCCTACGACCAGCAGCGGACGTCTCTAGGCTGACATGATGATGATAAAATAATATTTGTAACAGTCGTGTAAATAGCAGATGATTCTAACTTCATAAATACGCCAAAATTACTCTTTTCTTACATACATACATATCGTCACGCCTTTTATCCCCGAAGGGGTAGGCAGAGGTGTATTTCTACACCCACTTTTCGCCAGATATACTTTAGTCCCACTTAATAAGGGGCGAGCCTATTGCCGTACCGGGCACATTTCCAGACTCCGTGCTGCTACTGAGAATTTCGTGACATAAAAACCCAATAACACTGCCCGACCCAGGCATCGAACCCGGGACCTCCCGATCCCACGCGCACATTTATGCCGCGAGACCAACGAGGCAGTCGTATATATAGGGTTTGATGTCGAGTTTTCCGTCTCTACGCAAAGATGGTATTTGCATCGTGTTATCCCTTAGTCGCCTCTTACGACACCCACGGGAAGATAGGGGGTGGTGACACATGTATTCTATGCCGTCAACCACACGGCTCTTTTTTTTATTACACAATACCTTCTTTTATTTTGATATGTGATTGCTTTCTAATTACATACATCCATATTTATTTACTTGTAAAACGGTAAATTTTGCCGGTCCTAAGCCCGGATGAAGTATGAAGGATAGGGTAGAATTTTGAAAATTAAAAAGTAACTACCTACACTTATTATTTTGCTTCATTTTATTGTCTAAGGCTACCTACATTATAAGTGCGACGGAAAGAATGCGTAAGAGTAGGACGGAAACCATTTACTACTTCATTGATAGCACTAAGCTATCAATGAAGTAGTAAATGGATTGTAAAATATGTCTATGATTTAGGTGAGATTTTCTACAAAAAACAAATGATTTTAACTTTGCTATTTATAGATATTATGAAATTCTTACGTCACATATATGATAATAATGTCAAAAGTAAAAAAAGTCAAAATGTCCTCGCTAATATGTCCTTAAAGATTTTGTACTAATAAAAAAATAGTAAATAGTGTATTTACAACATCCCAATTACGTCCGTCGGACTGACAGTCCACCAGGCACGATCAGCCAGCACACCCAGCCTGGTTAGAGGATCCTCCCTCTAGTTGGAGGAACACCACACCTTTCTTCCTCCACACCCTATACAGAGCGACTACCGTCTGAGCAGTAGCTCAGACGACAGTCGCTCTGTATACAGCGATATTCCTCCGTAATGTAATTCTTTCATAGAAGATCAACATATTCGCACTGCCGCGTTTCATTCGGTGAAGCTACTAAAAAAAAGATGGAACTTCGAAAAAAAGATCACCAGACAGCGACCACAACGCTCGGCATAGTGTCAAGCTGCGAGACGGCCGCTTAAACCATTACAGCAACGGTGTGGATAGCCGTAACTCGATTGCCAATTTAATATTAGTGACAATGATTGCAAAGACTTTATTAACATTGATCCAACGGACACTGTCAAAGAATACCTAGATCTCAAACAAAAATTCGTGTTTCTCACGAAGTTAGATAATGCCGATAAGGACTAGATAATGCCGATCAAGAATTAAAAAGCCATCTGAAAGCTACTGCTAAAATAAATTTGTTTTAACTGTTAGAAAAGGCTTGGTCTATGTTCATTTTTGGATTTATGAACTTGACTACAGTGGAAGTAAATATCTAAATGATAAACGTAATTTTAATGTAAAACGTAAACAGCAGATAAGTTTCTGTATAGGTAATTATACCCATTCAGTATTGATGAAATTTATGTAGAGAGAGATAATCTCATAATATTTCCATATCCATTTTCTAAAATGGAAGCAGTATGGCCCAATTCCAATGCCTTCTACTAAGCGAAATCTTATATCTCCTTCATCTACTGGCAATTTCCTGATTAAAATAAATTTTAATTCACTTTCTATCTATAAAGCGGTCAGCTAGTTCCAGTAAGTTTCTACGTCATTTTCAATTATTTCCAATTTAATATAAAACGAAGAGGGAGTCGTTTTCTATTTAGGATCTTATAGCGCTTAGATATTATAATAAAAGAACCCTTGTTCAGTCTTGCGAGTGTAGTGACATTATTGTAGTCTGTACTATTTACACCTCGGATTACAGATTTAACGAACTTGCTTGAACATGTCTAGTGATCATGATCAAAGCTACAAGTCTATGGTCTAGTTGTCTCAAAGCCAGATTTCCAAGAGACCATGCGTTGTGTTTCTCCGGAATGTCAACAATTACGTGAAAGATGAGCTGTTTCATGGTAAACAATTACTTTACTCTATAGATAATAGCTATGTGTGCACTGTGAGCAGTAGAATTTTATGAAGTGCTTAAACTGCTTAATGGAAAATAAAGACAGATAGAATACGAGAATATCAACGAATACTGTATTATCTTAATTGATACTACCTAATTTTAAAATTAAATGTACGTATCCGTTGGGAATACTATAAATCTATTTATTTATTTTTCGTCTCATAAGGCCTATTTTTTGTTCAAGTGGAGTAATATTCTAGGACTTCCTCTGCGCGGGGATCGCCAGAGGGGTGTGCCGAACTTCTATCGGCTAAACCTCCACTGTGTTCCACCTTTGCTTATGGTCGGGGGTTATCGATCAAGCATTCACCTCTCCTCTGACAAGCTCTGACCCATATCTATGGACAATGGGAACAGGCCTGTGCCCAGCACTCAGTCAGATCATGAACAAGGCTAATGATTCTCTAAATTAAATCTACCTATTCTTCTCACTCAACACAGGAAGCCATTCTTTTAGTTAAATCTAACTATTATTTAACCTCACCATTTTTTAAATCGTTTATGCCATCCATAAAACAATAACTGTATTGTATCCGCAAAGAAACACCTCGGCACGTAATGAAAACTGACGTAATTTACTCATAGCTATCTAACGAATGAACGAGGCTACTAACTAATACTGTTTAGTCTGGTTATTCACAAACAACGTCACGGCGAAATTTGGACAATGCGACTGTTAATAACATACTAGAACAGCGGCACTGCTAATTAGTCGCTAAATAGTTTTGGAAAGTTGGATAAAGACCAACGTGTCTGTATTTCCGAGTTTGTTAAGTAAAGGTTCATACCATACCCATACTGTGACATTTAGGATAAAAAATATCGGCTTTGGCCGTTTATCGACAAAATTTTTTTTTTTTATAATAAAGCTAACCTAATAGCACTCTGTAGTTGAACATAAGACGAAGTATAAATATGTTTTAACGAAAACTTATAGCACGTGACCACTGTGGGATGATTATACTAATTGTGGTCAACCTTACACAGAGGAACTCTAGTTCAAATCCACGGCGAGACCAACTGACTTTCCGAACGTAACTGCATATTTAATTGTTAAATATCGCTTACAAAACGGTGACATAAAACAGCGTGAGAAGTCCAGCATGGCTGAGAGTTATCCATAATGTTCTGGAAAGACTTGCGAAGTCTGCCAACCCGCACTTGGCCAGTACTGTGGACTATGACCCTTTCCATACAAGCGGTAAAGGGTGCTACGACACTGTCTCTTTTTGCAAGGCAGTCTTGCCGAGCCGGTAGAGCAGGAGAGGGAGAGTCACCACAGTCAGTCCAACTGATGCCTGCGGATGACGAGTCATGTGGCCTCACGCGTATTACCAGTAACAGGTCAGATTTGTCGCAGTGTATAACTTTGCCAAATTTCAGCTCCCTCGTGTTTATAGCTTTTGCGGTAAGCCGCGGACGGACAGACGGACGGACGGACATGGCGAAACTAGAATAATTTTATGTAGTTTTCTACGAAACCCAAAGAAGTGAGAAAATGTTATTACATGAAATTAACCTTTCAGTGATGGTAACTACCATACATGATATCATGATAAATATATTATTTCGACAAACATCAATCTCCTTACACAATAGTCAGTATTATATTTCTCGCACTGTTGGTACAGTAGATACAAGCGACATTAATCAAGGGGACCGCCAGGTTGTGCTAATTTTAAATGCATACACCCCACCTCTTGGCATGCTGAACTGGCCACATACAAACCGACTACGAACTTTGTAATTAATGCACATATTCATGGCACATCTCTATCAGACTGTGACGAAAATAATAAGGTGGAAAACATGTCTTGGCTAGGAAAGTGGTTAAAAACGTTAGATTAAAATGTTTTAACTAGCTGTTATATATTGAATGGCTTCATGATTCTAGTCAAACGGCTGGCCTTTTAAATGAATGGCTGATTAAGCTATTCAGCTGTGACGACATATTATATGTTATTAGAATTGTAGAATTATCACATAGGTAGTCTATATTGTAAGCGCTTCCAAAAAGTTACGTTATTTAATCCCGTACGAATATTTTAAAAAAACCAAAGTCGATTTGTGTCTTTCGTTTTTTTTTTAAGGACGAAACGTATTTTCGCACAAGCTTTCTAGAAATTATTCGACTATACCGTCACATCAGATAATAAACATCTGTCCCAGTTGTCAAAAAACGATTTTCGTCGATTATATACACTGACAGACTTATAAACTGCATCAAATTAAAAGACGACTTTGAAATAAATATTTTAACCAAGTATGCAAACTTTCTATACAGATTTAAATTTAAACCTCTAGATTGGTTCGTGAACTTTCGTGAACAGCGTAGGGTCATAATTATACTTAAGTTTAAGTTTGTGTACTGAAGGACCTTAACACTTTTTTTGAAGAAAAACAGAAATTTAAAGAAAATTGGTTTAATAAAAAAAATGGTTTTAACAATAGACACAAACTTTATGCAAGGGTTTATTTATGCTTTAATAAGGTGTATTACCTCCACGTGCCCTTATTACGGATTCTAATCGGTTCCGCAAAGATTTTATTAGGGTTATTAAAAGATCTTGCGGAATATTGTCCCATTCTTCTGAACGTGCTGTTCTTAGTGCTGCCACTGTCGTGGGCACAGGATTTCTCGCATATACAGCTCTTTTTAAATTTTCCCAAACATGCTCAATGGGATTAAGATCCGGGCTGCGTGCTGGCCAATTCATTGTACGTATCCCAACCTCTTCGCAATATTGTCGAACTTGTGCAGTAGCTTGCGGCCGGGCATTATCCTGCATTAAAGTAAAATTTTCGCCTATGAATCCCATGTAAGGCACCACGCGATCTTCTAAGATATCTCTTATGTAGCGATGTGCAGTCAAACACCCCTCTATTACCGTTTTGACGGACCATGTCTATGAACACAAGTTATGTTCGCCCGTTCATCGATATGCCACCCCAGATCATACACGAACCGCCTCCAAAAGGAACACGCTCCTCAATTCAACTTTGAGCATATCGCTCCCCACGTCGACGATAGACTCTTCTGCGACCATCTGCACCATATAAACATCTCCTACACTCGTCCGTGAACAATACGGAGGCCCATTGCTCTTCTGTCCAATTTAGGTGATCACGCGCAAATCTTAAGCGAGCTTGTCTGTGAGCTACAGACAACTTTGGACCATTTGCTGGTCTAAAAGGGGTGATATCCGCTTCCTTTAACCTTCTTCTTATTGTTCGTGCACTCATATTTACTCTACGCACTTCGTAAAGCTCTGTTTTGACGTTAACTGACGTGAGGAAACGATTTCGCAGGGAAGTTGTAACAATAAATCGGTCATCACGACCGGTGGTTGCTCGAGTCCTGCCTGTACCACGTCTCCTTCTGTAAGAACCTGTCTCCACAAACCTTCTGTATATTCTAGAAACCGTAGACTGGTTTAAATTTAAAATTCTACCAATCGTTCGTTGATCCAAGCCCTCCCGTACCAGTGCTACAATTTGAGCCGCTTGTTCGGACGAAGTATCCATATTATGGTTCAAAAACTCTCGATGAGTTAAAAAACAAACCCAACAATTCTGCTGGTAACAATAATTCAATTGAAAAAAGAATAAAAAATCAATGTGAATCAATTTAAAACTTTGCTTTAAATAACACGCAAATCTGGTACTACGAGTAAATTTTAAACGGCTATATTCATTTGTTTTACTGCAGTTCTATTTTTAAATTTTGCTTTTTTTTAAGATTAAGAGCCAGTCTCTCCATATTTATACAATTTAATCTAAAAAGTTTGCATGCTTATTAAAAAAAAAATATTTCAAAGTAATCCTGAACTTTAATGCAGTTAATGAGTGCGTCAGTTTATTTTATATCTATTAATTTACAATAACATCAAAGTACAATGAAAATTATGGTAAAAACTATGAAACAAGTTAATTGCTCTACATAATTATCATAAAATCAACATTATAGTATCGTTCATTTCCTATATTATTCTTATCAAAATTGTCGTCGTCGTATTAGACTATTAAACAATTAAAACCATATTTTCTTGCATAATAGCTTAATAACAATAGTTACTCCAAAATAGCTCGCGGCAGTTAGTATAATTATGTTAGGTAACCGTTATTATGTTAAATACTCTGGTTGAATGTTATTGTTGCTGCTACAAAGGAAATTGTTGACTGCACAAAAGACGTAGTGTTTTAGAGGGCCACCTTGTCGATCAGTCCTGGGCCTTATGTTGTGGGTTCGATCCCTGAACGAAATAACATTTTGTTTGTGTAATCCACAATTTGTTAGACTGGGTACTTTAATTAAAATCCCCTTTTTCTCACACCTGCCCATGTACCATTTACAACTTACAGCGTATTACGCACAATCCCACCCACATATCATTCCAATCTCAGCCATTGTTGTCTCCAATCGAATCCACAAGATTAATGCCCTCAATTTTGTTCCCTTTATACACGGGGTTGTGACGGCGCCCTGACGTACGGCCAACTTACTCCGGAGATAGATTACATCATTCATTACGTCACCAGTGACATAAGCTACTAATAACCTAGTTCACTACACTATATTTTAGATGAGTTGACTAATGAAGATACCGATATATCGGCATAGTTACAAGTACCGTAATTTTGTCAGCCGTGAAATATCGAATGCTCGAAACATAGGCTCATGTTCCGAAAAGTTATTGAAAGGTCAGTTAGAAAAAAGGTATTGCAGTTCCCAGTTTTATCAGCAATACGCAAATTTCCAAAATTAAGGTTACAGGTATTTCACAACACAAAGACAAGAGACGTCTTAGAGGTAAACACTAGCCACATAGAGACTACTGCAAAAAAGCTGAAATCAATGCTGGGTTCAGCTAACTATAGCACTTAAAGTAAACCCTACGTTGATATCGTTCTTGATAACGTTTTCTCACAATATTTAAATAAATTATTGTGTAACGTTTGTTGGTGTGATGAGAGATAAATTAAATAGTACTGTGGTTGGTTACAAAATATATTTATGTTGGCAGGCGTTACACAAAATAAACCCGGTAGCTAAAGGTAAGAGCTGAGACTCAGGGCAGGGTAGGCAGGCAGGCTGACGAGGCTTCGGCGCTCCAGCAGAGAAGTAGCACTTATCTTCAGTGGTGTCCAGGGTCTAAGAGAGAGCGCTATTCGCGTCGGACCTGCATTTATACTCGACGGCGTGCGTGGATGTGTGCGTCAAATAGGTGGGGCAGCGCTGTAGTGTGCATCGCTCGATGCGACGTCACATTTGGATGGCAACAATTACAACATAAGTATGGTAGGAATAGCTGAAGTGTAAACCAGAGACGAAGAAATGATTTAACCGCTCAGCTATCCATGCAGTTGCAGAACTTTACTATAGGTAGCATGACTTGACTTACTGGTCGTAATAGTTCAGAAAAGTAGAGCAACGTTTGTAGAGGTCACCACTTGCATGGTTTACGGCTTGCTGCGCATTGAAATGAGAACGCTACTGCGCTTCGAAGGGCACGTAAAGCAAGTCCTGGTTCTTCCATTTCATTCCATCCGTCTCAGGGCGAGAACTGTTAGGCTGTGTTGGAGACATTCGGATGGTCTAGAAACTCCGAAACCATAGTTGACCTCATATTTAGACAAACGAAAAACACTCGCTTCTAAAAAAACTTGTGTATCGTTCTTAAAAACTTTTATTTGCCACCGCAATTCAACTTCATTTCATTGGCAAAAAGCGTGAACCATTACACCAAAACGAAAGCCTGTTACACAAAATTCATGTAAAGCTTGTCGTGTGAACAACGTTAACATATTCGTATGTTGCATGTGTCTTGACGTGTAAATAAGTCCCGGTGGCTACCCGGTTCAAGCGACTTAGGTTAATTCGTACGCGATGTAAACACGACTCCTAATTATTATAATGAGGTGTTCCGTGTAGGTAACCGTCAGAATATGCCGAAGGTTGAAGTTTAGTGCGGGTTACAATATTTTTAACAGATTAAGTTGTACAGGAACTGAAGTCTTTATGTATTAGTTAAATATTTTTGAGGAATTGCGGTAGAAATACAAGTCTTTAAAATCCATATTATGATTGGCGCACAATTCTTACCTGGAGAACGGCATCGGTTCGTGTGGTCGACACTGCTTAAGACGAGGCGATGAGCCTGCGTCAACATTAACATCATTATTATAAATTCACGTTCTTTCGGTAAGAGAAAACGGTAGGAACCTAATAAACCTACCCCTGCTCTACAGCTACTATTGCTCATTGTTCTTCTTTCTACCCAAGACTCGCCAAGCCTACCCCTTTCCACCAGGGTTCAACTTACTATTTTCTTTTGATACGTTGGAGACTTTTTTTCTCTTATACCTCCTTCACTACTATACGATTCGAGTTTGCTAGCGGATAAGGTAGAGAAAGAGAGAGCCCCAAGCGGTGTTTTTAACTTATCCCTTCCAGTGGTGGAGTACCGTGTCTCATCATGATCATCATATCAGCTGAGAGAAGTCCACTGCCAAAGCTCTCTAAATAGACCGAGCCGCCCGCATCCAAGCGTTGCCTGCGATCCCAACGTGACTCGTTGGTTCACCTTACGCGAGTACCTTTCTACTGCAACAGCCATTGGTTCTTCTGGCTATGTGCCCTGCCCACGGCCACTTCATCGACTATTCAAAGAACTATGACAGTGACGCGTGTCTAACAGAGTCTAATGTACAGTACGGTCGCAGCATCAGCCCAATTATAAATTATTATGTCGATTACAAGAAAATTTACTTAAACAGAACTTACGATTTAATACAAGTACAATTACTTAGAAGTGTACAAGGGATATAGGAAGGAACATTTTAGTTAACAAGTAAAGGCCTGAAATTTGGCCACAACATAATTAGAGATCAGATCAGATCAGTGGTTTAACCCTAATTGTTTTGTAGAGGTCAGCAATTGGCCCAAGTCAATATTTGCGATGAAACACATCTGATTACCGCAGGCTCCAAGCCAAACCAGTAACGTACTCCATTTTATGTTTGTTTAGTTAGAAGAATAATGTTATTAAGACTTCTGCCTCCGTTGTGCAGTGGATAGCGTATGCGTCTGCTGGTAGCGAAGTCCCGGGTTCGATTCCTGTGTCCCGCAAATGTGTTACTGAGTTTTTCCGAATACTCAGAAGCCGCACGGAGTCTGGCAATAGGCTCGCCCCCTATGTGGCCTAAAATTCATAACAATGCGAAATATGGATGAAATAATACATCTCTGCCTACCCCTTCAGGGATACTGGTCTAACCCTGTAAAAAAGACTACTAGCCTGTTGGTGTAAAAGTCAGTGACTCTTACTGCTACGCTAAAGGTCATAAGTTCGATTCTCACCCAGGATAAATCTGCTTGTATAATACTTACGTTCTATATCAACAGCTATAGTTATACCTTAAAATAAGTTAACTATCGCGAGTAGACTCGCTAAATGAAACTGTCATGTGAACAAATCGCTTAAGTTTAAAATCGATTGTCCAATACTAATCTTAATTATGTTTATATTTAAGAATAAATTAGTATGTAATTTTCTCTTCTCTTCTCTTCTCTTCTCTTCTCTTCTCTTCTCTTCTCTTCTCTTCTCTTCTCTTCTCTTCTCTTCTCTTCTCTTCCCTCCTTATCTTTTCTTATGTTTACCAGACGACCGTGTGTGATTTGTTCCAAGATACAAAAAAATACTGTAGACAAAAGCTATTAATTATTGATCATACGGTTTGAATTTGAGTTTGGATTACATCTACCTTGCCATCGCTGGTAAAATGACTGAACGTTCTCTTTCATTAAAAACTAAAAAAGCTCTGATGGATTTTTCCAGTTAATTTTGTTTTTAATTTTGATTCTGAAGACATGCACTTCAAAATAGTGATGCTTAATTCTCTTCATACCACGAATGAGAGATGTTCAAAACCTTTAGCAACTCAGAAAATAACACAGAACAATTTTACTTCATGCAATCATCAAACTTGTTCTATATTCATGAAAGTTTGGCCGGCAAAGCTGTAAGGGTCACATCAAACCAAAGGCCAGGACAAATAGTTCCCAAAACCGTCACGTTATATCAGCCAAAACTGAGATAGCAGGAAAAGTGGGACAGGAGGAATTATCCGAATACTTCGTGTTGTGTCGAACGATTTCACTGGACAGTAAGTAAAGCTGTGTCCACGCCACAAAATAAGCAGAAATAAAACTTGCTCAAACTAAGCTACGATCTGGAAATATTTGTGATATTTTGATAACGCCTTTGTTATGATCAGACAAAACAATGTCCAGCTAATGGTAAGGACTTGTCTAGTTTTCTATAATATCAAAAGAATATACGGAACTCTGAAACTTCTTCAACTCGAAGGAGTAGCTATATTAAGACCATTGTCAGGTCATTTGAGGGTACAGAAGCCGGGTACATTTCGAACTCAGGGCTTTGTCTGTTGCCCAAAGCCCATAGCACCTAAGTAAGTTACTTTTTGTAGCATCCATTTATAAACTAAATGGTGATAAACGCGCTTAACCTTGAGGATCGACAGATTCATGCGTTCACCTCTTTCAGTCAACCCTTTCACTTACAAAACCTAACTACGCAACAACATAAACATGTTACCTGAACGTTATAGAGTGGCCCGAACCTAATTTACTAAAGGAAAGGTTACGAGAAAATTGATTATAACTCTGAATATACAAGCGTTATTTCTATGAGAGCAAATTGGTCGCTATTTATATTATTGCTCCATTAATATAGTAGCGTACGTGACAGTTATGTATTTCACAAATCCCGTATTTCATAAATAGTTGTACGTTTATTGAATGAAACACCTCCGCACGTCCAATCATACAGAATCAGCGTGGTTTATAGTTGTAAGGTTCAGTGGGATGTTGAACTTAAAAGTACATGGTTTTATTCACGCCATGTTTTATCGGAAATTATTTGTTCCGTTTTCAAAAGTCAACTCCCACACTAGGAATAAATCCTGTGTTGCGTAGGACTATATCACATGCTGCTAATGGACACAATGATCATGCAGACCCGAAAAACAATGTATGAATTTATAATGAATAATTTATATGCGCACATCTCCAAAAAATCAGTGGAGCGCTAAGCGAGTTTGAACCCGATACCCTCTGTGTCTAGAGGTGCCGTAGGCAGGCAGGAAATTGTTCAGAGTGCGCAGTGGAAGTTGTAATACATCCACCTAACTATGACAAAGCAAAGATCTAAACACCTATACTGCGTTGCACAGTGAATTACAGCGAATAAATAAGGGTTACTTACCAAGGATCTCCTGGTGTTCCTGATGATGTTCTTGAGTGGACCTATAAGATTAACTCATAATTTTGGCCAAAATAACAAGAAAATCGTTATGAATACCACTACTCGAGGTCCAGATCGGCGTCCTTCTTCAGACCACGATGCACGTTGGCGGATTCACCAAAGTTTTATAATGTTCGATAAGTTACAAATATTTGACTTTTATCACAGTTTACCGATGCCAGCACTAGATCAGGCGGCATTCAAGAGGGTTTACAGCACGAATTCACTTCGACACCACTACGACTCGCGGAGCACCCATGTGCTTTCAAGGGGCGATAATTCCAATGGAGGACAAAACCGTAGGTATTAATTTACTTTGTCAATCGCTCACAACCTCATCGGACAACTTCATATAGCGACGGTTGCCAGGTTGTTAATTACTTTAATTAACTCAAAAACTCAAAATTGCAATAAACAAGCGAAGAAAACCTTTTTACCGGGGACGTACAATGAACCAAAGTAAATGAATGGCAGTTTATAGTATGACCATAGTCAAAATTTACAATAGACTAAACTAAACGTTACTAAATCGATATAATCGACTTGACTTATCATAAAAACTATTTCTATTTCAAACATCCACCCGCCCCGGACGGGCCTTCCGGTCCGCTAATCAGTTGGTAGACGTGACAACGTTGCAACCGCTCTCCTCAGAATCGAACCGTCCACCAAGACCTCAGCAAATCGGGGAACTCCATCAGCCCCAGTTACCAAACGAAGAATGCGCGCCCTGCGCCATCTGAGTGGCGGAAGGTTAGCCTCCTTGATCAAAACGAGGTCACCAATCTTGGGTGGATCGGTCTTGTAGGTCCACTTCACGCGTTGCTGGAGTATGTGCAAATATTCCAAATTCCAGCGTTTCCAAAAGCTCTGAGTAATCTGGCGTACCAATTCAAAACGCGAGAGACGACCAGGTCTCGTATCAATATAGGGGTACTCAGGCAAGGCGACAAGTGGCCGACCAATAAAAAAATGGCCCGGCGTAAGGGCCTCCAAATCATTCGGATCTGAGGAGATCGGGCACAATGGCCGAGAGTTCAAAATGTTCCTCAATCTTACAAAACACAGTTGCGAGTTCCTCAAAAGTAAGGACAGAATCACCTATTGTCCTGCGCAGGTGTGTTTTGGCCGATTTTACAGCGGCCTCAAAAATACCACCCCAGTGTGGACAATTTGGTGGGGAAATCAACCAATATATCCCACATCGGGCGAGTCTATTGCCTTTATCAGCCTTGTTGGTTTCAAGGAAATTAACAACGTCATTCAAATAATTATAAGTGCCCTTAAAGTTAGTGCCGCAATCAGAGCGGATCAAGGAAGGCAGCTCTCTGCGGGATACAAATCTGTCAAATGTGGCTACAAACGCCTCGGTCGTAAGCGAGGAGACCAGTTCCAAATGTACGGCCTTTGTGGAGAGACAAACAAAAACACACAAGTAGGCCTTAACAGTCTTGCTGTTTCGAAGTGTCGACGTTTTCACCAAAAAGGGACCAGCGAAGTCCGTGCCAACACCGTCAAACGTGCTGCTCTCAGTTTCGCGATCTGCCGGTAAGTCTCCCATCAAGGGCTGCATGGTAGAAGCCTTGAGCTTATAGCAAAGGATGCAGCGAAAGACTACACTCCGAATAATTCTTCGGGCAGACAAGAAAATTCGCGTTGCAAAATGGCCAACAAAGCATTACAACCAGCATGCGAATTTTTAAGGTGACGGTCAGTTACCAACAAGCGTACCAGATGACCGTCCTTAGGTAACAAAAGGGGGTGACGTGCTCCGTAAGGGAGGTTGGCGTTCTTGAGACGCCCTCCAACGCGCAAGAGACCCGTATCGTCCAAAAAGGGGTTCAATTTAGATATTGCTCCCGACAATTTCGATTTCCCTGACTTAAGGATAGCAATCTCCTTCTCAAAATGCGCCAATTGCACAGAACGAACCCAAAAGGTGAGAGACTCCTATTGTTCCTGTGGTGAGAGAAACGGTGTCAATCGTTTCTGTTGTGGGTGCCTAAAATTAAAAACAAAACGCTTTATCCAAGCAGTAACACCTAACAACTTGTCAAGGGAGCTGTAGCGATTTAGCAAGAAATCGGAGTCGAAGGCGCATTCTACCTTCTCAACAGCGAGTGTTCGCAGACCCGGCAAATTAGAGGTATTCAAAACTAGAGTTCGAGGCCAATCAATTTCTGGTCGACTCAACCCTTCCGGACCCCACCACAGCGAATGACCTATCAAACTAGGCGTCAAGCATCCGCGCGAGGCACGATCAGCGGGGTTGAGCTCACCTGGCACGTGTCTCCAAACAAGCTTGACTTCAGATTTTTGTATTTGGGAAACGCGATTAGCGACAAATACTTCCAAAGTGTGGACAGACGCCTTCAACCAATAAAGAACAATTTGGCTGTCTGTCCAGGCGTAGGTCCCATTAATACAAATTGATTTACCCAAAGTGTTAGACACTTGATTCAATAAGCGTACAAGTAGGACAGCTCCCGAGAGCTCCAATTTTGGGATGGTCAAAGATGTCCGAAGGGGTGCAACCTTGCTCTTCGCCATGATCAGGGAAACCCTCACCTGACCTGAGGCATTAACTGTGCGCAAGTACACCACGGCCGCGTGACCACGCTCCGAGGCATCACAAAACCCGTGAAGGATGGCCTTGTACTTCCTGGGAGGAAGGATGGGACGAGGCAAGGAGATCTCATTGAAGGCAGCAAGTGAGGATACAAAACAGGTCCATTCCTCAACAAGAGTACCGCGTAGAGGTAAGGTCGTCCCAGGTCAATCCTGCTGTCCAAGGCTTCTGCAAGAAGCATTTTGCCCAAAATATGACAGGACAAATCCAACCGTTTGGATCAAAGGTTCTGGCGACAGTAGACAATACGCGACGTTTAGTCCAAGAACAAGGCAATTTCAAGTCTACGTTATACGTAAAGATGTCTTGGACTGGTCTGTACTGAACGCCGAGAACAGCCATCATGGCGGGGTTGTCAACAATCTCAAATAGATGTGGATCTTGCTGATGATTCTCTGGCAAGCCTTCCAAAAGCGCTGGTGAGTTGGAAATCCATTTGCGCAACTCATAACCAGTGGAGGCCAAAATTCCTATCAATTCGTCCCGCAGGAGGATCGCCTCATCCGCTGTGGAGGCGCCCGAGCAAATGTCATCGATGTAAATATCGTCTTTCAAGATGGCGGAGGCTCGTGGGAAACTTAAGCCTTCGCGGTCTGCGAGCTCCCAAAGAGAACGTATTGCCAAGTAGAGGCTCGACCTAACCCGTACGTATTGGTATTGAGCTCGTAGACGACCATGGGATCGCGAGGATTCTCTCTCCAAAGGACCAGCTGGAAGCGACGGTCATCAGGGTGGATAATCGTCTGCCTAAACATCATTTTTATATCGGCCACAAAGACAACCTGATGTCGTCGGAAGCTGATGATGACGTCACAAAGGTCCTTGACCAACTTGGGACCAGAATGCAAGCACTGGTTTAAGGATACGCCCGTAGAAGTCTGCGCAGAACCATTAAACACTGTGCGCAGCTTGCCAGTCGATGGCTTCAATACCGCATGATGCGGGAGAAAGTAGTGCTCCACCGAACGCCAATCCAAATTTGACACAGACATGTGTCCCAATTGTTCATATTCTCTCATGAACTTAATATATTTCTGTCTAAGCTCCGGATCACGACCCATGCGACGCTCCATAGCCAACAATCTCTTTTCCGCGTGACTCACCAAGCGGAGGCCGAACAGACAGGAAGGGTAGCCTCGTAATAATCCGACCAGAACGGAGTCAACCAGTGTTGTTCTGGAAGAACAGCTCGCACTCCTCATGTTCTGGATTGAAACGGGCAGCTTGAGGGGGCTCCTCTACCTCCCAAAACCTCTGAACCGCATCAGAGAGAGCGGAGCCTACAGCCAACAAATTATCTAGTTCGGGTGAAGGGGGGTCCCTAGGTACAGGTCCCATCAAAGCAAATCCAAATATGGTCGGGATGGCAGTCAAACCATTTGGCACCAAGACCCGTTTCCCACCAATCAAAATTCCACCGAGGGCATCAGAGCCAATCAACAAGTCGATTTGTCACGGTGTGTTAAATTTGAGGACAAAACCGTAGGTATTAATTTACTTTGTCAATCGCTCACAACCTCGTCGGACAACTCCATATAGCGACGGTTGCGAGGTTGTTAATTACTATAATTAACTCAAAAACTCAAAATTACAATAAACTGCGTGAGTGAAGAAAACCTTTTTACCGGGGACGGACAATGAACCAAAGTGAATTAATGACAGTTTATAGTGTGACCATAGTCAAAATTTACAATAGACTAAACTAAAATAAAACACGGCGAGTAGCTTCAACAGACTAAATTCATTTTATTCTAATGCAGTTACACATAGCCATACCAGATGGCACCACATCTCTTGTTTTAATTATTTCAATATTATACAACCAATATCTCCTCTTATTGAAATAATCAAAAAAATAAGTAAATTACATTTTAACATTTTTCTAATATAATTTAACAACGCCTATTTTCTGCATGAAATTAAAATGTTTCATTTTACATAAACTTTTGGTAAATAAATCGGCTGGCATTTCTGAAGTACTTAAGTATACAATTTCAACAAGTTTCTTTTCTACAGCTTCTCTAATATAATGAAACTTAACATCAATGTGTTTAGTTCTTCTGTGATACATACTAATTTTTGTCAATTTTGTGCACTCTGGTTGTCATTATACAATAATACCGGCACATAGTCTCTATTAATGAGTTCAGATAATAACAGTTTAAGAAAAATTGCTTCTTTATTAGCCTCACAGATGGCCATGTATTCGGCTTCTGTGCTGGACAGAGCGACTGTTGGCTGCTTTCTACATTCATGAGAAACAATACATCCTGAATATTTGAAGCAGTATCCAGTATAGGATTTTCTATCCACACTATCTGAGGCCCAATCAGCGTCTACATAACCTAGTAAATCTGAATTATTTTTTACATACATTAAACCATAAGACTTTGTAGAGTACAAATATTTTAAAACTCTTTTGGCATGTTTCCAATGCATTTCATTATGACAATTATTGAATTGACTCAAGTAACTAATACAATATGATATATCTGGCCTTGTAAGGACTGAGAGATACATTAGGCTACCTATTAGCTGTTGATAAGGAAATTTACTAGTCATAGTTATATTATCACCTTTCTCTAGCTTCAAATTTACCTCCATAGGAGTCTCAACAGTTTTACAATCCTCCATATTAAATTTATACAATAGCTTTTCTATATAGTCTTACTGGTCAATACAAATCTTGCCTTTTTCTATTTTTACAGTCATACCTAAACACCGCCTTAACTGACCTAAATCTTTTAACTTAAATTTCATACTCAGTTCACTTTTTAAGTGAGCAACTTCTTTAGGACAATTTGAAAATATGAAAAAATCATCAACAAATAAGGCTATGAAAATTTTTACATTTCCTAAAGATTTCACAAATAAACATGGCTCATGAACAGAGTTTTTATATCCTAACTCATGCAAACAATTAACAACCTTTTTGTACCATGCACGTGCTGACTGCTTTAATCCATAAATGGCTCTATTTAATTTTAATACTTTGCTTACATTACTTTCACATTTTAAATATTTTGGTAGTTGCATGTACACATTTTCCTCAAGATGACCATTTAAAAAGGCTGTTGTTACATCTAAGTGAGTAATATTTAAATCTAAGTTAACACTAACAGCAAATAACAATTTTAATGTGGAATATTTAATTACAGGTGAAAAGGTTTCTGTATAGTCAATTCCCTCTTTTTGGGTAAAACCTTTGGCAACCAATCTGGCCCTGTACCTCACTGTGTTATCACTATTTAACTTTTTTTACACACCCACTTACACTGAACAACACGAGCATCACTGGGTCTGTCCACTAGCTCCCATGCATCGTTGTCTCGAAACCACTGCAGCTCTTCCTCCATTGCCTCACACCACAGTTCCCGTTCATTGCTATCCATAACATCTTCATAGGTTAGATTTTCATCACCAATATTGTGTACAATTGGTCACACATACATTACTGTAACCAAACCGTTCTGGTTGTTTTCTCACACGCTTTCTTGTGCCTAAATTTTCAGCTGGTTCTATACTGACCTTCTCTGGCATAGAATCACAGAATTCCTCAGAAATTGAAGAACCCGAAGAATCCTGGTCACTAGGCATGTATGTGTGGTCTGTAGGGTCACATACGGTCTGATCTTGTTCTTCTTCTTCTCCCTTAGCTGTATCTTCTTTCTTCTCCTCTACCACAGCTTGAACCATGTCTGACTCTTGACTAGAATCCATGATTACAACATCTCTGCTAGTGGTAATGCTCTTTTTTCCAGGGCTGTATAATCTATATCCCTTGGTATTTTCTGCATATCCGAGAAGAATATACTTTTCCGCCTTTTTGTCCCACTTAGTTCTCTTTATTTTAGGGACATGCACCATTGCAGTGCTTCCGAAAACACGAACATGGCTTAGGTCTGGCCTTTTTCCAGTCCAGAGCTCATAAGGTGTCTTTTCTAGACCTGTGGCCAAAGTTCGATTCCGCAGGTACACTGTAGTGTTTACCGCTTCAGCCCAAAATTCCTTTTCCATTTTAGCATCAAAAAGAAGACATCGAGCTCTTTCGACTATAGTTCGGTTCAATCTTTCACACATGCCGTTCTGCTCTGGCGTATAGGGGTTTGTTTTTTGATGCACAATGCCTGCTTTGTTTAAAAAACTTTCAAATTCTAAAGAATAAAATTCCCCACCATTGTCTGTTCTTAGTACCTTAATGTACTTTCCTGTTTGCCATAGCTTTAAACTCTTTAAAGTACATAATCACTTCGCTCTTAGACTTTAGAAAATACACAAATGACATTCTACTGTAATCATCTATAAATAAGAGAAAATACCTTGACTTCCCTATTGATATTGTCTCCATGGGACCACAAACATCTGCATGTATAACCTCCAATATACTGTCACACCTGGAGCCTCTGTGTGAGAAAGGCCATCTCGCTAATTTCCCTTCAAAACATGTGATACACTGGGATTTATTAATTGCGGCCTTATCGGAGTAGGAACTCCCATCTACAGCGCCATTTTTCATGCTGTTCAGATCCTTAATGTTTTTATGGCCCAACCTTCTATGCCACAACATACTGGTTTGCATTGCTGAACCTGCCAATAAACATTCTTCTTTTGTGTCCAACTTGTATACTCCATTCATTAGAGGTGCTTTTGCAACAAGTATATTATTCTTGTTATATATTTTGCAAATATTTTCTTCAAAGGTCACTCTATTTCCATTTTTAATCAATTCGCTAACTGAGTGAAGATTAGTAGTGAGGTTAGGAATACACATCACACTTTGCACAGTAATATCGTGCTCTGAACTATCCACTAGGGTTGTCAATCTTGTCTTTCCTGAGCATAGTACTGGTACTGTTGTTTTATTAGCTACTACAATTTGTTTTACTGCCGGGTTATAGGATATGTCTGACAATCGTTCCTTATTACAAGTCATATGTGCGCTGGCACCTGAATCAACATACCAATCAGTTTTCTTGTATGTTGAATTTAAGAAAAAACCACTGAAGACTGCGCTTTCTTTATCTTTTCCTTTTAAATTGCACTGGTTTTTATAATGTCCAGTTTTTTTACATCTGTAGCATCGAATCGTCTTGACAGGTTTCGGTGACGTTGTTGACTTTGACGTTTCTGCATTTTTGGTGTTGCCAACCTTGCTAACTTGCTTTTTGCGCTGCCAACCTTTCGACAAGAAAGCACTTTCGTTTTCTGTGGTGCCAACCTCTGCACTCATATCTAGTAACTTTGATTTGATGACGTCAGTACTCACTGTCATTCCCGAATGTTCTATGGCCATTATCATCGGGGC
Organism: Euclidia mi; assembly: GCA_944739405.2. Classification (NCBI taxonomy): domain Eukaryota; kingdom Metazoa; phylum Arthropoda; class Insecta; order Lepidoptera; family Erebidae; genus Euclidia; species Euclidia mi. The sequence goes on from OX123182.2 coordinate 6,040,485, forward strand.
GAATTTTTCGGTTAATCCCGCCAATAACAAGCATCCAATCCATTCATCAGTTATTTGAAAACCCGTTCCCCGTAATTTATGCCCTGTATCAACAATCTGGGTCACGTAGGATGTCATAGACTCACAATCTTCTAATCTGATGGAAATAAGATTTCGTAGTAAACTGATCTTCCTTTGAAATCCTGAGTCATCGAAGAGTGATTTCAGACGTTCCCACACATCATGAACGGTTTTCTGGTCCTTGATATGAACATAAGGTGTTGAGTCAATTGTCATAATCAGCTTTGCTTTTGCCTTCTGCGCATCAGCGGCTGGCTGGGAATCAGCTGGCTTGACCTTGATGTCCACGCCTTCTAGGATGAGAAAATTCTCTGCGGCAAACGCCCACTCATCATAGTTCTCTCGACCCTTAAGTTTCGGCACATTCACAATATAGCTGGCGGTCATTGTTCAAGAACGTGATTTTGCAAAAAAACTATTCACACACTATACAGTTCTTAATCTGAACAAATCTTGCTCACTATATCAGTTCACAAACAGATAATTACTGAGAACACGACTTTTTCTAATTTGGGGATCGAAAAAACCACCTTTTTCGCGAAAAAATAGAGGCTGGGCCCATAACCTAATAAAACACGGCGAGTAGCTTCAACAGACTAAATTCATTTTATTCTAATGCAGTTACACATAGCCATACCAGATGGCGCCACATCTCTTGTTTTAATTATTTCAATATTATACAACCAATAAACTAAACGTTACTAAATCGATATAATCGACTTGACTTATCATAAAAACTATTTCTATTTCAAACACTCTGCATAGATATTAGTATCTCCACTGGACTAGTCATGCCTCTCCAAGTGTAACTATTACTATACACAAACTTCCTTCCTAATAAAAAATATGGTACTGAATACCGCTCAAACACTGAAAATTAAACATACCCGAGTGTAATATCGTATCAAACGTGCAGGTTTATATCCAAAATAGAGGGTAAATATAGTAACGCATTAACTCGCGAGCTGTATCACTGGCAGAATTTGTCAATAACGGTGTTATTCGGGCTTCACCGAAATAACGTTGCCCGTGTACTGTAAGGGATGAAATATCGTCTAATCTGCTACATATTATGTATAAATACTAGGTGTATGACTTTCCTTTTTAAATAAAACTCTCGCCCAAAAATAAATCTAGTGTCGTGGAGGGCTTCACATATATTCAATTAAGACACAAAGTACACCCAGACTCAAAATAATAATTATTGATGGATAATACAAAGTATTGTCTCGTACGAGGATTTGGACCCCAAACACTCAACGCAGTGCTAAAATTGTGAGACGACCGTTTAAACTTAGTAGTAGTCGGAAACGGCACTGTTTTAATACCTTGGTTCACTAAAGACGCTTTTTTAACACAAGCAGAAAGTGGCCTTAAGCGATCTTAAGAAAACCAAGATCTTAAGGACTGCTACCGAAAGTTATAATCATCGCCATAGGGTCATCCCGTTTGCATCCAAAACCTTCCACCTTGGAGTCGGACGCTTACCGTTTCGGCCAAAATTGGCAGAATATTACCTTATTCTTCACTGCACCTTTCCGCCTTGGAGTCTGAGCTGGTCTAACCAAAATGAATTGCTGCCATCTGATCTCAACCCATAGATTTCTACCAAAAAAAATGAAAGAAAGTTTAATCGATTTCTACAACTTGCACGAGGCCTCACTTAGGTTCTCAATATCCTAAAACCTCTGACCTTTTTAAAAAGCCCTTGATCATTTACATTTCAGAGAGGTAAACCTAAAACCAATCACCGGAGTTGTTTTTGATTTTGTAACGACACCTTCCGAACTACAAATATTTTTGTTGCGTGGGCTTTAACAAACACTTAAAATATTGCTTTACAAATACCGACCTTACGTTAATATTTATATTATAAATATATAAGTTTTCGGAGATTAGGTACCAACTTGATATTTATGTCGTGTTAAAACATGTGTTATAACAAAATACTTTGAGGACTTATTTTGAGAATAAGAATAAAAGCTCGGGGATGACTAGCCGTTAATATAAACTGAATAAGCTTATTTTCTTATTGTTTACGTGTAAGGTTGTTTGTACTCACTAGCAACCTATACTTGAACTATCATAGATAAAACTGAACTGAATAAGTCTAAAATTTATAAATTGTACATTTGAGCGAACGCGAGTTAATCTTTTGTGGGAATATTAATTTAACTTTGTACGAGGGGAAATTAATTATCATGAATGTCATACGAATCTTCCTTGCGAGTGCGACGTTCGCATCAAGAAAATTTAACGTTTGTTGTTACAACTTACGTGTCTTCAAGTACCACGGATAAGAATGATTGAGAAAACCTTTATAAATAGCACGCTATTATGGAACGAGGTTACAAGGAAATGATATTTGAGTATGTGTTGTTTTTTAATAAACATGGCTAAGGGCTTCTACGCACTATCCGCGTAGTATGAATGGCAACCATCCCGCTGGCCGTCCGTCGGGCAGCGCGATGGTTGCCATACTTACTATGCAGCGCTCAGAACAACTGCAGCGGTTATAATATTTTTTTTTAAGCAAACTTAGATCGCAAGCATTGTGTATAATATTGGAGCTACGCACTTGCTACGGCGTAGAATACAAGCAAAACGCTACGCCGTATTAAAATAAAGTATTGAAGTTTAGACTTCCATACTTATAACTCAATGAAAGCCTTCGTACTTGTACGATAGCTGTTGAAACAGCTAATTACGCATGGGATGTAATCAGGTTGCGTGGGGTCAAAGTTTTAACATTGTTTTATACATTCGCTCGATATATTTTATAAAACAACGACTGGTTGATACGTACCTATTAGCGTAGTGGTCTAGGTAGCTGTTGTGTGGCAATTTAGCAACACTTATGTGATCCACAAATTTTATTGATGTTTCGAGTATAACTGTTCTTTGAGCCCTTTGCTTAAGTGTTTAAAGTTCTGCGTGACACAGGATTTATTTCTACCGAAGAACTATTTTTAACAGTCTAGTTAAGGCGCTGTCCTAAGCGACTGTTTTGGTAAATGAGGGGTGAAGCAGGGGAGGTGAAGGGAGCTTAGCTCCGTCTACTGCGGGGCGCCCCCCTTCATTCTCGTCGCGTGCGGCCGTATTCTGGCGACATCCGTATTTCAATATTTCAAAATCGCGAGCAAAACGTTTAAGCACATTGAATTGAGATACTGATATTAAAATTTATATTACATACATCAATCTGTTTGTACAATATAGGCATAGCGCAATTTTTGTTCTCAGTGCAGCCATGAGCAAAACTGGTTTACATTAGACGTTATAGGTATTAAATGTTGACGAAAGTAGGTAAATACATACGTGCCGCAAGATGATAAAAATAATTAAGTCAGTTCCATGTATGGAGAGGCCATTATTATGTTTGTTTTGTTTTTGTATAAAATAGTGAAGCAGTTCATAGAATACCTACATCTAATTCCATTCCTGCCAGTTTTCAAATCTGTTTTGCAATAAATTGGCTGTGGCATACGGGCGGACAGATAGACAAATATTGCGAATCTATAAGGGTTCCGTTTTTACAATTTTTGTCTACGGCACCCTAAAAAATACAATACTGCTTTACTAAGCGCAAAAGCCGTATCTCAACTAAAGCGAGTTACGAGATAATTGAAGTTTAGTAAAAGTTGATTTCTTTTATTTATTTATGGATGTTTATTGTTATTATAGGTATAATTATTATGGCAAAGGTTTAGAAATACGTCGCCGTTTTTAGGGGTTGTGAGTGATTGGAGAGGGAGCAGGGGAGGTCTTGAAACCCCTCTCACCATTTTCACTTGCCGGAAATACTTGGTTTCCTCTGAAAAAAAAAATCTCCAAACATCGGTGTGTATGGCACTGCCAACTTCTACATTCATCACACTAGTTTAATAAACTAAGGTTGTCGGAGCCCTGCGAAGGGGTCCTATTTTCGGATTAAGGGTCAAAAGAGAACCTAACATAACCTATTTATTTACTTATTACAGTCGCACCTAACCCAAGGCACTCGAAAGCAATGACGCACAAATTTGACATTAGCTGTCAATATGATCATTCCAAGATGGCAGTTTTGCTTTTCGTTTCACGTTTTTCACATAAAACCTAAAAATTACATTTGTAAAACTGTACTAAAGTATAAAAACTATGTTCCGTTTTGCATAATTGCCGAAGTATTTATGAAATTCTGGAAATTGTTTAAAAATATTTAGACGCAACTCCGGCAGCCAAAATTACTTTTAGGGGATTAAAACGAACTACCTTAAGCCCCCTACACTACCAATACCCTCAAATTCAGGCGACTCGTGTCGAAACCCAACCCATTATTATTTTTCAAAATAGATGAAACATCAAAAATACATGTGGATATACCTTATTCATGAGATACTGCTATGTCGCTTAGAAAATTATAGAATTAGAATTTGAGTTACTGCTTTTTCGTTAGCTCTCGTCATGCATGTTTGTATGGAAAATATAAAAAAAATCTTTCGCTTCAAATATGTGTTGTTTCAAAGAAAAATATTAAAAGATATTTATTTATATTAATTTATAATTTATTAACGAAATACAGAGTTTACAGCTCATCAAAAGTTAGCTGTCTGCTACAACCCGGCAGGTTTTCTTTATTCTCATCGAATGTTAAAGGCAGTGTGTGAGGTGATAAGGTTTCAATACTTATTATTTGCTGTTGTTCACGAGGCACAGTTTCATTTACTTTCCTTTTACGGCTTGGTATTGTAGAAATTTCAAGCACTGATGAAACATTTTCCTCTCCGTGATCTCGCAATGCCATCCCTTGAGCTTGACGAGAATCAACAATTTCAGGCAACTGCCAATTTATATAAAACGCCACAAGCTTCTCCCAGAAAACATCATCTCTTTCTATAATTTCTATTTTTAGTGGTACACTTTCGCCACTCCACACAGCAAATAAACACTTTTGTTTGCGTGTAAGGTGGCGTTGCCCCTGAATTTGGTAATAACAATTACAATATTTGTTTAGACTAGTCAGTTCACTTTTTATCATGTTTCCATTTTTTTTTTTTTATTTGCTCTTATACTATTCTCCAGGCCATTCTTATAGGCAACTTTAGAACATTAAATTTCAACAATCGTGTTTGGACCTATTAATCCATCTGGCGTGGCACCAATAATCGAATAATCCACAAGGATCGATTGTTACATTTTCTTGCTTTGCCAGTTGTTGCAAAGCCAGTTGTTCATTTTAGATTCCATGCGCAACTGATTTTACATTGCAAATATTTTATTTGTACAAAATATTTTTTACTAAGTTGGCTTTACTGCTGTTATCTCTTCTTTTTACCACAATACAAAAATTTCAATCTGTCAACATATTCTTACGCAATTCGAACCAGTCACTGCTATCCCACTTGTAATTTTTGCTTATCACTACGGAATTTGAGTAAAATTTGTTAAAAAAATTGTTTGGCATTTCTTGGCTAGCTCTTGAACAGATCGTGTTAGGAATGACTGAAGTCAAATGTGTGTAAGACGTTGCAGAACTGTTATCTTTAACTTCACTGTAATTACAATAATGATAATTAGTTACGTACTTTATTATAAAAAAAATACTATATCTTGTGTTATAGCAAACAGAGAAGTTACCTTCTTACTTATAAATGATTGATTTTAGATATTAAAAAGATATTAGATGTACTGAGACAAACCTAATAGTTTATGAATAATCAAAGTTTTACCCGATGTACCTAAAAAGGTTTATGTTCAAAACACAATAATACAACATTCGTTACCGCTTGTGTGCGGATTGCGGAGTGCCATATTAGCGCTGTCATTATTATTGTTCGCCGTGGCGGCATCTTAGCGCTCCAGGCGCTCTGACAAGCTAATGAATTTGAAATATAGGTACATAAAATGATTCGATTTTATGTTATTACTCTTTCAAAAATTGAAAACTGTGGCAGCTATGTATTGTGAGAATAATTTATATAATTATATTATGCATAATCGATAATATATAAGTAACATAGTTAGTCATAAAAGACTCTTATGAAAATAATTTGTGTAAAAATGTTACATATTTCATAATCACTTGGCCATGGATGCATTTCTATTTTATTACGACGCTTTCTTGTACAAATCCTTCGTAGAACTTCATTTCTCTAACTGTGCATATTTTATTCTTCTAATTATATATTTATAAGCACAGAAACAATAACACATTAAACGCAACAAGAGTATAAACTTAGGTCCTAATTATATGTGCCCATAGTTACATGAAAAACCTATTTGATTCAAAGTATTCAGTCTATAACATAAAACATGAAATTACGAACTCAAATCGGCGTATTATAATAACAAACAGGTTTACGTAAAATTTCGTGCAGCGGAGACGCAAGCGACATGACCTATCTCTCACAGGGCTCATAGCCGAATGATGAGGTCTGGGCGGGGCGTAAACTAGCAACTGACACTCAGTACACGGCTTATGCTAATAAGGTTTAAATTGCTGAAGCGTTTGATATTGATGGGATCTATCGAGCGTCAAAATCATAGACATTTGGCAGATTTTATTTAATTTTACAAAATATACACGTATAATATGAAAATAAATAGGGTAATTCTTTAGTTCATTAGATTTCCTACAATATGATCAAAAAAAATATGACAGCTTACGATCAAAATATTGCAAACAGTGAGACGAAAGATTATTTTCTGCCTCGATTTTGTGATTTTTTTACCGTGATTCTATTTTACGTACATGAAAAATTCTTTCAAAAGTCTTTTGTTCAGACTTTTGACTTTAAGCTCTTATTTTTGCTAGTTTGTAATATGTACCGTTATGGCTAGATGCGCGACAAAAAATTAGGTGTTTCACGGCTTCTGAGGTATAACAGCGCCTTAATATAATCGCTTTTGTTTAGTTTTTTACAAGCCTAATAGAGTTTTGGTCGGCTAGTCCTATGAATACTAAAATCTGTCAGTCTAGTACTATCCTTCATTAGGTACACCGCAATCCTAACTAACACATAATTGTTATCACAGATTGATTGGGCCGCGCCAGAATTTAATCTGAACCACATCCCGCGGAGCTGGTTTTTTGCAGTCATACATTAATTATTGAGTTAACGAGTAAACTCATACAGCCGGTCATTCGCAGCAAATCGACCTTTAATATTATAATAGAATAGAGTACAGAATTGTATAGCCTTCCAAGGGCACCGTTGGATGGGAGGAGGTTTTTTTAGCATTCAATTGTTGGTAGCTAAGGCTTGTACCTTTTATTATTTCAGTAAACTGAGATATTTATCATTGAGTTCTTTGGTCTAGTGATGTGAACTTAGCTGTAATATTAGGTCCTAGTTTTGATGACGAGTTGTTCAAATACCTGCATATACTTATACTAGGATATCTAGGGGCGATTATATAAAAATAAGCTAAAATTTTAAGATGTCGACTTCTGTGAATTTGATTAGAACGAGACGGAAAGTATATCGCTCTAAAAGTAATTTTCTTTATCAGTTAATAAATAAAAGACATAGTTTTAAAGCAACAAACATAAAGGTACAATTGTAGTCAAATGAATTTAGAATATCTTCCTTTTTTAAAGTCGCTTGAAAATATTGCCTGCTATGTTTCAAACAACAGCGAACATTATTATGTGCATTACACATATTACCACATTTAGCTACTCGTCGACTGAGTGACAACAGCTGGTAGCAAAAAATGACGCGCATTTTCAGGTATAAATTTAATACATCACTGCTTTACAAGACGATAACGACTGCCAACTCTCTAGACAAGTGCCTAATAATGAATATTTTGTTATCATTTGTAATAAGCTAACCTATAAAAATAATAGACATTTATTCAGCCTTATTAAAAAATTCTCATCATAATTATTTTACTGATGAGTAGCTATTGATTAAGAAAGGAATCTTTACCACACCCTTTATTGTTACAATGACAAACAAAAAGAAGATCAAGACGATTCGGCTTCTTACTAAATACTGTCTCTTTTATACGCTACACAGAACAAGTATAGTAAAATAATCAAATGTATTTGACTCCAAGAAAAAAACAATTAACATAATGAGTGGAACAAAAAAGTAGCATCTAGAATACCGCTCATCAGAATTTCATTGCAGACATTTACAATTTCCATTTGCCCCCCGTGCGCTGTTTCACCTCCCCAGACGTCCAAACAGGATTTTTAAGCGTAGTAAAGTCATTAGGGCCAGGCTTTGTCTACAATCCGACCAGGAAATAATATTGGACTGCGCTTAGGAATTAAACTACCGCACCCTGCTTAATATTGGTAGATTTTTGTAAGGCAAATACGCAATTAGCATGCTTATGAAGTCGAAGAAACGGCGCCCTGCCCAACTTTGGTACTTTTTAATTTGCTTTTTTCTCGTCAAAATTAGGGGTTGCCCTTGCTTAAAGTTTGAACATGCACAAATACGATTTGTGGATTTTTTGTGAATGGGGCTTTACAAATTAATTGTGGAGACCAGGCTATTCAGATGTTAGAGTAGTGGGTGGTCACAGTTTTCTTTATAAGGCGTTTTATTTTATTGAATTACAAAACACGCTGCCTTTTATTTATTGTATTGCTTTATTTTTTAATTATTTTATTTAATGACAAAAATAGAAATTACACTAAAAGAAGTATGCCATTCTTTATTTTACTTACTATTATAATAGATTTCTAAACCAATTGATCTATCCACTTTTAAGCGAAGCAAGGGCTGTGAATTTATGAAAGATTTTATAAAATACCTTACGTGTGCACAATTATTTTTGCACCAAAATCACATTTGGAAGTTAGCCATTTATTAGCTCACGAAATAAAGGTGTATACAGATAGTAGGGTACAACGGATGCGGGTTAAATTTTAGTTCTTAAGCAGTTTAGGTTTCACACAAGCTTAGTATTATACAGGGATCGATAGGGCTTCTGGGCTGTCCGTGTGGTGACGGATTAAGAATACGGAATGTCACCACCCCATATCATCCCATGGGTGTCGTAAGAGCCGACAGAGGGAGCATATTATACAGAGAACAGCACTGTAAGAGAAGGAAAACTTGATACAAACCCTATACCAACCCGTTTGGCCAGCGTGGTATAGTAGGCCAAATTCCTCCTTTCAAAGGAGAGGCCTAGTCCAGCAGTGGACTGTTTAAGGCTGATGATGATGATAGGGCTTAATTATAAAATTACTGACGCCCGTCCGTGGCTTAACGCCGTCATATTGTATTATTAAACCGGAGGTAATACATTTAAAATTATACGTAGATTGTATATTGGTTGATTTCATACCTAGTTTATTCAAAAGTCTTACAATTCAATTCATAAATAAAGCAATAAAAATGTAACGGACAGAACATCTTTCAATTTGAATACTTTTAAACTTTGTTTATGTAACGGGTCTATGTCGTGAAATTATTTGAAAATATAGGTAAAGTACCTTATATTTCCTTCAACGTGGTAGCATGGGTTCATTCGTCGCGGGTTTGATTCCCGCTCAAGCCAAAGATTTGTGTGCATGAACATGGATGTTCGTCTTGGTCTGGGTGTTTCTATGTATAATATGTATGTAGTTACAAAAAAGTATATATGTATGTTTATCCATTATCTAGTACCCCTAGTACAAGCTCTGCTTAGTTTGGGACTAGATAGTGATGTGTGTATGTGGTAGAATATATTATTTTTATATTATTACTAGCTTTTGCCCGCGGCTTCGCTCACGTAAATTTGGGGTTTTCTAGTTATAGTATATCATCTACATACGTTCGGGGTAACACAAATCTCCTTTATTGGGCGGATACTATATAACTGCAAAAAGTATTTACACATACAAACTACTTCGTGTTAAGACTTAACTCAAAATGTTATCCGGTGGCAGTGACCTTTTGATAGAGTGGCCAATATGGCGACTGCGATTTGTCTGTCAAAACCATTAGAATTTAACAAAATACTCGACTATCCGAATTAAGCGGATATATGTTGTCGACTCGAGCGATAGCCAAGTGGATATACCAACAGACTGCCATGCAGAGGGTATCGGGTTCGAATCCACGGCGCGCACCAATGACTTTTCGGAGTTATGTGCGCATTGAATGGTTAATTATCGCTTGTCCCGTGCCTCGGAGAGCACGTTAAGCCGTCGGTCCCGGTTGTCATGAAGATCTTTGACAGTCGTCACAGGGTGTCAGTACCTTCTAAATAAACTGACACTAGTCTAAGCCATGGAATATCGCTATCCCTTCGGGTTGCGGAGGTCAGACAGGCAGTTGCTCTGTGGAAAAGCTAATATTCAGCCAAATCCGGTTAGACTAGAAAGAGGACCCCAGATTGAAACTGGGATAACGCTAAGAGGATGATGATGTTGTCGACTCGAATTCTTTATTTTTTTATGTTTTATAATTCAGGTAAGGTTTCGATGTACGCCTTGACAAAATTATTAATGTAAGATTTGACACTGCGATAGCAGCGCAGCCGTCGGTTCGAATGTGAAACATTCCAAAATCCGCAACTACTTACAAATTAAAAATTAACTAAAAAATCATTTCCCAGTGGACTGAATTGTGAATCTAAACCATTCTCAAGTCCCTTTGAACACACACAAAAAATTTCATCAAGATCTGTCCAGTCGTTTAGGAGGAGTTCAGTGACATACACACGCACACAAGAAATATATATATTAAGATTATTACAACGCCATCGAGTTTGGGCTCGTAAGACTTGTATAGACAAGTACTTTGATCCTATGTGTTCAGCGCGTATAAAGACTTGTTTTGAGAAAGAAATGTTTTTTTCTTTTAATTTAATCCTTTAAATTAAAATAAAACTTATTTTAAATAACGTTACTTTTTAAAATTTATTGCTTTTTCAAACCATATTGCCTGAAAAATATTTCCAGCATTCAAGTATTGCGTTTATCGTTATATATGCCATGAAATGATTCATTAGTTTATTTTTATTTCAATTTACCGCCATCAACTTTGTTATAAGTGCATTAAACTAAGTAATTATATTTTCTGAGTAATTATAATAAATTGCCATTCGTTTTAGTAAATAACTTATAGGTTAATGCCTGTTTGCTTAGGGGCAACTAATAAGTTGGGATTTTATTTAAAAATGTTAGCAAAGTTAATGCATTGTGTGCTGTCCATTTCCGTTAATGTAGCTTATAGCTGATGGTGAGAATAAATGTTTTTGCTTAGTTTGGGACTAGGTGGTGTTGTGTGACTTTGGTAGAACATAATTAACCTAAAGGAAGGAAAGAGGATCCCACCACGCACCCTCGGATTGACCACCCCAACTATTGCAACAGAAAAAGGTTGACAATACCGAACTCCTCTAAAAGGATAAGGGATATAGGAATGGTCATGGTGACCATTGCGTGACATGCAAAAAACTCGTGCATTTCTATCAAGCTATTTACGCCATCAATTACTTCCACGCAAGCCATGACCCAATTACTGCTCACAATGGTACTAACATAACATAACTTCACGCCTTTGTACCCAAAGAGGTAGGTCGAGGAGTATGACACACCCACACATCGCCAGTTATATTTCGGTCGCAATATAATAGCGGGCGAGCCTATTTCCTTCTACCGGGCACAATATTAAGCGAGCAACTAACATTTTTAATACACACATGTAACAAAAGTCAGAGGTGTGTGCCTGGGGTACCTGGAGATTGAATCCGAGACCATCATCTCAGCAGTCTGTTACGTACACCACTGGGCTAACGCCGCTGTTTGCACAAAACTGGTACAAAGTGGGGGAACTTAATTAGGAAGTCTATAGTGAATAGTATCGCCCGTAGAATTAATTCAACTATGTAAGCAAACAATGCGTAAACACATTTCGGAATGGAAATTTCGATGGCTACGCTAATTGCTCACGCTATCTGATGAGTAGCAACAAGTACAAAGTATAGATAGACTAGAGGATGCCCGCAGCTACGGCCGCACACATTTTGAATTAAATCATACCTGACCGATCTCATGAACATTTCGGTAAATCCCTTATTACTGCAACCCTTCAAGTAGCATACATGTAATATTTTAGCTTCTTGCACCCAGTAGTTTTGACTGTGCGTTGTCTGTCAGTCAGTTAGTGACGCAAGAATTTTAGGTGATGGGTCTTGTGACACTATGTATACCTACAGATAATATAGGATGTATTATGTTGTTGTATTGACGAGGTCGCAGCGGATTGGTGTCGCAGTTTGTAGGTAAAACTCTTTGTAGATATGTCTTTAACATGCACAAATAAGAAATTATGGGACAAAGCAACGTGAAGTAAGTGCCATAAATGCTACGTTGTTGCAGTAAGTAGGCTATACTTGCTGTGCAGCGAGAGTCATAGTAGAAAATCAATTGTTATCTCTTAATATTATGAAGCTGAAGAATTTGTTTGCTTGTTTGCTTAAACGCGCTAATCTCAGGAAATATTGGTCCGATTTGGAAAAATCTCTTAGTGTTAGATAGCTCATTTATCGAAGAAAGCTATAAGTTTTTTACTTCTTTCAGATTGGTTAATAACTTCTCAGGCCTATTCGCTAAAGCGTATGGTCTTTAAAGCACGTGATTCTAAACGTACCCTCGCGTCACGCAAGATGTACTGGACAACGTGCTTTCTGGTCCATGGCGACGATCTGGACTTGGCTTTTGTCCAAAGACCGGTCAACAAAATGTTGCATACTACTCTGTACTGGCTCTTAAGAAATGTGCGTTACTGCTGTGCCTGATGCATAGTTTGCTTTAAATATGAGAACAATGAAACTATGCTGGTGTTTATGGTGATGGTATACTTGTGTGCTAAAGTTATGTTCAACCTATATTACTACAAAGTTTGATCATATAATAGTTTTTGCGTGCCAAAACTACTCTATGCATTATGATTAAACGTAAGTAAAAAGTAAGACATATTTTTTAATATAATAGATTTCGGCCCACGGCTCCGACCCCGTGGGACTATTTTTCCTCCTTAGAATAAACATTTCCAAAATTCCTCTTTTAGTGTCCCCCTACACTCCCCAAGGAACAAATTTGCTAAATTTTAGCTTCTTACGCCCAGAAGTTTCGGCTGTGCATTACCTGTCAGTCAGTCAGTAATGCAAGAATTTTAATTGCATTTCACTGCTCCATGCTCATATTATACTCTATCACTGACTTACTAGAAAGGAGGTAAAAAGTTCCAAACAGGAAAATAGCCTTAACCGGCCAGTACACAATAAAACTAAGATTATTGTGTACTGGCCGGTTAAGGCTTGCTTAAGTGCTTTTTAAGTACAACAATAAGTAAAGAGCAAATATAAGTAGATTATACAAGGAGCAATTATTATAATTATGGAGAGATAGCTTTAAGCATAAACAAGAAACCTATCGTTATTTATTTTTACTTGTATAAAATGTCATATGTGTAACCGAGACAGATGTATTATATTTATTACCTCTTGAAATACTCATGTCGCAATATTCATTAAAGAAGAAATGACTGTCAATAGTGATGTACTCATGTATTTATCTTTGATTGGTATTGGTATATAATTCGGTATTTATAGACAAGATAAGCATTTGATTAAATTACATACCAGTAGTATATTATTTTACGAGCTTTTATTTAGAGTATAGTATTTAGGTGCCTACTAAGAAACAAATACTGTAAAAAGAGTGGTAATAATAAGATATGATTACTATCTTGAGGAGACTTGACTTATGTCCAGCAAAGGATGTTGATTGATTGAAAGGATGTTGAATGATTAATGGTAAACACAATTTTTCTCTTATAATTACGAAGTCGGAAATCAAATTAACAATGTCCTTCGGAGTGCTCCTCTCCTACCGCTTATTCACAAGAAGAATTTCAAGTATTCACTTCGAACTAGTGGTCAGAGTATACTTTAGCCACCTCTATGATGATTCGCATTTCAGATATTTCAACATTATATAGAGTACTTGCATTACAATAAAATGAAGTTTTGTCTTAACCCTATATTTGGTACAAGAAGTAGGTCACTTGTTATTTTAAACGAATCCTCCAGGTATGTACAATCAAACAAGTCAGCGGTGGACCAGTTCGAAAAAAATCCCTTGGCTCGCTTATAGAGTCGAGGCACACTTGAAACTGGTTTTGTATACGAATGTCAATGTTTGTGTAAAGTAACAATGGAAGCGACGATGTCTTGCTGAGCGAATCTCACCCTTATTGTGGTCTAGCGGGAAGTTGTTCGAGTGTACCTAGATAGGAACATATTCTTAAAATCCGTCAGAAAATAATTACATTTAATTGCTCTTAAATTGACAATACTGAAACATGAATACAATTTTTGAAGGAGTGAAAAACTGCCATTTTAGGTATATAAGTATAACCAGTTGAATGTTGCAATAACGAATAGAGAGTTAGACACAATTAAAAACCTATTATATCACGCACTGATCAGCAAATTGGCAATCAGCTTTTTATGTTCTCATTCTTTGTGACGTTGGTATTGGAAAATAATTGAAAAATAGTAAAAATAGTCAAAATCATTTATTTATTCCACAAAGTAACGCACACGATAACTGCCCGGCAGGTGTGATCCAATGTGTATTACCAAAATGGGATGTACATGGGCGGCAATCGTTCACATTTACGAACAATATTTTAATCCTGAATTCTAGAAGTGCAAGCCATGTTCTCTCTTGAAGCTTAGTTATCACTTCTAAAAATAAGTTTTCGTTATTTCGGACATTTCTGAAAATTACGACACAAATCTGTTTATGATATACATATAATATGTATATATGATAACTAAGCATATTTTTACAGTTGCAATTTTGTTATATATTGATTGACAAAAATATAAGTTAATCATAATAAAGTGGAAGTATAAACCTCAGTATTAGATATCTGGTTAGTAAATGAAGAATGCAAAACTTTTCTTTGAAATCATTCTTGATAACAAGCATACAAAAAATGAAGCGAACAAAGTTTCTAAAATCACAATGAATAACTTTATTATTTTTTATCCTGTAGGAACTAAATTCAGATATTCAATTATTCAAATTATAATCTTTCAGAAACTGGTTTTCTCATTGACAATTGTATTACAACACTATCCTCATATTTTAATCGAAATATTTCTATTATATTTATTTCATTGTGACTAATGGAATAAAAATATGTGTCAACGGCGGTCATTATCTTTATCTTTAAGTATAAGCTTTACAAATATCATTACATACATACATAGATAGACTCACGCCTGTTTCCCCGAAGGGGTAGGCAGAGGCATATTAAACGCCCACTTTTCGCCAGTGTTTTGATCCCTAGTAATAGGTGGCGAGCCTACTGCCGCTTATCGGGATATTTTATTTGCCAGAGCCTCGTCCGTTGATCGGCAGGTGCACCACGTGAGGTTGGCTTGGGACCCTATGTTCTTGGTGGGAATAGCATTGTAGAATTATTACGGCAGATATCAACAATTTTACTTATTGTGACTTATCGGTGGAAAGATATTTTTTGTCCATTTTCGGTCAATAGTCCCATTCGACTTTTACATCCGACGGCACTACAAACTATTCTAATTGTTTGATGTCTAAAATTAATAATATGCACAAAAAAATTTTTTGTAGCAATTAAAATTGCAGTTTATCTTCGACACGGCTTTCACTCCAGCTGGATAAACATCGACATAACATAACATTTTTTTAGGCATATGTCATTCAAGGCTGTATAAAACATGTATAAAAGCTCTATGGCTATCTCACTCGAACATATGCAGTTCTGTTATTAGAGAGAAAAGAGATGCATATACGATTTCTACTCTTTTTGAAATGCTCTCCCCATACTTATAATAATTGCTCCTTGAGATAATAGTTCCTGAGTAAATATTTTTACAGATTCTTTAGAGGTTGAGAGCCTTAAAAAAGTTTAAGCTAGACAAAGGACTTTTAAGAGCAAAAGTAATTTTTGTCCACGTCAAGTTATTCTGAACTACTACGTCATTTTATGTATTTTTTAACGTTTGACTTTTATCTATAAAATGTGTTTTTACCTATTTTACCCTTTTGTACAAATTTTCTTAAATTATTGTACGGATTTGCATCTTTTTTTCTAATAGCCTAATATGTGTATAGTTAAGTACTGGCGTTAGGGACTTTACCTTTTGTTATTAAGAAGGGTCTAGATTTTTACCGACGCAATCTGCTGAAAATGGACAGTTAAAATTAAATATGCTACAAAATGTTATTGTTTTTGCCTCGTGACCCTTCACTAAGGAAAATTTGCAGGCATCTTGTAAAAGTTTCGTGAACAAAATATTATTAATTTTATTTTATGATATTGTAAGTATAATACTTTACTTAAGATACTTTTTGATTTATATCTCATAATTAGTTTTTGGCTCCTATTTTATCTAGAAATATCCAACTAGTTAATTACTCTTCCTTTGGACGTAACAACCAGTGCTATATACTGATTGAATCTTATGAGGAAATGCTTTATATGTGTTTGTCTGTGTCCGTAAGCACGTTTCGGCATTCGATGAAATGCTATTTGTTTAATCCTATATTATTATTATTGCTCGCTTAACAATGTGACCGGTAGGTGGCAATAGGCTCGCCCTATATTATATTGGGACCGAAACATAACTGGCGAAGTGTGGGTGTGTAATACACCTCTGCCTACCCCTTGGGGGTAAAGGCGTGAAGTTATGAAGTTATATATTATTTTATGCGTCTGTAATGCCCATTCTTACTACACGAATACACGTATGGCGTAGTGGTTTATGCGGCCGCCTAACACGATTATTGTTTCCAGGCTGGATGTTATTTGTTTCCGATGATTGATTGATTAATGCTTGTAAAGTACCGCGGCACATAAAGAAGAATGGCCATTTTTGACCTAAACATGTAAAGAGATAAAACTTATTTTAAAATTAAGGTTATTTTTAGTGTAATGATTTCACTAACAATTATATGTTATAGAAGCCGAGGTAAAAAGAAAAGTTTTGGGTTGTAAAGATGTTCTAGAACTCGTGAACGGATCCTTATCAAAATATTTTTTATTCGCTGCATTGTTATATTATCTGTGCCCGATAATACTTCCTTGTTTAGCTACGTTCCATTTCACTTATATCACATCTTTAGCAACTGGTTTTGTCAAAACCTCGAGAAAGCTTAATTTTATATATAAATTGAATCAAGTTGTTAAAAGCTGATCATAAATTAATGTATAAAAAGATATAAATGTATTTCTGCCGTTGAAAACATTGGATAAGGATGAAACGGAACGTTTTTGACGTAAAGACGCCGCCGGTGACATTGGACATGGGAGAATCTGTCAAATTAATACGAACTAATTTCGGTGTATTTTGTAATTTCTAGACTTTTCTAAGAAAAACTGTCTTTACCGTATAATTTATTGATCATAGAGCTACTTGTTTTCGCACATTTTATCTATATACGCAATAATTCATTATCAGGTCATTCAATGTATGAGAAGTGGCCATTGTTATTTTTGCTACTGCAGTAGTTTTGTGCCGATTTGTATTTTATAGATAAGGCAAAGATAAAATACACACATTCCTTTCCAACACAGTCTTATAATTGTTCAAAGTAACCTCCATTCCTATTGTTCGGTGTAGGCAAAGTTCTGAACATTTGCATAGTGTAAACATACCCAATATTGACAGTTCTGACGATAAGAGTAGGTACGTATACAACGCAGATGAGATGAGCTAAGCGAAGTGTGAGCAACCTCTCACAAATCGTATCATCAGAGCTATCTGCCTTGCTCTACGCAAGTAAAATTATTGCCTTTCTCCGTTGAGCTTGAACACATGCCATGATGCAGTATTGTTCACAAGTCACAAGTACAAGTTTTGCCACCCGAATGTTATTGGACGTTTTAGAACGCAAATACCGCGGTATGAGATATCTAGATAGTTTTAAGGCAGTGCACGTTTGCTTGAGTATCTTGCGTTAAGTATTATTCAGTTAACTTGGTATAAGTTGAAATTATGATAACTAATGCACCACTTCTGATACACCAATACCTGATGTGAAACCGTCAAGTATGCGTAAGTTGATAAGTACTTTAAATTAATTGATATTTTTTTAGGATTTTATACTTCTACATGGAAATTCCTTTTGAACTGAATGGTAGTGTTTGAAATAGAAATATTATTTATGATAAGTCAAATCGATTATATCGGTTTAGTAACGTTTTGTTTAGTCTATTGTAAATTTTGACTATGGTCACACTATGAACTGTCATTCATTCACTTTGGTTCATTGTCGGTTTCCCGGTATAAAAATTTTCTTGCGCTCACGCAGTATTGTATTTTTGCGTGTTGGAATTATATTGATCGCCTTTTGGAAAGCTCGTCCTAGTAGCTTCGCGAATCGTTTTGTGATAAAAGATAAACTTTAACATATAGAACATTTGCGAAAATTGTGTGAATCCGGTATCGACGTCCACGTGCCATCATGTCTTGAAAACGTCGCGTTTGCAGCCTAATAGCTAAGTATTTAGATAATTCACCAGCTAATATTGGCCAATTTTAGATCTGTGTGTGTTTCTAACTTAGCTCCAAGCCTGACATCCAGTGAAGATTTGGTAAGTAAATTAATATTGTAATTTGAATTCATCGCTGTGCAATCACAGTATAGGTGTCTAGATCATTGCCTCGTCGTGGTCAGGTGGATGTATTACAACTTCCACGGCGCTCTCTGAACAATTTCCTGCCTGCCTACGGGAACTCTAGACAGGTAGCTAAATCGGGAAACTGTTGATTATATATTGCAATATCGTATTCCGCTAAAAAGCTAGCTAGCGCTCATGGAGTAACTTACTTGATATTCGTAATAGATCGGCAAAGTTAAGCACTATTTACACAAATCACCACTTGGATGGATGACCGTACCCTTCGTTGTAGTATTTACCCAGTAAGCTACGGGAACGACGGCTTTACGTACCCTCAAATACACGGTGTATTTGAGGGTACGTAAAGCCGTCGTTACCGGTGTTTTTCCAGGACAAGAATCGTCAAACCTCGTCGGAGGCCCTCGGGAGGGCTTAAAACTCAAAATGAAAAACATCTACATGCATACACCCTCACAAATCGCGATTAAACAGTTGTAGGATACTTTAGGTGGTCTCTTGATTATTATTCTACCTGGTTGACTCATGGTGAGGCTGTGGACTATATCTATTTATATATCCATAATATTTGTATTAGTTAATCTTGCACAATGACTTTTTCGATATGTGGACCTTTTAGTATCAAGCTAACCGTGTAATAGGATTTGTCTAAGTGCCGCGTTTAAACACGGCAATGAATGGCAATCAAACCCACTCATTTAAATCTCGTGCATACAACACTAAAACGTTTTATGAACATAACTGATGGATGTATCACCAATGTAATCTCATCACGAGAACAATAATACATCCAACCACACCATTAATTTTACCCGCGTTCGTTTTATTCACGTGTCTACAAACTACAGAATCAAAGAAGCAATTCTCTTTTGCGACAGTTTTCAGTTAGATTTGTCGTTGAAAATTCCATTACACTCTACAGTTTCTCTGAGTAAAGTGTTAAATTCAAAGAAACCACTTTTAGAATAGAGGGTGCACCCTGTATATAGCGAGAACACCATGTAGCGTTTGACGTCAATACGCGTAACTGACATTCTTTTGAGAACGATTTGAGCGTGGGAACGGGTAGTTTAGGGGACTTTGGTTTATTTGGAAAGTTGTATGTACGTACGGACACATAATAAATTTTGGTTTTGAAAGGCAAGTTTTGGATATTGTTTTTGGCTAAGACCTTCCAAATTAGCACTATCATATTGATTTCTATTGAAAAGTGAAGAGGAACGGTTGGCGTAGTGGTTTAAGCATCCACCTCGCAGCTTGAAATTGCGCCGAACGTTGTGGGTTGGAACCCCACACGAGACAACACTTTGTGTGATCAATATTTCTGTTTCGAGTCTGAGCGTAATTTGTGTCCATGGGTTATATTTTTGAAAAGACGCCTACGACACAGGATTGTTTTTCTTCGTTATCCTTAGCCTTTTCTGGGGACACGACAGTGCCCCCACTAAATCGAGCAAAAAAGCAGCACGGCCGTACCATCCTTTTCTCGAAGCAATTCAGGCCATTTTCGACCCGTAACTTTGTTGTTGATAAAACAAGAAGCCTGAATTTTCAGTGACCAAGCAGTCATTGTATAAACAAGGTATGTTTCAAATATCATTGAAATTGAACTAGTAGTTAAAGAATTATAACAAGTCTTGGTCACTCACTGACCGATCATCAAAAGTCTAAGGCACTCTAAGCAGACATAGAAGCTTCAAATTTAGAAATACAATTAGTGTTTAGTATATGAATAAAGGAAAACTAAAATATTTACCAAATTCGGTTCAGTTCACAAGATATAATAACTGCATAAATAACTTTGTAACCCCATATAAATATATAGGATTACAAAGTTACATTTGCAGTTAGGGCTTTAAGTAAATTCGTTGTTGGTACACAAGTAGTAGAAGGTACCGGAAAGGAAAACAGTAGGACTATCTACAAAAAGAAATGAGATCCCATAAAAAACAAAACTTGTCAAAAAAAACCAACTCGCGCAACTCATTACTTCTACCGTAAAAAGTTGTGAGATCCATGTAATACCAAGTCGGCTATTAATTTTTTTTTACATGTATTGTCGCTGGTGGTATTCTTATCGCTGGCCTATCGTTGTTAAAATAAATACATGCAAAGATGAATGTGTATTAAGTATTATGCTATTAAATTTATTCTCGTATTAATCATGAATAGAACCTTATAAGGATTAGCATCACAGTTGTAATTAGTTGTCAATTCATTGATTGAAAAGGGTTAGTCCGTATGTTTCTGAATAGTGAGTAACTAAGGATCGGACAGAAAGCATGCGTCATGGTAATTTAAACCAAACTAGCTCATATTTAAGACTGGCTAGACAGCTTGATAGAATAAGCTAGAGATTTTAATTCGTTTGAGACTATTTATTAAGTGTGCTTGAAGAGTGGCTCAGACTAAGTCTAAAGTCTTAGTAGTCTATATGGTGTCCTATATTAAATTGGACATGAAGAAAATGCCGGATATGATGAAGAAAATTTCAAAATTTACTGTCCGTTCTTGTCGTAATGGCAACACATTTTTCTAGTTATATTTTTTCTTTTCTTCCAAATAAATTACATCATATTTAAAAACAAATAATATAATAATATTCTGCCATATTCACACGACACCATCTAGTCTAACTAAGCAGAAGCTTACTTACTAGACAATGGATAGACATACATTATCCTTTTTTTGTAAATACATACATATTGTTAAGAGCTGGGGCTCGGCGATAAATTAAAATCACTATGCCACTGAAACTGTACTTTATTTACTAACACACTTAATTTTAAACACAACAAAATACCAATTAAAACACTAGAAAACACTTCCGACTCTCTTCCCTTCAAATTTTTCGCTCGATGTTTATCACTTTGTTTATTCAACTGAACTGTGTGAGTGCGCGAATCCGAGCGCTATTTATACGGACCGGATAACGTAACTCGTGCATACTAGTCTTCCCTAGAATATTCTCGTACGTCCCAGACACAACATTGATTTTAACAGCAACGCCATCTAGTAGAGAATAGGAGGAACAATTTAAACCATCAATATATTATTGTCATCCCTTCTCGTCTAGTTCTCTCATCTACGAAAACATGAACGTAAAAATCTTATGATGAGATCTTAACTATGATGACATAGTATGTGAGATAATACGTGCACAACGTACAATAAAAATATAAATAAATCACACCTGCATATTCTCTATTACCCTTTCCATGCCGACACGTGTTATTTAAATCCGCATGTTTCATCGAAACACATCAATCACTGGAATCTGATACGTTTGACTACCGCCATATTGCAGTGTGTGAACATTTACAACACTCCGTGCCGCTCGTGACGCGGAGACGAGTTTCAGTTGTGCCATAACTCATAACAGATCGGTTCATGGTTAGGCGTGCGAAATGTACATATTGTACATGCTGACGTTTTTGGATTGGGTATCAAGAAAATCCATGCGCAATATTGAAGTAAACTTACAAATCGACTGTACGGTTGGTGTAGTGATTAAAGAGGCCGCCTCGCTGCTTGACACTGCACCGAGTGTTGTGGATTCAATTCCCACACGAGGCAACACTTTGTGTGATTCATAAATTGTTGTTTCGAGTCTGGGTGTTAATTGTGTCCGTTAGATGTATGTTTGTAAAGTCCCCCGCGACACAGAATTTAGTCCTAGTGCGGGAATTGTCTTTTTAAAAAACCAAAAAAAATTGCTTTAAAAAATAAAAATATTATTAGTATTTAAATATTAATTCTTGAATTCCTAGACCTGGGATAAAAACAAGCAAATATGATACATTTTCCTAGTTAAATATTTGGCACGGGTTTACAAATGCTCGGATGTTATTAAAATCGAAGATACAATGCTTGTTCAAGAGCTTTTACGCTTAACATACATTATTATATTTTGATAACATAAAATATTTAATATATTAATGTATATTTTTCTTTTTAGTTCATTTTAAGACCACACACTCATTTTTCAGCAATAAATCTTGTATCACAGAAACTTAAGAAATATTCAACCAATGGATGAAAAGGACACCGAGATTTAAAACAAAAATATAACACAAAGTGTTGTACCTTGTTGAGATCGGACTTGCAATACCCAGGGCAAACCACTGATTTACTTATGAAGTCGAGTAATTGTAATGCTTTTTTTTTCTTGCAGTCTTAAAAACGGTTCAAAAAGTAAGGTATACTGACTTGAATAAACGTCCAGTATTAGCCAGCATGTACAGAAGCTTGCAATAGAAATAGGCAGCTAATATTATGTGTAAAATACATTACAGCGCAAAGCAAGTGATTAACTTCATTATACACTCGTAACACTATTAACCCTATGTATTTGATAGTGAACTTTTACCTACCTATGTGCTGCCAAACTTGATGGACTTGTTAAAGGAATTAACCCAATTAGCGTGAATGGATCGGTGGGTTCAACTAATCGCATTGGTGACGAAGTGCATTATGATAACCTATATCTACCGTTATCTGTCAAACTGAATTTACGTAAATTTAACATTTTGGTCTAGCGCTTAGCTGCATCAATGTTTGGGTAAAATTTTAGGAGCATAGAATTCACTTTTATTTGCGCCTCATGTTACATTCTATAAAAACTTGTTTGGACAGGTAAGATTTGTTGAAACTTTTATAAAGTTTCGACGTTTATGTGTCGATGTTTTTCGTGTTTAACATCAATACGTTTCTAGTACTAAAGGAATAATGACACCGTAGTAGATACTCACATAAGAGAAGATTCTCTGTGACATGATATATATTTGTTTTTTATTGGAATAGGCGGCAAACGAGCAGACGGATCGCCTGATGATTAGCAATTACCGCCGCCCATGGACACAAGCAACACCACAGGAGTCACAAGTGCGTTGCCACCCCTTGGAGTTGGAAAAGGGATAGGATAAGGAGTGGGATGAGGGAGAAGGAATAGGGGATAGGGCCTCCGGCACACTCACTCACCGAACGAAACGCAACAGTTTCGGTACTGTTACTTTACGTCGATTCTCTGTGAGAGGGTAGTACTTCCCCGGACGAGCCGGCCCATTCAAGATGAAATCAGCAAGGCTCTACTATCGTGAAAACGTGATTAGGGTTTGAGGCGTGAGTTGTTCCGTCCCGGGGACATTTTGTAAATTTAGTTGTCTCGGGTCCCGAGACTATCCAGCCGAGACTCAAGACAGGACACAGGTGTCGGATTTAATTGTATTGTTACAATTGTATTATGAAGTAATTCAAACAATTTGTACTTAAGTAAAAGAATATGTTGTGGCACACACAACATATTGTTTCGTGTGAGGATCTAACCCACAACACAGGACGTAGTGCTAAATGGTGGAGCGTTCCCTTAAACTGCTACTGCGTTCGTTCAATCTATATATAAATACTTGGTATTACTCTGACTTATTTAGGTGCTAACAGTTTCTGGCTGTTGATTGAATATTTGTAAAGTTCCCCACAATACAAAATTAAAATATTATATCTAGTGGGAGAGTTGTATTTTTTTAAGAGAAAATATTATTTACACTGAAATTAAACTTAAAATTATTACGATTTCAATTGATGTTTCGTGACTATGGATTTTCATCAGAAATTGAATTTTATTCACACATTCCGAAATTATATTATCCCGAAATTATTGTAACTCCATATTAAATTTTTAACAGCGCAGGCTGTTAAAATTATATTAATTATATTATAATAGTGTACGGGAACTTTGAAACCGGCAAGACTTCCCAAACCAATGTTATTCAAACATTTCGCCCAAAATTAACTTGATTCTATTCTATAATTTTATTCTGAAAAGTCTCGAAATCCCGGGAAGTTCCGGGACTTTCCGCGTCGGCTGTATCGTATCCCGGGACTTTGAAAATGTCGAGACTTCACAAACCCTAGATATGATGTTATAAATATGACACTTTTAGACCATAGTGCATCACACTGACCAAGTGCGCATTCGTAGACGATGTGTTTAAAGAACATAATAGTGTACTCTCAGAAATGCTGGTTTACTAACGTTGCTTGATTAATTTGCTTTTAAAAGAGAGGGAGGAAGACAAACACACACAAAAATACGCACGCACTCACATATACACTCACTCATTCATTTCAAACTTTCGCAATTATAATATATTATAATAATATCACATACACACAACACCATCTAGTCCCAAACTAAACAGAGCTTGTACTGTGGCTACTAGATTGCATAAACACAAATAATTATATACTTCTTTTTTGTAAATACACATAGAAAGACCCAGATCAAGACAAACATCCATATGTGACATAAATGTTTGCCTAGAGCGGGCATAAATACAATAGTTACTACTATGTAATACACATACGCTGTCTGCCCGAAACTTCTAGATCTAACTACTCTTGGCCTTTTAAAACACTATTTCCTTTTTTTACTCATTAATTATCTTGTTCTCGTAGCTCAACTGCAGATGGTGCTAAGTAAAACTTTAATTGTGTTCTATTAGGCTCCGACTATGGGCACCTATGTGCCTGTACAACCTTCTTACTTGCTGTATGTTTGCTATATATACATATATAGTGCTATGATAAAATATACTATATAATTTGAACTTCAGAAATGTAGCAAGCAGTGTCTAACATCATCATCATCGTCCTTGCGTTATCCCGGTTGCATCCGCGATTTACACGCCTATGACCTAACCAGATATGACAGAATATCAACATTTCCACTGAGCGACTGCTGACCTTTGAAACCCAAAGGGATAGCGATATTCCATAGTTTAGACCAGTATCAGTTTATTTTAGGGTACTGACTCCCCGTAACGACTGTCATGAAAATCGGGACCAACGGTTTAACGTGCTCTCCGAGGCACGAGGCAAGCGATATTAATCATTGAATATGCACATCACTTTGAAAAGTCAGTGGTGCGCGCCGTGGATTCGAACCCGAATCGCTCTGCAAAACAGTCCGTTGGTATATCCACTAGGCTATCGCTACCTCTTAGCAAGCAGTGTCTATATATGAGAGATTTTCTTTGTGCATACATGTGAGTGAGTAAGTATATGTGTGTGCTGCGTATGGACGTGTGCGTGTTTGTCTCCCTCTTTCTTTGTTTAAAGCAAAATTAATCAGGCATATCAACACATTCATACCGCCATCATGGTTTAAAAACAAATCACAGAAACAGAGAAGAATTTTCAGAAATTCTCGTACATGAAAATTCAAAGTAATTTCCACCGAATCGTTGTGCAATGAGTCACACTTGGATGCAATGTTCCCGCTCAGTGGACGGACGTGTAGCTCTCAGTATGAATGATGCAACAGCTTGGCTCATCCGAATACGATTCCTACTACTTGGAGAGTCGAAGATTGATGTATACACTAGTATACAGCTACCAGCTACCAGCTACCTGTACCCTGTTGTTGTGCAGATATTAACAACGTGGTTAAGATTTATGCAACCTGCATGCAGATGAAGACAATTTTAAAAGACCTTTAATTTTTTTTTTTAAATATTGAATCTTGTATTGTTTGGTACTTAAAAAAATAAAAACCATGAACACAAAGAAAATGCAGATCTGAAATAAAAATTTGAAGATTAGAACCCAAATATTCAGCACAATAGTAAACGATTAGACATCTGTTATGACCTCAAGCCGTCCGTACAGTCAAAAGTAACGATTACATAACATTTCACTTGCGTTGTCGAAAACGGTCGGAAATAGGTTTATTAATACTCTTAAATCATGACTAATGCCTGACGTTATAAAGTAGCTGAAACCATAATATCGAACTGCCATCAACCGTCAATAAATCTTAACCCTAGACCCTATTGGATCGACCAAATTTAGTGTATGCTATAGTGAACAATCTGCACAATTCCACAAGGGCGAAAGCTGTATTGACGGCCAGAAATACAAAAAATAATTATTTTCTTGCCGTATATAATATACTTCCCACGTATTTTGTTCTGGGTATTGGATATCCTAGCACTGTTGCAAGCAATATTGTCGACCTATTAAGTCATTAAAACTCTTGCAAAAACTATAAATTCCAGCACACTTGTCGCTAAATGTAACTGCACCGAGCCGCTAGTGCGTTTACGTTCTTAGACTTTACGCAGTTCATAACAAAGAGACGGTGTTCTGACGTTTGACAATAACCGCTTATAATCCGATTACTATAACTCTTTCCATATTAAGATACTAATAATATAATAACTATGTCGTCCGTGTGGTGACGGATTAAGAATACGGATTGTCACCACCCCATATCATCCCATGGGTGTCGTAAGAGCCGACAGAGGGAGCATATTATGCAGAGAACAGCACTGTAAGAGAAGGAAAACTTGATACAAACCCTATACCAACCCGTTTGGCCAGCGTGGTATAGTCGGCCAATTCCTCCTTTCAAAGGAGAGGCATAGTCCAGCAGTGGACTGTTAAAGGCTGATGATGATGAATATAATAACTGCGAAATCATGTTTGTTTATGGTCCTTCTTTCCCGTGGCAACGGTGCGACATTATGGGATGATTTCTGTGTCTAAAAATAGTTTGAACGCTAAAAGCCACTCACATTGGCTACTTTTAAATGTGATAGAACATATTACGATGTATAAAGTTTCATATTCAACGCTGACTGAAATTTTAGTACCTACTTATAAAATAAACTATTTAAACATTTTCTATAATACAGCCAACTCCTTACGAAGTTGTAACATCAAATTGTACATTTAGAGACAGGTTTCAATTAGTCGGTGACCATATACTTCACCATTTACATATTTTTCTCATTGTAAAAAGGCTAATAACCTTCAAGCTAAATAGCTACAATTTGCATTTTTAAATTGTTCGCGTGCTTGTAACGATTTTTACACGAATCGTAAATCCTTTAAATGCAGAAAATTCGTGTTCACAAAATGTAAGATTTGTTTATTTATAATTTTATAACAAAGATGTTCTTGAGAAGGGCCTGTAATGTAGTTCAATTAATTGAAATTTTACGACCTCATCTCTGATAGATCGTCTATGAAATCATGAAGTAACCACGAAGATTTTCCAAAGCCTCAAAAAACAATTTACAAATTCACACTAAGTATGAATTTGTTAACAGTATATCGCCGTACTTTCAAATTTTAATCAAACCCAAAGAACAATGGCAGGATTATACCTGTGAAGTGTTAGAAGCGTCTATAAACGTAACTTATGAAAAACTCATTAATATAATTATTTCGTATTTTGTACGTTTTTAGTTTCAAGTATAAAAGCGTACGTTAAATTATCTAAATTGATAAACTATTTATTGAATACATTCATTTCCGGTGCTTGTTAAATGTCATTTTCAGAGTTACTATTTACGAAACGATCGTATTTGTTTAATAGAAAAAAAGTAACTAATCTTTTTAACCTACATCTAGAAACAATTCACGATAATGTTAAAAAAATATTTTATGTATATTATATTATATAAAAAGAAGATTTTATTTATGATATAAATAAATATTTTTCTTTACTTGATCTGAGATATCATTTAACTAGAGGTATCATGAGGTAGGCAATTGAAAGATAAATGACAACACTAAGTGAAAATGTCGTATCCCTACTCCTTGCGCTTGTCTATGATCCCTATAGACCGTGCCACGAGAACATAGACTTTTTGAAACAAAGAATTTCTACTAAGTAACATAGCGACAGATCTTTCAAAAACAAATAATTTTAAATCCAATGAGCGCAACGGTACACAAATACGTGTCATTACAAAGTAATATGTCAATTGATCGGGTTTTTATCGATATATGTGCTGCCAACAGTGTTTTGTGGTACCTACTGGAATATATCAGACGCCTAGAATGTCAACATTTTACGTTAATCCATTATTTTTTTTTCATTCTTAGGCATTTATCAGAGGATAAAACATAGTTTTTGGATGTTAAGAATATTTTTGGTGTCGCAATGCTCGTCTTACGGTCGGCATCTCGAAAAAACGGGTGCAGAATTGCAGATGGCAAACTATTATATAACGATTTTGTTTAAGTTCATTGTGACGTTTTCATTCATACACAATGTAAAATCTCTATGCCTAGACATTTTAATGTAATGTACTAGCTAGTGGTCTGTAATATTATTAATTAGTGGTATTTTTTATATTTTACAATAACTTACCATATGTTTGTACCCTATTATTGACATACCGCCGTCCCCGGAGAATAAAATGATAACTACAAAAATGCAACTTTACAGGAAAAATAAAAAACATGTTTTCATCGATTGCTCCTTAAAGACTGGACGTAGACAGTAAGACAGACGATTGTAAGCTTTTAAAGAAGGTTATTTTTTGTTTATTCTAAATGTTTTAGTGAAATACGCTTTATTATCAAAATAGAGATATTATTTCAAAAATAAAAGGTTAGTCAAAATTAGCCATCATCTAAGTTGTTTAACGGCGATTATCATTTTATTCTCCGTACAGCCTGACCAGAATCAAATATTGTACTCTTCACTTATTATTTTTCAAATCCATAACAGTAATATTACAAACACGTCTTATACAGAGCGACTGGATGGTTTTGAACGAGAATAAAATGATAACTGCATTATCATTATCCAGTCGCATATTTTTTTAATGAGAACATAAGTCTATGACTGTTTGTCATACTAACAAGTGGAAATAAATTTTGATAATACTATATTAACACTTTATTCTCGTAATTTAAAACTTGTTTTAAATCTTTGAATACTATTGTAATATTTTGTAACTTCGTAAATAACTGTATAAAAATTAGGAAAAAATTGAGCAAATTGAGCAAATTTATAAGCACCCACAGATCCCAAAAATGACATAACACTAAAACTAAGACAATGGCAGTTATCATTTTATTCTCCGGGGACGGCGAATTACATGGCTCTCCTTTGTTGTCTTGCATTCACAGAATTACTTACGTGTAAAAACTAAAAAAAAAGGCAAATTCATGAAAATACTTCCGGGAAATTCGAATACTCAAACACAAAATAAAAAATGTTTATTTTTCTAAAATTAGAAAAAAATTAGTCACGACAAGAAGTCATAGATAATATAATATAAATTCGAATACTTAGTAGCATAATTGAGCATTGAAACAAAAAAACTACTGTTCAAAAAGCATAAAAGTTTACTAAGGCATAAAATCTCAAAAACAACTGTTAGAAACAAAGGTTGTGAAACCCTGAATGCGTGTGTGCAAAAAGTCTATCTTCTCGTGGCACCAACTATCGTCTGTGACATTGTCAACGTTCTTTTCTTTCCGAAAAGCTTGTTTGGTAGTCTTCTCGTTGTTTTCGCAGTTTTTTGTTGAATTATCCTTATTTTTGATTCTTGCTTACCCCCTGGACTTGACTCGCTGCCCCATACGACGACTTGTGCTATCTTACGTACTACCTGCGCTCAAAACATCTGGACCTATAGCTTTTTCTACACGGACTTGGATTGTGCCTTAAGATTTTGTTATGATGCGAAGTAGCAGGCCTACACACATATTGTGCGTGAATTGTAACATTTGCGTCAATACTCTCCGGCGATATCGCATCTTAGATCAGAACACAAGAGTTTGTACTTTGCTCTGTAACTGGGTTTATCCACAAATCGTAAGGTTTTAAACATTATTATACTTACTTACAATTTAGCGTTAGTAAGTTTCAGTGAATTTTCGAAGCAGTTTAAAATATTACAAAATTCGGTAACATTAGTCTTTCTAGATGTAGTGTTTTCTTTGCCTGTAGTAATAATTGCTTTTCTTAATTTTTAGATAAACTGATGATGATTATGTTTGTGAAGCATGTTGGGAACTCGCTATGGATTGAGTAAATCAGAGTTTGCAGCAAGATGTTAATGAAGGTGAATAAGCTGGACCGTGTCCACCGTGGTCATAAAAATGTGTGCCTTCTGTGTGGATGTTCATTAGTAGGAAGGCAAAGTGACAAAATATTGCCAGATAGCCCGACCGAACTACAACAGAACATGATAAATATTATCCAAATGAAAATAGAACCACGTCAGGTCCATTCATCTTTAATTAGTATTTATTAAATAATAAATCCTTTTGCAGTGTTTTATTACTAAAGAGTTTTATAAGTCTATTGATGTCTCTTATAAAGCAATCTAATACAAATTGTCTGTTTTTTATCAATTATGGAGTAAGTATTTTATTACAAAAACATTCCTTTATTTCATTTGCAGCTGTCACGCCTGTTGGTGGCACACTTAGAGAGATCCCATATCCTTATCCTTACTAATATTATAAATGCGATGTTTATTTGTTTGTCTGTTTGTTACGCACGAAAAAACTACTGAACCGATTAGAATGAAACTAGGCGCACAGATAGACCATAACCTGGAATAGGATATAGCATACTTTTTATCCTGGTATTGAGTTCCTGTGGAATAATTTCCGACTTCCACGCGGGCAAAAGCTAGTTCCTTATAAAAGCAAGTGACTGGTACCTATTTATAAGAGATCTAACATCATGCCATGACGTCTAATCTTAAGAGCCCTGCCTCACTTGTATGCCATGGCGACGTCGCCGGCTGCGTATTCAAACAGTTTATATTAAAATGTACCTATGGCTGCCAAACCGTGGCCAAGTGAGTTAGGTACCATACATTTCAATATAAATTGTACGGTAGCTGGCGACGTCGCCATGGCCTCATAATGAAGTGGGGCTCTAATACTAAAAAAAATTGTGAAAGATAAAGGATTACATAAATCCTACATAGTCTACATCCCTATTTCGTGATGGAACTTTGATTTTTTAATATTAGTTACCTACTTATCAAGTCTAGACACTGATCTAGGTATATCCTATCAATGCTTTTTGCACATCATCACCCCTTATCTAAATGTATTTAATGCATTTGTGTAGTTACAAAGTTGTTTTCTATTAACATAACCTTAAAATATAAACAATGTTCATATCTATTTTTTACGGCCTCATAAAATAAAAATTCTTGATGATTATGTTTAAGTAATAGAACCCCTTTGTTTTTAACATTTTTTCATACATAGACGCTTCAAATCGATTTCAAATAAAGTATTGTATGGGAACTTGCCATTGTTCTTTAATTACAAAACTGTCAGGACCGTCAGGCCAATAGAGAATATGGAGATATAATTTGTTAATATTTTATTTTACACAGCGACAAGTCTAGTTATACAGTTATATATTTCTTACGCCATAAGAACATTAAAAAGATCAAAGTGTCTAGCGTGACACCATGCACGTAATATTTCTATTGTGTATTTAACTATTACAAAGTATGTGTTCTCTAGAAATCGAGCTGACTGCAGACCTGCTTTAATGACACAGTTTTAATAAAATCAGCCAATTTTTATTATTATTATTTCTTTTTTATAAACTCACGCCTGTATCCATAAGGGGTAGGCAGAGGTGTTATAAAACACTCACATTTTGCCATGATTTTTTAATCCCAAGGAGTAGGGGGCGAGCCTATTGCCGTTACCGGGCACATAACCAGACTCCGTGATGCCACTGACAATTTGGAAAATCCAGTAATTCTTTTCTCCGATCCGGGACCTCCGATCAGCAGTTGCATGCGCTTTTCTCTGGACCAAGGAAGCAGTCCAGCCAACTTAAATAACAAATATTGAAACACCGAACTCAAATTACCAATTGAATCGCACAGCTTCGAGTATGAACTACTTACTCACCATGATTATTAACAGTGAGTATTGTCAATGAGATACATTATAAAAGATTGCAGTACAATCAATTTTGAAACCATCGTAAATCCAGTCAGCATTTTTTCTTTGTCTCTTTTAATTTAGGACCGTAATAAACTACTATGACTTGAGACTCAGTCCGAGCCATCCTTTAAGTAGACTAAACTAAGTCTAGATTCTTCTTGAAATCTAACTTGCGGATTCTATCACGATATATAAGTTTTGCTGACTTTTTAGTTCAATTTGTAATATTCGCGTAAACTGGTATATATGGGCGCAAATTAATATATAATGATTACATTGTTACGGAAATATTAATAATATTTTAGAATGATATTTAAATAACTATTTGTGAACACAGAACTGAGAACTTCACTACTTTAAAATATTAGACACTGTACTGGCTGCTTAACTGTTTTATAAAGTATTTAATTTATAACTTAGTTATTAAGATAACTACAGAAACTTTCAAAGTAAAATCAATTAGTATTAAATAACATTATTCTGACACTTATTTTTACGGTAATAAATAACATGCGTTTATATTTGCATCCTGTTGATAGCGCCATCTATTGACAATGTTGTAAAGCAGCGTTTGGTTAATAAAATAATTTTTTTATTCATGTAAAATAAATAATTTGGTGTTGTGCAAAATTCATTACAATATTAATGTCGATTTTTGATTAGTTTATAATTAATCGTACAGTAATTTCAATTATATGTTGAAAAGGAGTTGTTAAACGTTACATTAAGTGAATGCCGGTTAGTTTATAAAAAGGACTGTAGTTCGCATTTTAATTCAATTCTGTGCTAGAAATCGTCTGAAAATAAACTAAGTAATATTACGTGAGTGTTTTTATTATAATGGAGTCTGGACACCATAACCCCGGCTTATCGCCGACAGCAGCGGTTGGATAAACGCCCCCTAAGAGACTTCGGGATCTACGGTTGGCGCGAGAGTGATGGGTCTCTTGGCTTGGCCGCCATTACCAATGATGACCTGAAGACTGATGCGACAAGCGCTTGGAAGCCGTGTTTGGCCCTAGTCAACCCTGATCGGAGACCACACGGTGTGTCGGTGTTATGGCGAGCACATCTACACTTCACCTGAGGCCACGCGTGAGCGAGAGCGACAGAGCGACTACGACGGGGTGCACGCACCGGGGTGTGCTGTGGCGTGAACGCTGTTCTGCTCCGAGTTCTACCAGAGGTTGCAGATGCGGGTTGTTGATGCACTGACCAGAGGTATTTATTTAGAGCTGATTTGATTAGTTTTTGAGAAACATCCTAATTTTATAAATTATGGTGCTTACAAGATTACCTACTGTCCCCGTAAGGATTACCAGATAAACATTATACAGTCAAAATTACGAACGTTACACCCCAAATAGAACTTATAGGTAACTGTTGTTTATCCATGTTTGATACATAGCAGTGCTACTGTGCTTATAGTCATGTTATGCCGTCGGCTGGGGCTCTTGTCTGTTTATTAATCGTTAGACCATGTCGGAAACTTTCTGTAACACTTACTTATCTACACAAGAAAGAGAAAATAGCTTTATGTGGTTCTACTAATGTAATTATTAGTAAAGAACGGTATAACTGCCCTTTTCAAGTTGAAGCTCTGATATAGATCCATTGTATAAATTACCTGATTTGCTTTCAGTTTAAATAAGCTAAGTGATGTGCTGGATATGAATTAAATTGGTAGTCAATAGATTATCCCAATAGTAAAACATTAAAGGAATCAAAACATTATTTATAGCCCTTGGTTACACATTACATAAGGCTAACTAACTGCATTACTTATGGCTAGTGCTCACGGCTAGGATTATATGAAGCCTCTCTTGATAAATGACTATCCACCACAAAAATAATTATTTGCATAAAACCAGTAGTTTCACAGATAAGTGCATTCAACAAAACAAACTTCAGTTTTCTTATATTAGTACAAATATATATTCAGAAGGTAGATATAAAACTAAATTTGTGATACACATTTTTAAAGCTAATATTTGTAAAGTTACAAAATTGGTTTTATTATATATTTGTGGACTCTGTAGGTGCCTACATGATTTCATTGTAACATTGTTGAAATTGTTACTGTCAACTTGCAGCTCAAGTTAAGGTTATATAATAAGACAAGGGAACCCGACATATCTTAATATTTGTCGCTGAATTTTATACCTGTATAGAATGATTTGTTCCGACCATGATAAGTCCTTGCTTAACCCAAACTACTGAAGCTAGAAACATGAGATCTGGACAGTAGATTTCTTTATGGACATATGCACTCACTTAGGTTTTATAAAAGTCCATCTCTAAGCATTTTAGGTTGAAAGTCTTAAGGCAGGTGACTGCTAATCTTTTATAAAATAACAAGCCTTAGTGTTATACTCGGTAAATACAATTTATTTTAGTTGTGAGTTCATTTGCTAAGTTAGTTGCATCTATATTCAAGATGACAACCAGTGATAAACCAATAAAATGTAGTGCCAACCTTATTGCTTAGCTCTTGTGGGATACAAGACGGTTAGGAATATGATTATTAGGATAATGATAAGTGGGTTTAAAGAACATGATGTGAAAATCCATATTATCTCTTTTCCATTTAGCAGTATTTATTCTTGGCAAATAAAAGTAAATGTATGGACTACTCATGCTTTATTTCTAAGTCAGTTGTGATTGGTCAGTTTGAATTTATTTATTCAGATAAACAATTATTAATTATGTATGAATAAATAAGAATTACATAAGCACCACATGTTAACAGTTGAAAATAAATATTTACATTATTTAGAAAATTCCCTTATAAAGTCAAATAAAACTAATCATTTTTAGAAATAAGACTGCACTACCCTTGCTTTGTAATATTGGTAGCTTGTAAATCTCTCTTTCACTTGGCAAACAGTTCAACAATTTCACAGCTTGCACTATGCCTAAAAATATTCAATATTGGATTAAACATGTTCTTACATGAATAATAATTATAGCACTAGTATTTTCGAAATCCTTGGATCTGCATGGTTTGAAATTATTTCATATTTATCACCAACAGTCCGACTGTTCACGGCTGAACATAGGCCTCTCTTTCTTCTTGCCATTTTGTTTTCCTGTTTGATGTGGATTAAACTTATTTTGAATATATAAGGTTTTAACTGTTTTATCATAACTGCAAAATATGGGTATCCTGATAACTTTATATTTGACTATCTAAAATGGCACTGTCAGATAGAACCTGAGAAAATTCAGTGTCTTTTGTATTTTACCTTATGCTTAAAATATGGGCTCCAACACTGTTGTCGCTAAGATAACTATAGACCAATGCACAGGTTGAACATGCCTGATATATAGATATAGCTTAATAGACGGGACCACTTTGTAAGAGTCGAATTTTATTTCATCTACAGTTACGAAGGTTCATGGAACTAATATTTGGGTGGGAAATGTTGCCCACCACCTATCTTTTGAGTGTTGCAGGTTGATGATGACATCCTAGCAGATGACCTGACCTTGGTGTGAGGAGAGGATGGACGAGCGGCCCTTTACTGATTTGTATGTATGGATGACGTTGGCCCGCCCTTTTGACGTCGGTGGTTTTGTGTGTGGGCTGCGCCCACACATGCCGCATGAGCTGAGCTGGAGTCAAGCATTGTTTGCTAACCTTTGTTGCTAATCAACATCGGCGACTGTATGAGCGGCTTGACCGTATGGGCGGAGGATTCGTCAGATACCGATTTACGTGGGGGGGTCCTCTACCTCCTCCACTGTCGTTGTTGGACCTATGTAATTGCATTGTATTGATATAACTGAACATGACCAACGATGATGATTATTTTATGTATATGCATTGATGTGTTTATGAGGCAAATTTTGCATTTGTGTTTGAGTAAAATTTTATTAGGAACGATGGGCAACGGCTCAGTCGTTGCCCATCGTTCCTGAGGATGCCTCGTGCAGAGGCGAAACACGTGTCGAAGAATAGTCGGCGCATACAGCGGGATACTGCAAGTCAGGTATCTTCCTGGAACCCATACCATTCCTATATCCCTTATCCTTTTAGAGGAGTTCGATATTGTCAACCTTTTTCTATTGCAATAGTTGGGGTGGTCAATTCGAGGGTGCGTGGTGGGTTCCTCTTTCCTTCCATTAGGTTACAATGGAGTTCCGCCAAGTAACGCGTGATTCAATCAACTATATCAAATCAGTAAAATTTTATTTTTCCTATCCAACATCCTTCCCAAAACGCTGGCTGGCCACCATGCGTATCCTTGATCCTGGTCTTGTTGGCTAGATCCCGTGATGGGTGATGCCGTGTGTTCGCTAGATCCCGTGATGGGTGATACCGTGTGTTGGCTAGATCCCGTGATGGGTGATGCCGTTGGCTAGATCCCGTGATGGGTGATGCCGTGTGTTGGCTAGATCCCGTGATGGGTGATGCCGTTTGTGGGCTAGATCCCTATGTGGGTGATGCCGTTTGTGGGCTAGATCCCTATGTGGGTGATGCCTGTGTGCGCTAGATCCCGTAATCGGTGATGCCGTAATCGGCTTAGCCATGGGTGAAGCATTGTTTGTTAGATCCCGTGATGGGTGACGCATGCCTCAGGCTAAGATCCTATGACTAGGTGAAGCCTTGTAACTTTTAGTTCATTCTGTATGATAAACACTTATTTATGTAATTTTTATATTCATTCATTTTGTTTGTTATGCTGTTTATTCTGTAACTGTTAAATAATCAGCGCGAGGAGCGCGCTGGATCAGAATGGCCGTATGGGCGCAAATTAATATATAATGATTATATTGTTACGAAAATATTAATAATATTTAAGATTGATATTTAAATAACTATTTGTGAACACAGAACTGAGAACTTCACTACTTTACAATATTAGACACTGTACTGGCTGCTTAACTGTTTTATAAAGTATTTAATTTATAACTTAGTTATTAAGATAACTACAGAAACTTTCAAAGTAAAATCAATTAGTATTAAATAACATTATCAGGCTTATCAGTTCACGTCACGCGAGTGAAGCTGTGCGTTTGTACAGGGAAGTGTTTGGAAGCCAGTGGATCGGTCGAGGCGGGCCTGTAGCTTTGCCTCCATGCTCACCACTGTGTACAAAAGTGAGCCGCTTAGTGTCGAACAATCAAAGGCTGGTTTCAGAGTCACGCGTTTGCCCGGCGCCGGTGTGAGACGCGCGCGCCTGCCGCGCTGCTGAAGCTTCATACATTGCAATGAGAAACGTGAACTCTTTTCACAGTGGTCCGCGCGCCAAACGCGCTGTTGAGACGCGCTGGCCGACGGCGCGTGCCGCGCGCGTCACTCTGAAACCAGCCAAAACAGCGCATATTGGACGCTTTTGACGCAGTGAAAATTCAGAGAAGCGTACTTCTCTCGTTAAAAAAGAATCTAATAAAACATGCCCGTCTGTGTATTGGCAATTGTGGTGGACATTTCAAAGGACAATGGAAATACTTGTAAGTAAAGTAAAAATTAACTACCTTCGTTAATAATAATTTTATACGGGCAGCCCAAAATCGGTCCTTGTGTGGTCAAACCTTGGAGGAGGCCAATGTCCAGCAATGGACGTCTCTAGGCTGACATGGTAATGATGAAATAATAATTGTAAATAGTAGCTGATTCTAACTTCATAAATACGCCAAAATTACTATTTTCATTTAGTACAGAATACCTTCTTTTATTTTGATATTCGTTTGCTTTCTAATTACATACCCACGTATTCAATTACTTGTAAAAAGGTAAATTTTGCCGCTCCTAAGCCCGGATGAAGTATGAAGGAGAGGTTAGAATTTAGAAAATTAATTAAGTAAGTAACTACATCAATTATTCTTTTGTTTAATTTTATTGTCTAAGGGTACCTTCATAATAAGTGAGAGAGATGCGAATGAGCAGGATGGAATATTATCAATGAATTGGTGAATGGATTGTAAAATATGACTATGATTTTAGTGAGAGTTTCTACAATAAACAAATGATAATAACTTTGCTGTTTATAGATATTTTGACGACGTCATATATATGATAATAATGTCTTCGCTAATCTGTCCTTAAAGTTTTGGTACTAATAAAAAAATAAGGATGTAAATAATTTAAACGAGAATAAATTTAATAGCATAATACATAGAACATATGGGCGCAAATTAATATATAATGATTATATTGTTACGAAAATGTTAATAATATTTAAGATTGATATTTAAATAACTATTTGTGAACACAGAACTGAGAACTTCAATACTTTACAATATTAGACACTGTATTGGCTGCTTAACTGTTATAAAGATTGGGTATTTAATTTATCGCTTAGTTATTAAGATAACTCCAGAAACTTTAAAAGTAAAATCAATTAGTATTATATAACATTATTCTGACACTTATTTTTACGGTAATAAATAACATGCGTTTATATTTGCATCCTGTTGATAGCGCCATCTGTTGACAATGTTGTAAAGCAGCGTTTGGTTAATAAAATAAATTTGTTATTCATATAAAATAAATAATTTTGTGTTGTGCAAAATTCATTACAATATTAATGTCGATTTTTGATTAGTTTATAATTCATCGTACAGTAATTTCAATTATATGTTGAAAAGGAGTTGTTAAACGTTACATTAAGTGTAATGACGGTTAGTTTATAAAAAGGACTGTAGTTCGCATTTTAATTCAGTTCTGTGCTAGAAATCGTCTGAAAATAAACTAAGTAATATTACGTGAGTGTTTTTATTATAATGGAGTCTGGACACGTTACCCTGGCGTATCGCCGACAAACACATTCATCTTGTCATGTATCTATTTTAGCAGCGATAACGTAACAGACTGCTTTGCAGAGAGTCTCGAGTTCAAAACAACAGGGCACACCACTGACTTTCATAAGTTAATATTAAGTGCATATTTAATCGTTAGGTATCCTTTGCTTAACGGTGAAAAGACCTAAAGACATGTGAAAATTGCCAACCCGCACCCAGCGTGATGAACTATGGCCTAATCTTTAGAAGAGACCAGAGTAATGTATATCTGATCCAGTTATGTAACAAAATATAAACAATGCTAGCTAGTTAATTATATATCTAAATGTATGTATTAATGAATATTATATTCAATTGTTACCCTCTGAGGGCTTGCTTATATACGCAATGTTAGTAGGAAAGAAGTACGTTCAGTAGTATTAGTCATAAAATATTTGCATTTACGTTGTTTGTTACATTCCGAATTAAAACTTATTACGCACCTACTAGTAACAATTCTATGTTCTTCTGTTTCAATGTTCTTCTGTTTCAAAGTTGGTTCGTGAATAGAAAAATAAACAGTTCAATTAATTATCAGTTGACGTATTTATTAGTCAGTTTCAAGTGCATGAAGCATGTAAATGTATGGCACAGTAAATGTAATATTCGAATGTTATATCACGCACTTATTAAAAACACTTTTACTTATCGTAAATATTGTTGCATATTTCCATATAATAATATGTCGACTCGCATCGCACGCTATGTTTTTCTGTAATAATTTGTACTCACTGTTTGGGTACTGTAGGTGTAAAATGCTGCAACATAATATTGTTTCTTTATTAATTTGTGTCCGTTACAACATATTTTTGAATTCCACATGTCATGTTGCGTTTGGACCCCAAGTTTTTTGTTTATTGCTGTACTACACACTATCTACCATAATTTTAGATACTTTTTAACTATGGATGAAATAAAATTGTCTTTTTAGTATCAAAATTGGCGTGGACTGCGAACCAAATTGCATACTCTCTTTATGAACATTGTCTTTTTCATATGATGTCATAATCTTAACGGAGACCTGGTTGACGGTGAATATTGCGGATAGCGAATTCATTGATGATCGATATCTGGTGTTCAGATATGATCGTGACCGTTGTGCCACTGGAAAACGCGAGGGCGGCGGAGTGTTAGTAGCCGTCTTACGCACATTACGACCCTCGCAAATTATAACACTCTCCACTCACGCTGTCACGCAGGCATCGAACACGTTCTGATTCAACTGCCCGCGTCTAATTGCAGTAAACGTCACATCATAAGTGCAGCTTACATACCGCCCCGCTCTTACGATGAGTTGTATTTATTACACACAAATGCGTTACAGATTCTCATTAACAACAATAGTACCGATGTGTTCTTCATAGTAGGAGATTACAATTTACTCGGTATAAAATGGACAGACAACAATGACCACAATTATGTTACTGCTCAATCCACCAATTCAACAAGTCAATATATATGCGACTCTATAGCAGTTACTAATTCTTTCCAATACAATAACATTAAGAATAATCTGGACCGCATACTGGACTTGTTTATATCAAATGTGGATTGTCAGTCTAGTACCTGTGTAGCTCTTCTGCCACCTGACACTCACCATCCGCCTTTTTGTGTAACAACTTCTCTTGGCAGTAAATTTTCTCCTATGAAACGTCACACTCGTCCCAAATACAACTACTACAAAGCAGACTACGACACAATTAATAACAAACTTAGTGAATTAGACTGAGACCGTATACTTCATAACCTCCCAGCTGACAGGGCGGTTGAAACATTTTATGAAGTCATATATGGTACTATTAAATCTCATGTTCCTCTTGTCCGACCACGGAATTCTCATTTTCCTGTATGGTTTACACGCACCTTAATACGTATGTTTAAAAGTAAAGAACATGCCTGGATAAAGTGGAAAAAATATGGTAATATATCTGATTGCGAAACGTTTTCAACTCTCCGCAATCACTTTAAAATCGAGTGTGATAAATGTTACCTAAGGTATATGAATTCAGTTGAGGATAGTATTTCACTGAACGTTAAACACTTTTGGACGTATATTTCGAAAAGACAGAGTAAAGCCAATATTCCCGCAAATATGTATCTTGACGATGAACACGCAAATGATCCGACCGCAATATGCAAAATGTTTTCTAAGTTTTTCACATCTGTTTTTGAACCCTCCACCTTTGAACCAGAACACTGGCAAGCACCTTCAATGTTTGCGGAATATTCTTCGTGTGTGTCGGACATACGTTTAACATCTGATGTCATATTAAAGTCTCTTAAACATATTGATTTAAATAAAGGGCCCGGTCCTGATGGTATACCCCCAATGTTCATAAAGAAAACCGCAGACCATATTGCATATCCACTCTGTATTATTTTCAATAAGTGCCTTAGTGGGGGAATATTTCCTGAAGTTTGGAAGCACGCTTTCATCACACCCGTATATAAAAGTGGTGATAAAAATAACTTCCAAAATTATCGTCCCATCTCTATTTTATCCACCTTGTCGAAGCTTTTCGAGAGTCTCGTGCACGGTGAATTATACTCTTACATACACAGCTTAATCATTCCCGAACAACATGGGTTCGTCAAACGTCGCTCAACAGTCACTAATCTTACATTATTTACAAGTTATTTATTTAAAAATATGGATGATCAAACTCAAGTTGACGCTGTGTACACCGATTTTCGAAAGGCCTTCGACAAGATGGATCACAACTTGCTTTTAGACAAAATTGCCTACAACGGTACCCGCGGCAATTAACATCGATGGTTCATGTCTTACATCTACAAGAGGACTCAAAAAGTAGTCATTAATGGGTTTGAATCTGACTCCACTATTGCCACCTCCGGACTGATGCTGTTTTACTAACTCACAGTTCCTGATGTATGCTGATGACGTTAAAGTTTACAAGACTTGTTCTAGTCTACAAGACTGCATACTCTTACAGAGTGACCTGGACAGGTTTTCTCAATTTTGTTTACTCAATAAACTGCATCTAAACATAGCTAAATGTAATGTAATAACTTACACAAAAAATAAGAAGGTTCTTAAATGTGATTACACTATTCAAGACATAATCCTACAAAAGGTCAGCCACATCCGTGATCTAGGTGTCCCGTTAGACACTAAATTACATCTCGACCTACACATTCACAATATTGTTAATAAAGCCAACCAAATTGACTGTGTGGATCACAAAATTCTGATAAAAAAGCTAAATTCATATGGCGTCCGGGGTAATGTGTCGAAGTTAATCGAATCTTATTTACAAAATCGACAGCAAATTACTTTAATTAATAGTGTTCACAATAAGACTGAAATGACATACAAATCGAGCCAAAGAACTATAAAATATGGGGTACCGCAAGGTAGCATACTTGGACCTCTATTGTTTATTATCTATATAAATGATTTACCCTCTGTTTCACCATATCCCATGATTATGTTCGCTGATGACAGCACACTGATTTTTAATACTAATGAAGTAGGAAAGATTGAAACTGACATAAATGATAATATTAGTTCTGTAATTAATTGCTTGACATTAAATAATTTGACATTAAATCTAGATAAAACAATTATAATGAGATTTGGACAAAAGAACAATAATAATGACGAAACTTTGAACATAAATTATAAAGGAACTAAGATAAAAGAAACTAATGCTACAAATGCTACAAAATTTCTTGGTTTAAATATTGACAGCAAGTTAAAATGGATTGACCATATTGATAAATTATGTAGTAAAGTAAATCAACAGTCGTACGCATTGCACATATTAAGTAAAACAGTGAACCAGTCAGTATTACTTACAGCATATCATGGATTGGTTGCCTCTACCTTAAGATACGGTATCATATTCTGGGGTAATGCTACTGGCATAGAGCGAGTCTTTGTAGCCCAAAAGAAGTGCATACGCGCGATATGCAAACTGCACAGACTTGATAGTTGTAAGTCGTATTTTCAGAAATTAAAGATTCTGACATTGCCCTGTCTGTACATCTATGAGACTGCAGTTTTTGCCAAAGCAAATATTGTAAAATTTTCTAAAGTTAGTAGTCAGCGAAGGGCAGATAAATTACATCTAGTTCCTAGTAAAACTACACTTTATCCTTTATCACAATAGTGTATTTGTAATGGCTCCTAAAATCTTTAACCATCTTCCTCTGAATATTCGACAGGCAAATAGTGTAAATAAATTTAAAAAAGAATTGTTTTCATTTTTAATTGATAAAGCATATTATTCTGTTAGAAATTACCTTGATGACAAGATCTAGGACATGATTGTAACAACACTTAAAATCGAAACATTATTTAATTTTATATTGTATATTATAATATTATTGATGATTGACATTTTGAATTTATATTACATAACTCAGTTGACTTATTTTTATTTTATTGAGCTAGTTTTTGATTATTTGACATACCTACATAACATTTTTAAACTTTTAATTGTATTTGTTCAGTTTGGTATACCTACTTATTCTTATATAATTTTGTGAACATAAAAATTAATAATTATGCTGCCTACTATGTGACATTTTGTCAAATTTTTGCATGCCGTTAAGGTTGAATATGGTGACACTATGTACTTTTGCTTTTAAGACCTGTAATACCCATATTTCGCAAAATAAAAGATTTGAATTTGAATTTGAATTTGAAATTTACGGTTTTGTTATGAGATCCTCTAAAGATTTTAAACGTCGAACCACCCTATTACTCTTATATAAAACGCTTATTAGATCTCAACTAGAATTCGCAGTCCCGATTTGGAATCCATTTTACAACAAATATGTGATCAGGATTGAAATGATCCA
This sequence comes from Euclidia mi, assembly GCA_944739405.2. NCBI lineage: Eukaryota > Metazoa > Arthropoda > Insecta > Lepidoptera > Erebidae > Euclidia > Euclidia mi. Next base: position 6,084,530 of record OX123182.2, read on the forward strand.
AAAAAATGTTTAAGAACTATCCATTACAAATTCCGTCATTCTAAACTTCCATATCAAGAGTTACTTAAAGAATATGCTTTATTAAGCTTGGAGTCCAGACGCAAACTGCTCATGTTTATGATGTTGCATGGCATTTGTAACAATAAATTTGATTGTAGTGGTATTACGAATCAACTATGTTGTCCGTGTGGTGACGGATTAAGAATACGGAATGTCACCATCCCATATCGTCCCATGGGTGTCGTAAGAGCCGACAGAGGGAGCATATTATGCAGAGAACAGCACTGTATGAGAAGGAAAACTTGATACAAACCCTATACCAACCCGTTTGGCCAGCGTGGTATAGTAGGCCAATTCCTCCTTTCAAAGGAGAGGCCTACTCCAGCAGTGGACCGTTAAAGGCTGATGATGATGTTATGTGGTGCCTAGAACTGTATTACAGCGGGAGGTGCGCGTGCCTCGGCTGTTCCACACTGAAAAGTGCAGAACAAACGCCGGTGCACGGGCACCTCTCCGCTGTCTCCTAGAAATGTATAACACACATTTATCTGACATCGACATTTTTGCACTCTCACACTTAAAATTTAAAAGAGCGGCGGTTGAAATACTAAAACGCTTGTCCTCGTATTTCCACATTATTTTATTCCATTTCCTTTATTATGTTAAGTTTATTTTTCATTAAGAGACTTTGGCTCAACTTCGCATGACCTTTGAATAATCAACATTTATTTAATATTATTCTGTGGACATAGGTGTGGGTTATACATTAAGTAATATGAAAATACCTTCTGTAAACTTACCACGCAATGTAATGTGTAACTGTTATATGACCCAATAAATAAATAAATAAATATCTGAATAATAAAACCTATTGAGAAATGAGACGACCGTAAAATGATATGGATTTTGAAGAAAATTATACTTTCTATTATTTTTTCAATCGCAGTTGAAAGTTATTGAAATCAAGTAGGTATGATAATACTAATGTAAAAGTTCCTAGCCAAACTCAACGTACAGTAACATATTTTGTGTACGCACGTATGTAGGTAGATCTATTCAAATACAGCCCAAAGTCTCTAAACAACCCGTTTCCACTCTCGAATCGTCCTCAAAAGAATGTCAGTTAACGCGCTACAGGATGTTCCGGCTGCATACAGGGTGCACCTTGTATTCTAAAAGCGGTTTCATTAAATTTAACACTTTACACAGAGAGACTGTAGAGTGTAATGCATTTTTAACGACAAATCTAACTGAAAACTGTCGCAAAAGAGAATTGGTACTTTGATGTCGTAGTTTGTAGATACGTAAATAAATCGAACGTGGTTGGGTTAAATTAAATGGCAACACATTTGAAAGTCGGAAGTATTGCTATTCTCGATTGAAGAGATTACGTTAGTCATACATCCATCAGTTATGTTAATGAAACGTTTTAGTGTTATATGCAACGAGATGAGTGGGTTTGATTGCCATTCAATGCCGTGTTTAAACGATGGATTAACTAGGACATGCGATTGAAATTATATAGGTTTTAATAATACCTATTTTACTACCAACGCAAACCAATATAATAACAGCTTGATTTTAAAAAATCTACTTTTAGGGTAGTCATTGAACTTGTGCAAAGTGTAAGCAACTAGGAGTAAACTAAGATTAATATCATGAATATTCATATAAATAGCCACTTTAGGAGTAAAATAAAGAACAATGCCCATTTCTGGCCCACTTTGGAACTCATGAACAGCACAATAAAGTTTCAATTAGTTGTTGAATAATCCTTTTTATTTATAACTTAATTTATAGGTATTACTAAAGGTGTGCCGAGAAACTTATTCAATAAATAGGTTTAAAAAGATGTGTTAACGTCTAAAAAGCCAACGCGTAATAGATCAGAAATTGCCAGTAAAGAAATCATAATATTAAATCGATTATCACTTCTTCTTTATCGATTTTACATTTTCTCTACTCAAAATGATTTGAGTTAATATCAAATCTCTACTTGGGTTTAAATATTTAAAATGTGTATATTTTTAAGGTATATATGCGATTAACTACAAATAAGTTCGATTTTGAACCAAATATATAGATAACCTATGTCCAAAATCCAAATCGATTAATCAATATAATTTAAAACTGTAAAATGGCAACACTTTTTTACTCTTTAAGTAAATGTCAATAATGTCATATTTAGTTTATTTTGTTTGTTACCTTTTTGTTTTGCTCGTGCACATTGTGAATGCTTTTTATGTTTTTGGATCTTTTACGACTTCTGGCTTTTTCTTTCGGATTTCTACCCTTACCAAATGATTAACTCATTCCTTTCTACGCAAAACTACGAAATATTTTAACTATCCTAATAAAAGTGGGTACACACCTAATGTTTTGTGAGCATATAAATGTACTTCTTGTAATAAAACTATGAATGTGATGTACCTCTAATCAATCTCAAAATTCTAGTTTAACACTCTTTTATCGAATGCAATAACAACTACTGCGATTTTTGACTGTCCACATCTGGGCCGGCGTCTCTAAGAAAAATGGGCATTGTTCTTTACAAGACGAAAGTAATCGAAGAATGACCCTCTACTGTTTCATTCGCAGTTTTTTTGAGATGATGGATAGGCTTTTCTCTCTTAATTATACACTAATGAATTTTGTGGCTAAGATTGGTACATGTTCATATTTAGTATTGACGAAATTTTGCAGTAATATAGCATATACTGTAGGTACTATAGCGAAAAAATCTTTATCGCAACAATTGTCGAATACACGAGCAAAGTTGCGGGCAAAAAAAGTACATACATACATGCATACATAACCTCAAGCCTGCTTCCCCGAAGGGGTAGGCAGAGGCATATTAAACGCCCACTTTTCGCCAGTGTTTTGATCACGCGTAATAGGTGGCGAGCCTATTGCCGCTTATCGGGATATTTTGTTTGCCAGAGCCTTGTCCGTTGATCGGCAGGTGCACCACTTGCAGGTGAGGTTGGCTTGGGACCCTAAGTTCTTGGTGGGAACCCTTGGGGCAAAAAAAGTCATCTGAATATCGTCTTTAAATTCTTATATTATATTTTATTTTATGACTTTGACCGCTCAAGCTATTTAGTCACTGAGTTCCCCTCCGTAGGATCTCCACCTTGTCGTGGTGGGGGGCTTAGTAACCATGGCTTGGACACCTACGGTGAAGCTAAGAGAGATTCCGGGAGTGGACGCTCCGCGTGTGCTTGGAGGGGGCCTGCGCAGGATGCGTCCAAAGGTGCGCGTGGGGGAGACAGTTTCTGTCTGTCCCTCGCAGTGTTGCGTTGCCGCACGCCCTATCTTGTGCTGTTTTAAAAATGCCGCGCACATAGATTTGACACACATCTGTGACTGCAAATGGTTTTGTTTTGTTGTGAAACGTAATACGATATTGCAGTATAACATTCAACCAACAGTTTTTCCGATTTACCTACCATTCAGTTTTGGAGTCGAAATATAAAAAGGTATACTCCTAAAATATCAATAAATTTAATAACGTATCAGTTTTCCTGCGGTCATTTTACTCAAGTTATAATACAACAGTTTCAACTTATATCAAACACTAAGTTCACCGAATAATACTAACCACATTCAAGCAAACATCCACTGCCTCAAAACTGTCTAGATCCTTCATACCGTGATATTTGCATTCCAAAACATTCAAGGACATTTGGGTGTCAAAACCTGTGGCAAAAAATGCAGCATCATGCATGTGTTCAATTATCTAAGGCTAAGGCAGCGTAATAAATAAGCTAAGTGTTTCATTTATGTGGAACTAAACTACACCCGTGGGTATGACTGCGTGGGACCCGGTTCACGATGTATGTTTGAGTGATCAAAAGTAGCCTTTGTCTCTGCAAACAAAAATCATTGCTAAACATCGCTCCCTTGCGACGTGAAAGGACAAACAAACATAATTTTGCATTTGTTATTAATCTACAGATTACAGGACAGCTAAAGATGTATTCTGAACACCAGGCGATAAGTAGACATATAATACAGAAATAATGGATCCAGTCTTTAGTATAGACACGAATTGAATCAAACATACTCCATTTGTCGGCGCTAGTCGGTACATTTACACAATGTAGTCACAGTGGTTCCCGTTTCACAGAGTTGTCATTTTAAACCTCCCGAGCTGAGGAGGCTTTGAGTGTCGGACCGTCCTAAAGTCAACAAGTTGCATACAAAAAAAACAGTCCACAAACATTGTACCTAAACTTAAGTCAAAAACTGCTGCATAGTGGCATTTGTTTAAATATTGCTTAAATAAGTCACACTTGCAAAGCTGCTTGACGGCAAGGCAATAATTTTACTTGCGCAGAGCAAAACAGAGAACTCAGATGATACGATTTGTGAGAAGTTTCCCCGCTCTTCGCTTAGCTCATCTCATCTCCGTTGGATACATAGTCTTTTTTTTTAATTATGTTGTGTGTTTATTATTGTCAGAACTGTCCAACATCGAGAATGGTTACAATATGCAAATATTCAAAACTTTGCCTACACTGAACGACTGGAATGGAGGCTACTTGGAATAATTCTTTAAGCAGAGTTTTACTTCTAATGAGTAGCATATTATATGACTATGATGAAAATGGATATGTATAAATATTTTATCTTAAGAATACAATCAAGAACCGCAGTAGGAATAAATACTGTGTCGCCGGGAATTCAATTATTCAATCAATCAACGGAAACATAGAACACCCGGTCTCGAAATAATATCGCGATAGGTGGCCGCCTAAACCAATAACACCATATCTACATTGGGTATGCCAGAAGAGTCATGAAAGTATAATAAATGCTGTAGAAATGAGAGGACTGAGAAGTATGTGTGATGTGTCTTTGACTAACAGAGTAAAGAATTGTGTGATAAGAGTGACACGCATCGAGAAAGTTATACTAAGGTGGTTTGGGCTCATGGAGAGGATGGATGACGAAAGACTGACCAAGCAGATATATAAGGATAGTGTGAATGGGACAGGACGAAGGGCAAGTCCTAGGCGGACGTTCTCGTACCAAATTGGAGACATCCTAAAAACAGGACAGGTTAGAAGTACCCTGAACAGAAGAGCATGCATAAGGAATCTGATGGGAGTGAATGAAGCAAGAAAGATATGTCAGGATCGTTGCAAATGGCGTTCCGTAGTCTATGCCTACCCCTCGGGGAAACACTACTAGTCTAACGGGATTTGGCTGAATATTAGCTTTTCCACGGAGCGACTGCCTGTCTGACCTTCGCAACCGGAAGGGATAGCGATATTCCATGGTTTAGACTAGTGTCAGTTTATTTAGAAGTTACTGACGCCCTGTCACGACTGTCAAAGATCTTCATGACCCCATGCCCTCCGAGGCACGGGACGATAATTAACAATTTAATACGCACATAACTCCGAAAAGTCATCGGTGCGCGCCGTGGATTCGAACCCGATACCCTCTGCATGGATGTCTGTTGGTATCTCCACTAGGCTATCGCTGCCTTTCCCTTGTATGTATGTACATACAGCCATATTGAAGAGAAAGAAATTCAATTGCAGTCGCTTAAAAATTATACTGTAGTATTAAACAAATAGATAGTGCCATCTTATTCGTATCCATCGTTGAATTCCGATAAGTACTAACAGTGACAGCCTGTATTCTTATAATACATTCTCTCTTTTAAAATTCAACCATTGTAAATTTTATTTACGTCCAAAGCAAGTGAATAAATAGTCTGATATTTGTAAACATAAATTTGTTTAGCGATGTATAGGTACGTAAGTTTAATAGCATGTTAAGGTACCTATAAACTATAAAATAAAATCACATTTTGTTTACGAGTCTTTTCAAAGATGACTGAAAATTCGCCCTTAGTACGAAAGGTTACGACGCAGACACAACATTTTGTAGCATATTTAATCATAGCGGTTCATTTTCAGCAGATTTCAGCGGCGAAAATCTAGACCCTTCTTAATAACAAAAGGTAACGTCCTTAACGCCTGTACTTAATTATACACATAGGCTATTAGAAAAAGGATGCAAAAACCCTAGAAATTATTTAGAAAAAATGAGTACAAGAGGGTAAAATAGGTAAAAACACATTATAAAAGTAAAACGTGAAAAAAATTACATACCTACTCATTTAAAATGACGTAGTAATTCAGAATTACGTCTAGCTACTTGACGCGGACAAAAGGACGAAAATTACTTTTGCTTTAAAAAGCCCTTTGTCTAGCTTAAACAATTTTCCTTAGGCTCTCAACCTCTAAAGTATCTATAAAAATATGTACTCGGGATCTATTATCTACTTAAATTTGCTCTTTTCTTATTGTTGTACTTAAAAAGCACTTAAGCAAGCCTTAACCGGGGGGCCACTACACAATAATCTTAGTTGGTATTTTTGTCTTTGTAACCTTTTACCTACTTTCTGGCACGTAAGTGATAAAACGTTAACAGTGAAATTTAACCAAATCTTTATTCATTAAATCTGAAATAAACCCTTAATGTCGCAAAAAACGCTTTGGATCGCACAATTTTAAAGTAAACAATGAATCAGGCGGACCAATAACCACATTTATTAAGAGCAAGTACAGAGTTGTATGCGACATTTCGTTGACCGGTCATTGGACAAAAGCCAAGTTCAGATTGACAGAGTTGTCCAGTACATCTTTCGTGACGAATATTTTTGGTAGTGCGAGGGAACGTTTAGAATCTTGTACTTTAAAGACGTTCTAAGCTAGTGGCGAATAGGCTTGCAGGAGTTATCAAGAAGGACGAACGCCTTCCTATTTACTTTAAAATATCGAGTAAATATACGGTTCGCAGTTTAGTTATAATTTTGTCTGTATATAACATACAAAACGTAGTTTGATGTTCGATTGGTATAGCAGGCAAAATCTTATAGTGACTCACAATATTATTGTGACTCAAATTTGGATTGTCCTACGTCCAGCAGTGGATTGCAAAAGGTTTTCGAGTTTATAGTCGTAGTTATAAAATACTGAAGAGACCATAATGTCTTCAAATTAGCTTATACACTGAGAACTGAACCTAGTATTCTTCATGTTGTAGTTTTCTTGAATGTAATTTTAACCAACAGCACAAGCGTGCGAAGCCGAGGTCCTAAGCTAGTTATTAAATAAAAAGTAGATGAATGTCACCACTAGTCGACCGACCTCGGTCACAGGATTCACAGGTTGGTAAGTGGCACTACATTCACGTTTTTAATTTAAATGAACTCTGCGGCGAATTAAATCAAGCTGAAGCAAAACGAACGCGAGCCTGTAGCCGTAAATAGCTTTATTTTATACCACCAAACATACAATCTGCATACAGTAAAAATTTGGCATTACGGGTTTTCAATTTTAATTTCATAATACCGGTGCAGGTTTCGATATTTGATCTGACACATATTTTTTATGGAACTCCTATCTCAAATCTCCAAAAAATGGATAGATCGAATTCAGTGGATTACTCATATAGCCTAGTGAAGAGACCAACTCGGTCTGCAACGCATAGGGTCAAGGGTAAAACTCAGGGCCCCATTAATGACTTTTCGAAGTCATGTGCGAATTAAATTGCTATTTATTTAACTAGCAAGCTAAGAAGGGCAACCGCGTGAGGCAACCTACATGCCTGAAAATTGTCGTAAGGTTGTGAAGTGTTCAAACTCACAATTGGACAGTATTGCGAACTATGTCCTTACTCATAATATAATGAGAACAGTACCCAGTGATACAGTTCATACACAGGGATAATGATGACGATGACCTAATGCAAATTGTCTTCTAAGTTATTTGCTGCTGCCACATTGTGCCTTATAGGATTGAACCCACCCATTAAAGTCAGGATCTACAACTACCTATTAAGTACCTGCATTTTCTATTCACTCACATGACAACCACAATATGTATGTACCAAAATATGTCTCTATTACAGAATGTCTAAAATCAGGATACAAAGGTCGGGTAACAATACAGCCTAACCAATTACCTACCGGGGAAACATATTACTCGTGCACAAATAAAATTGTTTACATATACACCTGTCGGGGATATTATTAATGTGGAGTGTGAAATAAATTTTGTCCCGTGGGCACAAGGATAACATGTACATGGTACATGTTTATTGTTGTTCGTGCAAAGTTACTCTATATTAGTTATGTGCTGTATATCGACATCCGTAACCGCGGATATTCGGACAAAAATAAAGGTCTGTATCCGCATCCTTATTCGTAACTTTTTCGACGGAACTTAAACAAAGGACAATGGCAGATCTCCATACATCAAAATGTCTGAATTTAAATTGAAACGTACAGTAATAAAAAATATATCAAAAAAATCGGCGTAAGTAACTGAGTCTATAAATGATTCTATTTTCACTCGGGAATCATGGAAAAAGAAGATATCGGTGTTTTAATTTTTAGTTAAGAATGAATGATGTAGGTACGTTTGAATTATCAAATGACATATGTCAGATCGACATTTAAACGCAGAAGTATTCTGTAGCATCTAACTGTCACAGCCAAAGACAAAAGCACAGCTGCACATTTTAAATCGATTTTATGTGAAATCGTTACAATATTACAAAGATGCTGTGACAGTTTTTATTTGATTTAAAAGTTGTTTTGCTTCAAAAATATTAGCTTATTGATATAATGTTGATTAAAGACTAAATAACTGCATTTTAATAATTATATTTTTAACCAAATCAACCCTATAAAGGTCGATCGTATTGATTAGTTATTTAATAATCGATACAGATCAATGTCAAACGTCTATTCCTGTCACACCATTGTCTATTGCAACAATCAAATAATAAAGTAGGTACCTAGTCCGTAATCAATTGGAATGCTTTTTATCATCATAAAATACTCCGGATTTAACAAGACAAAGTGAAAATATTAAAAATCGTAGAAAAAATAATCAAATTGTTTTGTTCATATGAAGTTTAAGGTCGCCACAACAAACCAAGACCAAATTCTGCCATTGTCCTTTCTTTCTTACTAACGTGATTTAAATTTTTGTATTTAATAGAATTGAGAAACATTTCAGCAACAAAGCTGACAGTTTGTAACAAGTGGTTTGTGTTGTGCTACATAATGGGTATTTCAATATATTCTAAAAAGTATTTATTGTGAAAAAGCTATTAGTTTCGTAGTCAGACAAAATCTTTTGTAACATAGATACAAGAGTCGATAATTTAAGTTAGGTAAAGCTCTACATATATTATTGTAAGGGTATCAATATCTTATTTTAAGGGTTAGTAATATCGGCCTTGGTCACAAAAAATAGAACCCGCGTGTCTTCGAAAAGTACCAGTTCAAAGACCTTCACTAGGGGATGGCCGCAGCTACGCCCGCACATTTTATTTTAATTTTACCGTTTCTGTCAGATCCTGTGGGAATTTAGGGAAATACCTACTTAGTGCACCCTTACGTTCCACAATAAACCAAAACCATGGCAAATTTTAGCTCCCGTTCCCAATAGTTTTCGCTGTGCGTTTTCAGTCAGTCAGTAACGCAAGAATTTTATATATACAGATTCACAATTTCTCTGTTGATACTTCAGCTCACAACACGACATCTGACGACTCGGGACAAAAAGCGCCATTTATATTCCGAAAATAAGTATCGCGATTAAATCCTGTTGACAAATAACGTATAATGAAGATAATTTACTGAGCAATTTATTTTAAGTAAAGTTTGATGACACTGAATCCCGCTGTGCACTTCATTCATTGCTTGGAAACCTATTATACCTAGTCTGTGATGATTATTCTTTTAAATTTATGGAAAATAACCATTATTTGAATGCCTCTGGCATTAAGTTCGCCGTTTTACAAACTCGTATTTTATGTTTTGTTCCTATAATTCTAACTACTTGCTAGCAATTGCTAACCCCAGTTACAATTGCGAGCAAGTTTCTAGCCATTGCTAATTGTCAACTACAGTACCTTCTTCTTTAAATACATGCCGTGATCTACTAAACAGAAAAAAATTACATGAAATCAGTACTTATGTAACACATAAAATCAGTTAGTGTAACAAGATTCTGAGATGCAAAGTAAATCACTGTATTGTATTTTTCGACGAGCAAAATTCGTTTGCTTCCTGATTGAAGATGTGTCAATGCTAATATAACTCGTATATTATTATTAAATACTAATAAAAGGAATATGGGCCCCAACTTATACGTTAAATTATTAAAAAGTCTAGCGTTTGAGTGGTATGAAGTTTAGCCAATCTAGTAAAGTTTTATGTAGTTATTAAGAGATGTAATATTTAATTTACTGATAAGCGAAAGTTAACCCAGTTTAAGACTTATTATTTATTGATAACTTGCACAACCTCGCCTGCGCTAAACTTTCAAGTTTTATTTTTCTAAAACTCTTTCTTAAACTTAAATCTAAAAATTTAAAATTAATAAAAGTCTATGACTATGACTGTCTCCGTGGTCCAATGGATAGCGTATGCGACTGCTGGTCGGAGTTCCCTGGTTCGATTCCCGGGCCAGGCAAAAGTGTTACTGGGTTTTTCCAAATTCTCAGTAGCAGCAAGGGGTCTGGTGATGTGCCCGGTAACGTAATAGGCTCACCCTCTATTACGTGGGACCTAAAAATTCATGGCGAAATGTGGGTGTAATATTTACACCTCTGTCTACTCCACTCCTCTGTCCTCTCGGGAATACAGGCGTGAGTCTATAAAAAAAAGTCTATAAAAATATAGAAATAAAAGTCTTTTCAAGCTTTCAACGTCAAAACCTTACATCATAATATAAGTATAAGCAGTCTTATGCACGTTAAAGAATGCCAACAATTTTTTCAAGTTATTAGAAAGATAAACTTCATATTTGTATAGAAGACGAAGTTCACACTGTTATAAAATGTTGTATTTGTTAGTTGTTATTTTTAATGTAAGTAAAATTTTCTCTTGTTTATAGCAAGATAAAATTCATATTTGTATAGAAGACGAAGTTCACACTGTTATAAAATGTTGTATTTGTTAGTTGTTATATTTTAATGTAAGTAAATATTTTCTTGTTTATAGCCAGATAAAGTTCATATTTGTATAGAAGACGAAGTTCACACTGTTATGAAATGTTGTATTTGTTAGTTGTTATATTTTAATGTTAGTAAATTGATTTCTTGTTTATAGCAAGATGAAGTTTATATTTGTATAGAAGACGAAGTTCACACTGTTATAAAATGTTGTATTTGTTAGTTGTTATATTTAAATGTACTTAAGTAAAATTTTCTCTTGTTTATAGCAAGATTAAGTTCATATTTGTATAGAAGACAAAGTTCACACTGTTATAAATTGTTGTATTTGTTTGTTGTTATATTTTAATTTAAGTAAAATTTGCCCTTGTTATTAGCAAGATAAAGTTCATATTTGTATAGAAGACGAAGTTTATACAGATATAAAATGTTGTATTTGTTAGTTGTTATATTTTAATATAAGTAAAATTTGCTCTAGTTATTAGCAAGATATCTATACTAATATAATAAAGCGGAAGAGTTTGTTTGTTTGTTTATTTGTTTGTTTGTTTGTTTGTTTGAACGCGCTAATCTCAGGAACTACCGGTCGGATCTGAAAAATTCTTTTTGTATACGATAGCCCAGTTATTCCGGAAGGCTATAGGCTATATAACATAACGCTTTGACCCTTTGGGGCCGGGCAAAAGGCTAAAAAGGCTAAAAGAGAATGTCGGCTAATCTCAGGAACTAGCAGTCGGATTTCAAAAATTGTTATTGCGTATGATAGCCCAATTATTCCGAAAGGCTATAGGCTATATAAAATTACGCCACAACTTATAGGGGCCAGACAAAAATAATAAGATGGTCAGATGAGAAGGGGGAGGGTTGGGTCAAAGGCAAAAAAGGCTAAATGAATAGGATACAATCTATATGGGTATCGTTTTCGGCATTTTCGGGACACTGATTAATAATATGAAATTTATTTAGTGATCCAAGATGGCGGACGGGAAATCAAAGATGGCGGATGGGAAAATTTTAAAAATCAATATGGGTATCACCTTCGATATTTTAAGGGGTGGGGAATCGAAATACAACATCTGTTTCGTGATCAAAGATGGCGGATGGGCAATCAAAGATGGCGGATGGGAAAATTTAAAAAAATCAATATTGGTATCGTCTGCGATGTTAAAAGGGATGGAGAATCCAAATACAACATCTATTTCGTGATCAAAGATGGCGGATTGGATTTTTTTTTAAAAATCAATATGGGTATCGTCTCCGATGTTTAAAGGGATGGGCAATCCAAATACAACATCTATTTCGTGATTCAAGATGGCGGATGGGAAATCAAAGATGGCTGATGGGAAAAGTTTTAAAAATCAATATGGGTATCGTCTCTGATGATTTAAGGGATGGTGAATCCAAATACAACATCTATTTCGTGATCAAAGATGGCGGATAGGAAATCAAAGATGGCGGACGGGATTTTTTTTAAAGTCGATATGGGTATCGTCTCCAATATATAAAGGGATGGGGAATCCAAATCCAACATCTATTTCATGATCAAAGATGGCGGATGGGAAATCATAGATGGCGGATTGGAAAGTTTTAAAAAATCAATATTGGTATCGTCTGCGATGTTAAAAGGGTAGGGGAATGCAAATACAACATCTGTTTCGTGATTCAAGATGGTGGATGGGAAATCTAAGATGGCGGATGGGAAAAATTGAAAAATCAATATGGCTATCGTCTCCGATATTTTAAGGGGTGGAGAATAAAAATACAACATCTATTTCGTGATCAAAGATGGCGGATGGTTTTTTTTTAAAATCAATATGGGTATCGTCTCCGATGTTTAAAAGGATGGGGAATCCAAATAAAACATCTATTTCGTGATTCAAGATGGCGGATGGGAAATCAAATATGGCGAATGGGAAAATTTTTAAAAATCAATATAGGTATCGTCTCTGATGATTTAACGGATGGTGAATCCAAATACAACATCCATTTCGTGATCAAAGATGGCGGATAGGAAATCAAAGATGGCGGACGGGATTTTTTTGTAAAGTCGATATGGGTATCTTCTCCGATGTTTTAAGGGATGGCGAATCCAAATACAACATCTATTTCGTGATCAAAGATGGCGGATGGGAAATATAATAATATAAAAAAAGTTATTATTGGTGGTGAAAAAGTGGTAGTGGTATTTGATGTTCGATGCAGATAATGGCTATGTTCAGTGGATACCTCTCCTACGGAACCCTTCATGGGCGAGTCAGACTTGCAGTTGATTTAATTATTTAATAGCTATAGTATTTAATAGTATTAGTAATTTTATCATATCCCTAGATCAGTGATCTAACCATATCACTCATATACCACCTTCTCATCTCCTTACAATAAGTTAGTTTTTCTACCCTAGAAATAATTTATATGGCAAAACAATTTTGCCTAGCAATTAAGAGATTAAACACTGATGTTCTTGGTAACTTTGTTCTGAATAAGTTGGAAAAGAGTTAAAAATTAATATGAAATGTAAATACATTAAAAAGGCGATACGGAGTTCGCCGGGACAGCTAGTAGTTCATATTTGTAGATCACTTTACTACAATGCGAAGTAGGACGAATAACTCTCGAATATAATTATCCGGCTGTTGCTGAACCGACAGGCCTATTTTAATAATAAATATAATGGTTAGGACATTAGAAATTTATATTCGAATATATTATTTATTGTAAACTATGTTATAGCACCCAACTGTAGCAGAAAATTTCTAGATAAAATATTTTGTTACCCGTTGTCATAGTTATAATCAGAACTGAAATTCTCTGAAGTGAGATATAAGATCCATATCCCGAATTCGTCGCCAAATATTAAGTAACATTATGAAAACTCGATATCCACAATCTTTAGAATCTAAGGCCCTTACTTCAATATAACCCTACCCAATGCGGTATCGGGCCCAAGAACCAATATTTTCCTGTTTGGTTTCAAAGATGTAATTGAAATAACTCAAGTCTGCCGTCGAAAATCAAATATTTCGCTTAAAGTCGTTGTTGACTGAAATTAAAAGTATTACGTTACCCTCTCAAGTAAAGGTAGAGATGAGGACAACACAATAACGACTGATTGACTGAGTAAGTTAATTCATGTTCACTCTTGAATGGGAATTTCTTTAATTATTGGCATCTATATTTGGACGCAGCAACCAACAAGATAGTCCGACCGACCTTTGTTGACGTTCTGGAAAAGACGTTTAACTCCCATGAGCTTTCATGGTTTCTTTATAGAGAACATGTTTTCATTTTGAAAACTTCTTCTTCATAGAAGTTGTCATTCTAAAGTGTGAATACCTAAATTTTTTCTTCGGCGTTTCGCCTGAATTGTAACGGTCGTCGTGAAGGGACTAAGTAAACGTCAATAAACTTATATAATGTACGAGTATATGTATACAAATCGCTAAAGTTTAAAAAAGTTCTTCGTAAAAAAGTTGGACATCATTTTCAGGTATAGGAAATGAAATCTGCCAATTTTAATTAGTTTACTGATACTAACTGTGCCTCTTTATTTTTCTTCTGCCTTGTGATAATACGCACATAGTACGTACACACCTTTACGCAAATCATAAATGGTATTTTTTTTTTCTGGAATAAGAACTATGTAACATTTTACCTTAAAACACGGTTGTTCGATTGATATTTATAGGGCACACGCTTCAAAAGCGAGGACTCTAAAGACATCCAATAAAATGCTTAAAATAAGTTTATTTCAATGTAGAATGCCAGTGGCTAAACGTGCGGATATCTGAAGGGTTCGGCGTGGACGCTGCTATAAAAGAGAATATTAAATCTGTGAAATATTTTCGGCATATAGGAAACTCTGTCGAGCCTTTTCGTCATCCCTACCGCAAAGCCTTAAGACAAAAGTCTACCCGTACGAGTGCGTCCTACCCGTTATGACTTACGGTGCCGGGACGTGGACACTGACGGTGCGACTAGTCCACCGTTATAAGGTCGCTTAGCGAGCTATGGAGAGGGTTTTTTTTTTTTTGAGGAGACAGCGGCAAAACAAAAAACGGTTCGGTTTTTTGTTTATAGACTGACGTCGATATCCCCAAAGTGATAGGCAGAGGTGTAATATTATTACATCCACATTTCGCCATGAAATGTTTAGATCCCACGTAATAGGGGACGAGCCTATTGCCGTTGCCGGGCACATCAGCAGTCTCCGTGCTGCTTCTGAGAATTCGGGAAAACCCAGTAACACTTTTGCCCGACTCGGGAATCGAACCCGGGACCTCCGATCAGCAGTCGCATACGCTATCCACTGGTCACTGGATCACAGAGGATACATCCATCATAACATTCTCATCTTTGATGCAATTTATTGTACCAATAATAATTCTTTAGGGTGCTTGTACACGGTGCATGTAGCTTGAGCATGTTGAGGCACTTGCGCGGGTTATATGCACCGTAAACATATCGTTTAAAAAATTGTGCGGTTCCAGCGACTCGAGCTTGTACCAAAGCGAGCCACCCGCGCAAGTAATTCGCGTGCTCTGCGGCGCGCGCAGGTCACTCGCGCATGTTACTTGTTAAAATAACATTTTTAACATATGATTTTAAAAGAATTTTCGTTCGTCGAGATATTTTGACGCGATTTAAGTTATAAAGCTATCGCGCTATTAGCATGCACATGTACCTAGCTCTTGATTACGAACAAATAACTTGTACACACAACCTGCGCAAGTAGCCCGTGTCTTTACTTGCTCCAGTTATTTGCACCACGTACAAGTACAAGCGAGTAACTTGAACAAGTAGCTTGTGCATATTACTCACGCATGTAACCCGCACCTTTACTTGCTCCAGCTACATGCACCGTGTACAAGCACCCTTAGTCTGTGCTTCGGTTAAAGTGATCCTTGCCTACGGACATTAATTTCCTTTAATACATTCTATATTTTTTTCCATGTCTACCTATTCCTCATCCTTTATAACAATAATCGACGACCGGTTGGCGAAGCGGGAGTGTAAGCGACTGCAACGCCGAAGGTCGCGGGTTCGATTCCCGCTCAAGTCAAACATTTATGTGCATGAACATGAATGTTTGGCTTGGTCTGGGTGTTTCTATGTATATATTTACAAAAAAAAAAGTATAAGTAAACATGTATGTTTATCCATTGTCTAGTAGGTACAAGGTTAAAAAAAAACAAATTACATTCCTAAGGAGGGTTGGCGTCGCGGCGGAGCGGGATAGGGAGCCCACGCGACCTGTCTCCACCCGCAGAACCGGGCGTCGTCGCCGGAGGGCGCTCAACGATCTCCGGCCACCGTGAGTACACGCTAGCGGGCGTCGGGCCTGTTTTTGACTGCCCGCCGTCCGCTAGGCCCGAGAGGCGGCGCACGTGTTCCGCGTGCGCCTCTCGTAGCGTTAGTAGACTACGTCGTTCTTTTCCGCTCGTAGTATGAAAGAGGATGTATGAGGACAAATTATGATGTATGCAGATGGATGCATGCGAGGGACGGGGCCTGCTTCGGCGGGCCAGCTCAGGTGGGGTCGCGGCAGTTATACAAACGTAGTTCCCGTGACCCTGCCATTCAATGGGATCGGATAGATGAACACCATGGTGGTTTTAGTGGGTAGTCCCGGCGCTTCTCGTTGGGGAGTCACCACACTCTCCCTGGACTGAGCCCCTTTAGGGGCCCAGCCTAGGGGGGTAAGCCCGTAAATTGTTTGGTTTCCACCATGAGTCAAAAAAAAAAAAAAAAAAAAAAAAAAAAAAAAAAAAAAAAAAAAAAAAGGTTGGCGTCAGTCAGGCAGCCGGCTAGTAAAAACACATGCCGCTACCCTATTGCAGTATGACCATTTCCAAGTACTATATTTATGAACAAAATTTAAAAATAAGAGAGAGAGATGTGGTACAATACATGCGCAATAATATAATAGATTTTCAACTATATTTTCATGTTCTGAATTCAAACTTTATGACAACTACAATTTCGATTTTTCCTACGGATATTTATAAACAGATGTTGCCAAGGCTGCCGCGCTTTAGGCCACGTTCACATTTATCTGACGTGATCTGTCGTGACGCGACGGAGAGCGATTGCTCTCTGTCGGTTTCATACATTTAATATGAGAGCGTGCACAGTTACCTGAAGGCCAATTCTGGTAATTATATTTGTTCAAATTCCAATATCGATCTAGTCTCGGCGTCATAAATTGTATTCTCGTAACTTAACTGACACTTGAATGAGATCGGCACTACATCGAAAGTTGAACCAAGTGTGAACTAGTGTGAACGGTATTCTGCTAATTATTAGTAGAGCAGGTAAGGTATTTCTAGTTTTTTCACAATGATACCATCGTACATAATATAACCACATGAGTAAATAAACCGAACAGAGAAACAGCTTCTTAAGAGCTTGTAAATTTGTTACCTATTTTGGTAGGGTTGTCACAATAGGTTAAGACAAATCACTTGTTCGGTATACGACATATTCTGGAATGGACAGATTCGTGATTCGGCAGATTCCCAACTCGACAGATTCGTGAATTGGGCAGATTCTTGGACTCGACCGATTCGCTATACGGCAGAAGTACAGTTGTAAATAAAATAGCGAGTGGAACCAAAAAAGCATGCACCTGATACTTTTAAAAGCACGGAATAAAAATATACATTTGTTACCAAGGACACGACGTGATGACGTGATTTATTTGACATTCCCAACGATACCACTAATAGCACGGTAATATAATCTAACAGTATTGTCACTCGGCCGCCTTCGTGAGTTATATACCTACCAGACGCGCCGCATGCGAGCTGCGGCACGATCGCGGCTGTGGGTACTCTTGGCACAGTCCGCACAGTCTAATGGGTACTCTGCTCGAGGCGCGTAGGTATAACTCGAGTTTCGTGCGTTTGTATGGAGTTACAATACTGTTAGATATTATTACCGTGCTAATAGTGTTGAATATTTTTCTGGTAATATTTATGATCTATTTTGCTAATAAACATAGGAATCGCCTTTAGCTATTATGTGCCACTAGTTTTACCACGGGGATAGGTATCTAAAATAAGTTTAAAAAGAAATTGTGTAAGACAAATTCATGTCTACAAAACAAATGACTATAAAATGATCAACCATCGATAGGGCTTACAAAAAACAGGTGCATGCGATTTTCGACCTTATTGACAATTCATGACAAACTTCTTTTTGGTATTTTCTTGCTTTCTGACATTGATACGTTATTAAAATTATAAATTCTGAGTTACGTCAATAAGGTCGAAAATCGCATGCACCTGATTTTTGTAATCCCTATCGATGGCTGATAACTTTCTGATAGTCACTGGTTTTGTAAACGTTAATTGCTTTTATACAATTTCACAACTAATGAGTTCACGAGGATCCTCTGGGGGATCTGACTAGGAGATCCTGGTGGACAACATGCAAACATGTATTTCGTTGCCAGCATTGACAATATTTATTTCAAGATCGAAATACCTATTCGCGAAACTTTTGCTCGAGAAATTCAACAAATGAGATAAAATTATCAGGAGGAAAAAACGAATTAAAAAACCCAATTGTACGTTACCATCGTTAAAATTTTTATAATGTCTGAATTATTTCTGTTATTGAATATAAATTTTTTTAATTATTGAATACCTATTGAAAATAATTCACACGATCCAAGGAACCAATATATTTACTTACCGAAATTTTATTACTTAGTTGTATATTAATTTTAATTTGGCATGTAAACGTATTGGCATCCAATAACCATTCCTATTAATGTATTTTCCCATACAATGGCAAAATTCATGTTTTTGTTTTTGAGTTTTTGACATTACCTCTAAGATCAATAAGAGATTATAAATTGATTATATCGAAATTATACTATAAGGAGATTAAGTGGAGCAGAATACCAATTGTGAGTCAATTCAAAATTAAATCGCAGTTCAGTCAAAATTCAGTGTCAGTGTCTGTTAAATACGACAATTGGCCTTCAGATGTAATATGTCGTCAGGGCGCCTGTCGTGTCGCGACAGACGATATCCCGGTCTGCGACAGAGAGGGATGCGGGGGCGGTACAGCGCGCGATACGACACGTTAGGCAAATTCGCACTGTCTGTTGTAAAGCGTCAGACGGGCGTATGTAATTGTGCGCTATGGTCGACGAACTAATTGACTTCCTTTTTATAATATTATTCTTATACAGTAACTATAGACGAGCTAATTGAAAACGAAATAATATAATCCTATGTAAATAATTTATGGATATAATTGGATATCTACTTAATCTGAATCGGATAATTCATCAAAAACATTGCGAAAGTGTGAACTCACCGAGAGTCAAGATGGAACTGATTCAAAATTGAGATCACGTCAGATAAATGTGAATGCAGCTTTATTCTTGAAGACCGGTTGGCGCAGCGGGAGTGTAAGGGACTGCTAAGCCGAAGGTCGCGGGTTCGATTCCCGCACAAGTCAAACATTTGTGTGCATGAACATGGATGTTTGTCTTGGTCTGGATGTTTCTATGTATAATAAGTATGTATTTAGAAAAAAAATAGTATATAAGTATGTTTATCCATTATCTAGTACCCATAGTACAAGCTCTGCTTAGTTTGGGACTAGATGGTGTTGTGTGAATGTGGTATAATATTATTATTATTCCTTTATTTATTTTCTTCAGATTTCATTTACATTTTATATATACAATAAAAAATAAAATACATTTAAAAATATAAAAAATCCGTGGGATCCCACCAGCAACGAGCATAGGGTCCAAGCTGTCGGTGGTTAGGTCTCCAGAGACAGGAACTTCCTCACAATACGTGCCGTGTCGAGAAGTACTGCCTTTTGCATCAGGCCTTGACCCAAGCACCCAACGCAAGCCTCTTAAGGTGACGATCGAGGCTCTTGGCTATTAGGCCATTAACCGTTACAACTATCGGCACAATAATTGCCGAGTCCACATCCCACATGTCGACAATCTCGTGAGCCAAGTCCAGATACTTAATCTGTTTGTCTTTCTCGGCTTTCACGAGATTCTCGTCATGAGGAATGGTGACATCAACAATTATTGCGAGGCGCTCTGTTGATTATTATTATTATTATTCTATGGCCGCGCTCGTTCGGGGACCGTTTCCTCGCGCGGCAAATGCCTCGCGAGGCTGCTCGCTCTGTGTGGACCCGCCAATTTACATTTTGATTTTCTACTAACCTTTTCACAATCTTTCAAGTTCTTTGACTTTTCTTTCTGTGTCTTTGTATAATTATAACCTAGAACAACCATCTGACATGCATAACGCCTCATCTCATCAGTCTAACGGCTAAGACGTCACGATCCAAACTGGCACGTGACGCATGACGTATTGACGTGGAATTAAGTGCGTGAATTTTTATGCGAAGTGCATGAAGTGTGAGTAAATAAAATTGTGTTTATGTGATCTAAGGGATATGG
Organism: Euclidia mi; assembly: GCA_944739405.2. NCBI lineage: Eukaryota > Metazoa > Arthropoda > Insecta > Lepidoptera > Erebidae > Euclidia > Euclidia mi. The sequence continues at coordinate 6,104,970 of OX123182.2, forward strand.
GCACGTCGATAAAAAATGGGATGTCATTATGTCAGTCACGGTAAACAAAAGATTACGAATGAGGTGATGTTTGTGTTTTTAATTTTTTGGTGTTGGAAATGAAATGTGTATTGACTAACCTCTGAATTCAAAAATTGATCTATCCATTTTTTTAGATTTTAGATCCGTTTTTGACATAAGCTACGTGAAGCATAAAACACGTGAAACACGAATCTCGAATCTCAAAATCCATGGATAGATCGAATACCGAAACCGTAAATGAATTAGTATAATTATATAGTAGTCACCGCACACTTGGCCCAATTTAATATTTTTAACGCCAATAAAATAATATGTAGTTGCTTAAAACCAGAATGAAATTCAATAAAAAAAAAATTATAGATACAGTTTTCAGCCTAGATATACCACAGGTAGTTTACAAATTTATTTTTTATTTATTTATTTTAGGACCACCAGTGGTTATTACAAGAATGCATTCAGAATAATAAAATAAAATAAAATGTTAGTCACTTGCATAACCTTTTAAGGTAGCCACTGCATGCACAAATAAGTGAGTAATATTTAAATAGTTTAATTAGTATTTATGTACATTGATAGTGAAAACAAAGAAAAGGCAGGCCGCTAACTTTAAAAGATTATATAGTCGAACAAATAGTAGATATCGTGAAAAGAACAAATATTTAACGGTAATACCAATGCAGAAAGATCATAGTAATAATAATTATTCAGGATTTAAAAGACACACGAAATACTCGATGTTTCCTAGTCCACATAACAATAAAATAGGTACCCAAATAAATATGTCTAAATGGATAATATTAAAATATGAATCATCAACAATTTAAGTAGATAATAGAAACGAAAAATAAATACAAATATAGTAAATTAAATCAAAAGTACATTACAATTAAGTCACAATTAATAAAATAATAAAATCAATAAAATCAAATCAAATCAAATCAAATAAATAAATTACATTAAAATAAAAATGTTGATTAAGATATTCGTTAATGGATTATTAAATGGCATTTAACTAAACATATTAGCCGACTCCCTTACGGAGCGTGGCTAGTGACTCAAAATTAATATCTACTGACGCGCTGCATCCATTCAATAGTCGGCACATACGCGGAATCACGGAGTTCCAACCAACCTTTGTTCGTCTAAACGGAGCACTAAGCGGTACAATAGGTTTACGGGGATATCTAGATGGCACATTTATTTGTATTTTACTTAATAATCTCGGACAATCTATGTATCCTTTAAATACCTTAAAAAAAACATACACACAACAAAAAAAAGTGCTGGAGTCTGCTCTCGTATGTTTTTAAAGAATATGATAGACCCGTACTCCGACATTTATGTCGAAATACGGGTCTATCATTTAAAAAAGGTAAATTTCATTTAAAAAAAAATTATTTCTAGCCTAAGCGCGTGGACGGCAAAGTGCGGTCTCCATATCTGAAAGCAAATCGACGTAGGTACATAACAGACTAACACCCAAACAGTGCGACAGTATACAGATTTGTGTTACTTTTCAGTGGAAAAGAAACACGTGCAATGTGCATGGGACAACTACAAAACTAGAACTTGCTTTTATTTTTAAAACTAGCTATTCACTGCGGTTTAAATCAACGCGACGTTATTTTCTGTTATTTTTATTTTCCAAGTTAGTTAAATTGGTTTAGATGAGAAAATGTTATTTTAAAATTATGTACGTTCTTTTTGTAGGCAGCGATAGCCTAGTGTGGCATTCGGTCTATTGAAAAGTGTATTCTGGTTAGTTAATATTTTTCCGAGCTAGAACCTCATACATTTATGTTTCTAAGGTAAAATGTAGCCTATATGTAGCTCTGCAGTCAAAACAACATAGCCTCTAGCACCGAATACGTGGCGGACTAGTTATAGTTGGTCGTGGGTTTTACGCACTTAGCCACTTATTTGGGCCATTATGCGTAAGTGGCGACTTGATTGACGCCGACTACTCATACCACCTTAGCTCCTTGAAGAAAGCCATTAGTTGGCTGGTGTCGGTCAAAGCCTCACACATGGTTCTGGGGTTGTTCAGCAGCTTTGCCCGTTGATCGCTTACACTTGTGCAGTGCAGAATGACGTAAGAGGGTGTTTCTTCGGTTTTCTTGCAGCTCCTGCACAGTGGGCTGTCCGTAACGCCTATGTTGAATAGGTGCTTGTTGAGTGGACAGTGGCCGGTTATTATGCCTGTCAGATGCTTAAGTGTTTTTCTATTAGAATGCAGCAGCTTGTGCGAGAGTCGCTTGTTCAAGCAGGGGATAGCATCTTTTGTTTGTCTGCATTCTTTAATGTCTGCCAACTGTTTTTCGTGTTCATGTGCGGTTCTCACGCGTAGCCACGTTTTGAGTTGGCTTGACGGTATCGGTACAATCGGCTCGGGTCCCATTATCATTGTGTTTGATCCTTACCGTGCCAGTTGGTCTGCGGCGTCATTGCCTGCGGAATTGCTGTGGCCTTTAATCCATTGCAGTGTAACCCGATTCTTCTCTGCAATCTTTTGCAGCTCTAGGTGGCATTCCATGATGAGGCCACTGTTAAAGCAGTTGCTGCCGAGAGCTTGTAGTACAGAGACACTGTCCGTGATAATGCGTATAAACAGGTGACTTACGTTCCTAGACGCGATTGCTGTTGCGGCTCTTGTGATCCCAACACACTCGGCTTGGAATATGGTGTTAAGAGTGCCAGGGGATGTTGAGATATTGATATTTAAGTCATGGGAGAATACGCCCGCACCTGTCCCATGCTTCGTTTTTGAGCCGTCTGTGTATACTCTGACTTCGTGTATATCAGAGCTGTCTTTGTGTTCCTCCTGTAATTGGATGCGATATTTTTTGTCAAAGACAAAAGTTTTAGGGATAAGATCGCAAGCGGCCTCTAGCATCGGGATCTCTTTGGCTAAGGTCCCTTTTAGGCGTGCGTGGGTAATTCGATCATCCTTTCTCCACAGCCCGAGCTTGTCTAGACGGATTGCTGCAGCGCCAGCTTCCTGCTGGATCATTAGGTGCAGCGGTCTTAGGTCCAGTAGTATCTTCAAAGCGGCTGTTTGGGTGGTCTTCATGCAGCCTGTTGTGGCCAAGCAGGCTTGGCGTTGAAGGCTCTGTAGCATTTTTATGATTGTGCTTAGTTGCGTGCATGGCCACCACACTGCTGCACCATATGTAAGTATGGGGCGTATAATGGCAGTGTAGATCCACACGGTGATAAATGGTTTAAAACCCCATTTCTTGCCTATGACGTGGCGGACTAAACGAGAATCTAATAAATCTAATTTGTTTTTGGTATAAACACGCGACTGCTGTAGCACTCAGATTCTAAACAATACTAGCTAAGAGGTGAGGCGGTCGCTTAAACCATTACGCCGACTGTGTAATGAAATTAATTCAAATCTGCTCTATTCATTATCATGTTAGCCTAGAGTCGTGCACTGCTAGACATAGGCCTCCCCCAAGGTTCTCCACACAGACCGATTTTGAGCCGCCCGCATCCAACCGCTTCCCGCAATCTTAACCAGATCGTTGGTCCACCTTGCGGGAGGCCTACCCCTGAGGCGTCGTCCGGTACGTGGTCGCCACTCTAGAACCCGCCTGCCCCAAAGGCCACTTCGGCCTGGCTAATCTGCTCTTAACAAAAATTAAATAAACCGGTCAAGTGCGAGTCGAACTCACGCACCGAGGGTTCCGTACAAACCTGTAGGTATATATAATTATTAAAATAAAAGGTATATATAATTATTTCCTCTTTTGCTTTTTTATAGTTTAGGATAGTTTAGTTATATTATTAGCTTTATTTTATTGTACATAATTATGTTACTCTTACTTGTCTGAATCTACTTATAAAATAAATCCATAATATTATAAAAAAAATATATGTGATGTAACTAAAAATTTAAGGCTTTCGAAATTTTTCCTATGTGATATAAAACGTTGCTTTATGTCAAATTTCAAGATTCTAGATAGACTGGAAGTACCCTTTAGTTTTGACTTGAGCATTTGATATGAATTTCAATGTTATATCTCTACGGGTCCATGAGGAACGGGCGGAGCAACCTTTAAAATTATTAAAAATATTTAAACTATATGATGTACCTACAAAATTACGTTTATTTGCAATTTTTCTTTTATCTGTGCTATAAGACATTGCTTCGTGCCAAATTTCAAGCTTCTGAGTTCAAGGGCAGTACCCTGTAGGTTTTGATCCCCTTGCGAGTAATTTCGAGTTTGATAATATGCTTAAATTGCTTTTTCAGTTGATTGCGTTGACATAGAAGTTTGATTTTATTACAGCTTCACGGTGTTATAGACCTTAGTATTTGATATGAATTTCAATTTAATAACTACGCGTTCATGAGGAAAGGGGTAGTAACTTTAAAAATTTTAAAAATGTTTATATTATATGTACTTATGATGCAACTAAAAATTTACATTTCTGGAAATGTTTCCTTAATCTGTGCTATAAAAAGTTGCCTCGTACGAAATATTAAGATGCTAAGTTCACGGGAGGTACCCTGTAGGTTTTGATTCCCTTGTGAGTTTCGAAAATTTGCGAGAATTTGGCATGAACAGCTGTATCTTTTGATTGCGTTGGCTTAGAAGTTAGTTATTATATGATGTAACTTAAAAATTTGCGGCTTTCGCAATGTTTCCTTTATTTATGCTATAAAATGTTGATTCGTACCAAATTTCAAGAATCTGAGTTCGCGAATTACCCTGTAGGTTTTGATTCCCTTGCGAGTTTCGAAAATTGCGGAAATCTGCAGCATAAACCGCTGTATCTTTTGATTGCGTTGGTTTAGAAGTTTGATATTTTCACTGCTTCATCGAACAGTAGACTTAACTATATATATATATGATATAAATTTCAGTTTGATACCTTCACGCGTTTCTGAGAAAATGGGTCTTGACAGACGGACGGACATCAAAGTGATCCTATAGAGGTACCGCTTTTCATTTCGAGGTACGGCACCCTAAAAAGAAAATAGGAGCCTATTACGATTTACTATGGTTATGACACGTATATAATAAAGCTATTAAAACCAAATCACACTATCAATTCTGCAGCAATCCCTAAAACCAATAGAACAAATTAGCGATTGGTTTGGTAGTTCGCGATCGTTAACAACTTATCTCGGTTTAGTTCGGTGGAGGTTAGTCACCTGTATTTAATCATCATAAAATTATGATGATTAAATAGACGTGACTGAGGTGATTTACCGCTTATGCTTTAAGGCACCACCCTAACAAAGTGCGAGTTGGCAGATAGGACGAATCCTTTGAGAATATTATCGAGAACTCACAGAAATACAGGTTTGCTCATGAAGTTGTACCTGGCAATATTCATAAAGTCTTCGACATCACCCCAATTACGATCGAAGACCGAATAACAATAAAGCTTTAATTTATTTGTTTCAAACATTCTTGCTAAAATTCTTTCTGCAAACAGGATAGCACTAGAATGATGACATTGGCATTAATCTATAATAATTAGCCAAGATTTTAGTACGCTTGCGGTTCTAAACTCAACGAACAATCGTCGATCAAATTAGTGACGGTTGAAAAAAAAGCAAGGTTTCGGACCTTTCCATTATTTAAGGCAGAGCGCAAACGTGGACACTTTTGAGTCTGATATCAGACACAAGCTACCGATAAATATTTAATTTCTATAGAACCAGTATGAAATTATCTGCTCCCTGGGCATACGTGTGTCCAGTTGCTTCCACTTAACACATACTCAATAACGATAAAAAATGATCGTTGTCGGTAACTAGAAACCAAAACTTATCCGTTGAAGACATTAATAAACTTCTTTACAATTGTACTGAGCTGCGCAAACGGAGGAGTTGCATTCGGTGGCAGCCTCCTGTATGCGACACAAGCCACGCACACTGAACAGGTGGCGCAGGAGTACGGGTGACGCAGGGGCATGGGCGAAGCGACAATCTCACGTTAAACAAGCCAAGCAAGCAACGAATTGTAGTCAAAAGTAGCGACTGGTAACTGTGTCCAATTGCCACCACCGGGCACAGCAACTACAGTTCTCTGTGATGGTGTGCCGTGTCGGCAGCAAAAAGTGTCTACGTTTGCGCAGGCCCTAAAACGTCCAGTCCCGCATCCGAAATCGGTGAGCATGTTTGAAAAGAGTGATGAATGTAGGAGGTTTGTAAGGATAGAAACATGGCGCTCTGTTGTCCCTACATGCCCTGATAGGAAAAAGCGTGAGTATATTATATATGTACAGTTTAAATCACATACTGTATTTAAACTGCAAACGAAATTCTTCAAACCAATCTAGTAAACAAACACAAACAATATTTTGTGCATTCAAATATTTCCATACGAACTACGTGTAGTTCCACGTATTCTCAAACGTACGCCGCGTTATGTACCGTTTAAAGCTAAATTAACATAACTACCTTATGCATAGTTAATCTCGACAGGTTCCCCGCGCACCACACCTCCGCGACACTGGGATAACTTGTTATTTTTGATTGAGTGCTGTTATAATATACGATTTCACAAAATATTCTGGGAACCGAAGCCAGCTTGAGTTGCGTAGATTAAGCGGTAGTCGTATGCGAACGATCAGTGCAACCTTATAAAGATGACAACGCCCAGTTTTCATGCTTCGCTTTTGGTGCTCAAAATCTTAGCTAAATTAAAGGGCAGGGCTCTCTCAGCACTGCCCTTTAATTTAGCTAAAAAACTGAAGATCAAGCTCACTGGCGGGCCATACGCTGATGGTGAAAGCTAAGTGAAATGTAACAATCTACACTAAAAGAGGAGTTTGCTTGTTTGTTTAAACGCGCTTATCTAAGGAACTACTAATCCAAATAATTGATTGAATAATTATTATTGTGTTGGATAGCTTATTTATCGAGGAAAAGGAGGCAAAATGACGCGTGTTGTACCGCGGGCTCATCTATAACCTGTAATAATAAAGCTGAATTATTTAATTGTTTGAATGCAGTTATCTCAGGAACTACTAGCACTTAATAATGCGTAAGTAACAGCGGCTCAGCCAGTGATGTATAAAATCGTATCGTTTCCATATCGTTACATATAACGAAGGACTTCGGTGTAATTGATCTAGTTCCCCCGAGCGGTACGTGCGTCGCTGCGTCAATCAAACCGAGATAAGTTGTTAACGATCGCGAACTACCAACCTATCGCTAATTTGTTCTATTGGTTGAGAATTGCTTCAGAATTGATAGTGTGATTTGGTTTTGACAGCTTTATAATATACGTTTCATTACCAGACTAAAAAAAGTTATAGTGAAACAGTGCGACAGATTTTTTCTTTATTGCAAAATAGTAGTATAGATATTGGAATGCATAAAGGGCTTACTGGTTTAAGCGACGCAGCGACAGTCTCACCACTTAGCACTGCACCAAATGTTCAATTCAAAACAGTATGATGAACAAATTATTGTTTCGAGTCTGGGTGTTCCCAGTGGATTCTCGTTTAGTCCGCCACGTATTCGGTGCTAGAGGCAGAGTGGATTTCGTTTAGTAGTCCGTAGGTAAGTTTCGATTGGATCCAGTTACAAACTAGTGAGTAAATAGATATAATATAGACTATTATTCGATATGACGTTAACTTAACTCTAACACAAAAACATTACTTAATCACAGAGGCATCGAACTTCAACCCTCTCGCACATTCACCTTAACTTCTTCTACTAGGTACTGTCACCTAATTCTTATACCGTCAACTCGTCACAGAACAACACAATGGAACACAATCAACTTCCAGGCACAATGACGTCACACTAATCTCATTTGTAATCGCGCACAATCGTACCTATTCGCCCTCTCGCACATTAACCTTAACTTCTTCTACTGGGTACTGTCACCTAATTCTTATACCGTCAACTCGTCACAGAACAACACAATGGAACACAATCAACTTCCAGGCACAATGACGTCACACTAATCTCATTTGTAATCGCGCACAATCGTACCTATTCGCCCTCTCGCACATTAACCTTAACTTCTTCTACTGGGTACTGTCACCTAATTCTTATACCGTCAACTCGTCACAGAACAACACAATGGAACACAATCAACTTCCAGGCACAATGACGTCACACTAATCTCATTTGTAATCGCGCACAATCGTACCTATTCGCCCTCTCGCACATTAACCTTAACTTCTTCTACTGGGTACTGTCACCTAATTCTTATACCGTCAACTCGTCACAGAACAACACAATGGAACACAATCAACTTCCAGGCACAATGACGTCACACTAATCTCATTTGTAATCGCGCACAATCGTACCTATTCGCCCTCTCGCACATTAACCTTAACTTCTTTTACTGGGTACTGTCACCTAATTCTTATACCGTCAACTCGTCACAGAACAACACAATGGAACACAATCACGTGATCGCACGTAATCGCACGTAATCATACGAAACTCGGCCATTAATAACTACGTAATATATTGTTTTGTTCATGAAGCTGGCTTTTGTGGATTATGGAATGTCTATATTTTATACTAGCTTTCGACTGCGGCTTTGACTCGGCTGTAAATCAAAGTTAAAATACATGTGTTGTCTTAAGGCTAGCGTCCACTAGGCTCGCCGAGCCGAGCCGAATCGAAACGCAGAAAGTCGCCTCCTATATATTTCTATGAACCTGCGTTCATTAGCGACGAGCTGCGGCGCGCCGAATCGAATCTACCGCGCGCATCGCTCGTCAGGCGAATTTCTGCGGCGACGCGTTTCGACTCGACTCAGCGCGCCTTAGTGGACGCGGGTCAGCGGATGAGTGTAGACGGGTAGGTACTACATGGCGTAAATACCTACATAAAAAGTTATCGAAATGAATGAAGGGCTGTTAATTTCGCTAGTTCAGAAATATACTGAACTTAATGATCATGACTGCCTCATTAGTCTCGCGGCATAAATGTGCACGTGAGATTGGGAGGTCTCGGGTTCGATTCCCGGGTCGGGCAAAGTGTTATTGGGTTTTTCCGTTAGGAAATTCTCAGTAGCAGCACGGAGTCTGGTAATGTACCCGGTATGGCAATAGGCTCGCCCCTTATTACGTGGGACCTGAAAATTCATGGCGAAATGTGGGTGTAATATTACACCTCTGGCTACTCCTTCGGGGATACAGGCGTGAGTCTAAAAAAAAAATTATGACCATGAAGATACTCATTATCATGACGAGCAGCGTAGACAAAATATATGGGAAGAAATAGCGGAAATAATGAACGAATTTCAAACAAGAACATTTCTTCGTCCGAGCTATCCATCATTAACAACACAAGCACAACCTGCAGCAGCCAGTCGCCGACTGCTGGCTTCGATTCGATTCGTCTGTAATGAACGCACCCGGATAAAATGCGACTCGGCGCGATTCGACGCGGTTCGAATGTAGTCGACGCCAGGCTTTATACTACACTAGAGGATGCCAAGTAGGTACGCCCACACATTCTTTTTTTTTAATTTAAACGTATTTACCAATCCCTAGCGAGTTTCGGGAAATTTCAACATAGTGCACCCCTGCGGTCGTCAAGTAATCTACATGCCAACAGCTTCTTGCGGCTGTGCGTTATCTGTCAGTCAGTCAGTAATCCTTCTCACACGGATGAGGATTTAATATTTATCATAGAACGAAATATAAATAGCTTTGATTTATATTTATTAAATGGCTTATTATTGCTCGTATTTTGCCTTCTTTCTAGACTGCCATTATATGACGCAGTTCTCTATTCTCTAGTAGTCTAATCATTAACTGTATTGAAATGCGATTCGCACATGCGAATCTAACACACTATTCATTCCAACCTGCATGTCTAATTTATTCGAAAATAAACTTTTACATAAAATAATATTTTTACAAAATGCTACAACGTATTTTAGAAAATTGCCAAGTTTGCGTGAAATCGTATTCATAGAATTTAATGTAATATTTAGTTTAGAGTTGAATACAGTGGTACGATGGATGATGAAATAGATTTTTCATGGAGCCTCGCCGCGGGAGGAATACTAATTTGTTCGCTGTCATAACTGTGAAGAACAGTTCGCGTGATTGGGTTATGGGTAGTATGTCTCTATTATAGAGGTGCGATTTCGGGATATTGATCAATTTGTAAAGGCATTTTAAAGATACGTCGTCTCACAAGTAACTCTTGTAGAATTATGTTGTCCGTTCGCCCGGCTATTAGAAGTTATGCTGGTAGCTTATTGGCGCCGTTACTACAAAAGTATATTAAGATCCGTAACAGATTTATTCATTTAGTTTGTGTGGGCTATCTGGCTCGTCGTTCGGCTGTTACGTGGTACCTAAAAAATAATTACATGAAGAAATGTGGGTGTAATACTTTATATCTGCCTACGTGTATTTATAAAAAACAAAGCAACTATTGCTTAGTGCCAGAGATGGCAAATAAAAATCGTTTTAAACTTAAACTTAAAAGTACTGTATCGCTGGTACAATTATAGTCAAAGTGGTCAAAGTCACACATGTAGCCCAGGACAAAAAATATCTATATGTCCTGTGTGTTGAATAGAAAGAAAATACATCAAATATTTGATTCAATATATGTAATTCGAAATATCGAGACTATCCGCACAAATCCTAGTACTATGGTTAACCTTATTCAGAAATAATATTTCGCTTCACTGAATTCTTTTCACTAACATTTTGCCAATTGCACAAATACTTGTACATATTTATGCATAATAACCATAGTCTTATTCAATTATGCATATATTGTAGCTATTCTTGTAGAAATACTACATATATATGAGATTGACACTATATTGGAGAAACGTAATAAAAGAAATAGAATTTTGTAACTTATTCTTGTATAACTGTAATCTTAATATATAAAATCCTTGCGTTACTGACTGACTGACAGACACGCTACAGCCGAAACTATTGGGCGCAGGAAGCTGAAATTTGGCATGTATGTTCCTTGGGGACCGTAGGGGTGCACTAAGAAGAGATTTCCCGAAATTCTTATGGGATCGGCCAAAACGGGTAAATTAAAAAAAAATGCAGGCATAGCTGCTGGCGTCCTCTAGTCTTCAATAAATCAAATACTTTATGCGTTTGTATGTTTTGGATAATAATAAAGCTAGAATATTAGAATTACTATTCTGAATAATCCGAAATGTTTTTGATTAAAATATTTATATTCATTGTATTTATTTGTTATGAAAATGTAAATAAGAGGTATTTTCATCTGTGTGAATATATACAATTCTTCTATTACTGACTGACTGACATACAAATAACAGCCGAGACTATTGGGTACAAGAAGCTGAAATTTGGTATATATGTCCCTTGGAGAGCATAGGTGTATGACGAAATTCCCCGGGTTAGCTGTTCTGTGTTCAGGTTAGCTGCGGGCATCATGTATCATAACTTATGTATTTTAAATTATGTTTAGGGGGTTCGTTACCTACGCTACAAATCTTTGTAAGATAAACGTGATTATGTATTACATGTTTGAATGCAACTAATTCCGTTTATGACCGGGTCTAAAATATTATTATTAATTTTCTTCTTTGTAAAAATTTGCCAATATTTTACAAACCCTTACGTCTAAGAAAGCATGAAATAAGTATGAAAGGCACTCAAATTAAGCTAATTACAATACAGTATGCTATATTTTTTTTTAAGTCGTACAAACTGACGCACTCTTATAGAAAATTCAGATTTGTATTTAATTGCTCCATATATAATTATGGTTCTTTCAATCAATTAACACGTAACCAGGCCTGGCGCACTTCGCATTTTAGGTACAAACTTACAAGTACCTCGGCCGACCACGTCGACGTGGTTGGATTTAGTGGGTTGCCGCGCGCCGCTCACATTAGACGTCACGCAACGCAACGAGTGCGACCGCTCCGTATTCTCACGCGCCGTGTTCATACACTGTTCAAATTATATACCTAAACGCCTTTAACAACAAAAATGTATCATCACAAGTCTAATGCAAAGTATTGCTCAATTAACTGTGTGTCGAAAGCGACTTGAAAATTTGATTTTATTTTATTTATATTACGAGAGCAACTTGAAAATTGGATTATATGTTTGTTGAGATATCTTAACGATTATGGTGTCAAATTAAAGATCTAGTTCAAAAACCATTTTATCTGTTTGAATCATGTAAATCGGTCCATGCGTTTAGGAAATAACTAAGAATCAGTATAGTAAAAATGTAAACAACCAGAATTTTTGTGGTATTTGTTCTACGAGCTCAAATAGTGGGATAGGATACTTATATGATAATTATTTATAATTAGGTACGTGGTCAAGTAGGTAGATAGACGATGAATAAATATTATAGTTGCAGCGGCAAGTCAACAACCCTAGCGCGCCACTCCGCGCCAGATAGTGACAGCGTTATGTGTTAGAAAAGAAAGGGAACGGTTAGGTTAATATCGCATTAGGCACTGAGTGCTTATGCGAGTTGAATTGCACTTTGTTGCTTAGTAGCAAGAGTCGCAAATTCAATAAATTGGTTTGACAAGTGAATCTTCGGTACGTTAGTACTATTCTTTATTCTGTGACGTAACACACGCGAGTTTATATTTATAATTTTCTAAATTTTTCAGCTTACACTTACGAAACCTTCTCATTACTGAAAAATACCTATTAATAGTGATACGTGATTTTAATATACTATACATTCTATGTACAATAATAAAAGTCTGAAAACACGAACTAAAATTTCCCTATGCCCAATTCAGCGCAGCTACGCAGAATAAAACAATCTGACGTCGGAGGCTTCGAAGGTGCGCACCGCTTTACAATTGTGTGAACACTAAAAAGGTAATCAATGACTTCGGCCGGATTAGAACCCCGTCACCCATGTCGTAAGCCGAACAAATAGGGGACAAGGTTATTTGTTAAGAAAAGGATTTGCCGAGAACTCGGCGCCATTTAAAATAAAAATTGTTCTGTGACTTTTTGCGCTGGCAGCTTGTGATAAAATTTAACTAGCTTGGAGACCTTAGGGAATACGTTATTTGACGTCTTATTTCATATTACGGTACATTATAAACCTTTAACTTACTCATAGAGTTTCTGCGCTATTGGCAATTCGACGCCGATTTTAAATAATTTGTGACCAGCTATTGGTCATAATTATTATTATGCCTAGTGACAGAGGAGTTTTGCACTTTCCAAAGGCTAAAGAAATTTAACGCGTACTCTATAGCAGATTTACTAGATCTCGCTTCTAAATAAATCGAATTATATCGGCGTGGTCGTAGTGAGTAAGCTTAAATGAATTTCTAGGCGTCTCGTCTCCTCCATCAAAACCACGAAGTGAAAATCAAGTAGTGGAGAGAACCCGCAACCCCTAGCTCGAGAATACGGAAGTCTTTACTTTTAGATCTTATAACATAAATGTACAGTTAACGTACAGACGTTTAGCTTCCGTACGCATTTTGCTTACATGCGCGACCTACATTACTTTTCTTTATAACGTGTACCTAATAATAAGTATAGTTAGTTGATATGTCGATCGCCGCGGATTAGCATCTAAATCGTAACAAGTGTAATACTAACAATAACTTTAGAAATAAACTGTGATTTAAGTGTAATCTGTGGTTTGTGTCAACTCAACCCATAACTCTAACTTCAACTTCAAACAACCTCGACTCTCTGCACCATACAGCGTGGTCCTTCGTAAGGTAATTAGGTGGGATTCGGTAAGTGCATTAAGATACTTATTGATATCTAGCTAAACAACTGGACTAGTACCTGCAGCTACACAGCTCTATGTGTGCTCCAACTATAACATTTACGTCAACTTCAACTTAATACATACATCAAACAACAATGGGAAAGAGCGTCGAGGAACTTATCAACCAACAAGAAATTATCTTCAACAACCTGAAACAACTATGCATTAACTATAAAAAGGATAGCCCTGATAGGAAAACCTTAGCGTACTTGGAAGAACGTCTTTCTCGGCTTAATAGTCTATGGGAGAAGTTTGTTCACAACCATCAACTTTTAGAAGAATGTGGCGTAACAGACATCACATACTTTACGGAAAACGTTTTTAATGAAACAAAGAAGATGTATGAAAACGTTTTGCACGATATGCTGAAACGGAAGGCGGAATTGCCTGGTAACAGCTCAAGCAAAGATTTGCCTCCTACTACACCAAAGAAGGATAATGAAAACAAACCCTCTCGGTTTACTTTCAGTGACATTGACTTCCATGTGCCACCTCGGGATGCCAAAGAAACATCTGAAAAGCAACAGGATCTTCTACGACAGCAATATTGTAATTTTAGAGCGTTTGAACGTACCGTGGAAAAGATGACCTTTGATACGTCAATGGAAAAGTGGGAGCTAGAAGATAGCTTGAATACTCTGAAAACTAAATGGGAACACATAGAAAAGGCGAACTGGGAACTAGATTATATGTTACAAGAAGAAAACGTAGTATACAAACAGAAATTTTTGGCTATAGAAAACATTTACGACACTTTACGCAAGCAATTGCAACATAAAATATGGAATAACGCGCACTACGAGAAGGCAACACCGAAAATCGTTATACCAGATTTTTATGGTAATTACAACCAGTGGCTGACATTTAAAGACCTCTTCATGGAGAGTGTCCATAACAACCCGTCGCTCTCGAAGGCTCAGAAAATGCAGCATCTGAAAACAAAGCTCAAAGGGGAGGCGGAAAAACTTGTGCAACATCTAGGCATCAGTGCCGACAACTACTCTTCCTGTTGGGACATAATATCACACCGCTATGACAATAAGCGTCTTCTCTTTACATCTTACATGAATACCATGCTGAATCATCCTATAATTCAACACGCGAGTGCAGCGTCCGTAAGAAAACTGCACGATGTCATGCGGGAATGTCTAAATGGTCTCATTAACATTGGGGTAGATATATCAAAATGGGATCCAATTATTGTTCATCTTTTGGTACAGAAGCTAGACCATGTTTCCTATAATGAATATGTTAAAGACCTGAAGGAGCCCAGAGGACTGCCCGATTTAGACGAATTCACAAAATTCTTGGAATCGGCATTAGAGGCATTACAAGAGAATAACCAGCAGAAAATGTCCCATTCGAACAAAACTGTAATTCCTTACAAATCGAATAATACATCGCAAGTCCGTAACAATAATTATAAATTGAATAACGCTTCGAGGTCAGCGTACTTTAACAAGCCACAATTAGCGCAAAAAACCTTCTTCACTACAGCCAAATATTGTCCAATCTGCAAAACCGATCATGTGTTAATGCAATGCGACAAATTCGTAAACATGAACACACAGGCGCGTCATGACACAGTTCGTAACTTGCATTTATGCAAAAACTGTTTGTTTAGTCATGGTGAACAGCACATTGCTGTTCACCATGACTAAACAATGTCACGAAAGAGATGTAAATTATGCAACAAAGCGCACCATACTCTAATGCATGAAACTGAAAACCGTCGAGCAACATCGGCGTCAACTCCAAACACTTCGCCATCATCTCCAAACACTTCGCCATCATCCACGAATTCCCATGTAGTTAACAATCTAACTAACGAAATGAAAGAAGTCTTGTTACCGACAGTACTTCTGAAAGTCAAAAACATTGACGGGGATTACATTACCTTAAGGGGCTTGCTGGACCAAGGATCCCAAGTTAGTTTGATATCGGAAGATGCAGCTCAGCGTCTTAGATTGCCACGGAAGAAACTCAGCGCGGTAGTGTCCGGTATTGGGTCACTTTCCGGGAATAGCAGAGGTTCTATTAATTTGGAATGCACATCCATTCATTCAGATTACAACTTTAACGTAGAAACTTTGGTAATGAGAAAGCTAATGAGCAATTTGCCAACTACAACCTTTACCATTGAAAACTGGGATTATTTACAAAGCTTGAAATTAGCCGATCCTCGCTTCAATGTGTCAGGCCCAATCGATCTTCTTTTGGGTGCCGACGTCTACTCGGAACTAATACTGAACGGAGTTATGAGGAGTGACAACAACGTCCCTGTGGCGCAACAAACCAGAATAGGATGGATCTTATGCGGCAACGTAAAAACATTCAAGTGTTTCATTACGCTCAATAACATAGAGGATATGTCACGTTTCTGGGAGAGTGAAGACATTGCTGAAACTACAACATTAACTAGCGAGGAACAATACTGTGAACAATTTTACAAATCAACAACTAAGCGATTAGACACTGGCGAATATGTTGTCAAGATGCCTATGAAACAGTCTGGTAACTTTAATTTAGGTGCTACAAGACCTCAAGCAACAGCCCAGTTTCTACAGCTTGAGCGAAAAATGCTAACAAACAAGAGCCTCAACGACGAATATAAGCGCTTCATGGATGACTATATTGCCTTGGGTCACATGAGACGTGTCCCTGCTGAGGGCAGGAACAAAGATCACGTCTACTTACCTCATCACGGGGTGTTGAGAGCAGAGTCAACGACAACCAAACTGAGGGTTGTTTTCAACGCTTCATACAAAACGAAAACTAACAGCAGTCTCAATGACATGATGTACTCAGGCCCAAATTTGCAAAAGGATATTTTTACCCTGTTAACAAATTGGAGAATTTTCAAATACGTCTTTACGTCTGATATAGAGAAGATGTACAGAAATATATGGCTGGCTGAAGAACAAAGAAACTTACAAACTATAATATGGAGATCTTCTCAGATGGAACCTTTACAGGAATGGGAACTTTGTACAGTAACATACGGTATGAAAAGCGCCCCCTACCTCGCGATGCGCACACTACATCAACTCGCAAACGACGAAAAGGGTAATTACCCGGTGGCTGCAAAGACTTTACAGAACTATTTCTACATGGATGACTTAGTCTATGGCCAAGACAGCTTGGAGTCAGCGAAAAAATTAGTTCAGGAAATGGTTGAGCTACTGAGAAAAGGAGGTTTCAATTTAAGGAAATGGACTAGTAATGATGTTCGTATCTTAGAAAATCTAGACGCGGATCAAAAGCATGACAAGCAGAACATAAACTTCACACCGGGACAAACAACGAACTCAACACAAATAAACAAAACGTTAGGCATGAGTTGGAACCAAATCAACGATAACTTTGTTTATAATTGGCAGTTGCCTGCAAGAAAGAACGTAACAAAACGCATACTGCTAGGAGAAATTAGTAAATTATACGACCCACTTGGGTTCCTCTCGCCTACAACAATAAAGGCTAAACTACTGTTCCAGAAAGTATGGGTCAGCAAGGTCGAGTGGGATGAACGCCTGCCTACGGAGATAGTTCACGAATGGGAAATGATAAGAAAAGATCTTCCTTTCATCAATAACATTTCTGTCCCACGGTGGTTGCAGTGTACCAACGAATCTATTGAGATACACGGGTTCTGTGACGCGAGTGAAAAGGCCTATGCCTGTGTTATCTACAGCAGAGTAACGAATTATCACGGTGATTACATAACAACTATAATTGCCGCTAAGACCAAGGTGGCCCCGCTCAGTAAAAAGATTTCGTTACCTCGCTTGGAACTCTGTGGCGCGCTATTGCTCGTTAAACTTATCGAAAAGATCAAAATTACGCTTTCAACTAAAAGGCTACATATACGATGTTGGAGCGATTCAAAAGTAGTGTTGGCATGGTTGAAAGGTGACGTACACAGATGGGAGAGATTTGTTGCTCATAGAGTAGCACAAATAAACAACTGTATTCCTGCCAGCCAGTGGGACTATGTTAGGTCGGAAGAAGTTTGGCGTACTCTCACTTGTACTTATGACTATGATAGCAATGACGTGGATAAACTCAATTGAAACTGCACCTGTCGCACCAAACTTTGTAGTGACACAGATACAAAATGATCACCCTATATACTTTGATGACGCTGGAAAACTCCAACTAATACATGATGAGTGGACTCTTGTGGTATACTACAATTTAACATCATACTGGCATGCAACAAATAAAATCAACTACCACATCGAACAAATAGATAAGCTTTGTAGCAGGATATCCTACGAATATACAGCTTGCGAAGCTGTTGTCAACCACTTGCAAAACGAAATGCGGCATCTAACCGAATACAACACCATGCTTTTATCGCAGCATTCGAGGCAAAGAAGAGGCTATTTCGACGGCGTTGGCAGTCTAGCAAGAACACTATTCGGTGTCCTAGACCAAGACTTTGCCAAAAAATATGAAAGGGACATTCAAAATCTACACGATAACGATAATTATTTGCTCCAATTAATGAGGAATCAGACACTTATAATAGAATCCGAAAACAATGTTATTAAAAGTAATACCGAATTCATGAATAGACAACTGGATATTATGCATGCCTACATGAACAAAACGAGTATTATTATCTCAAAAATAGACAACAAGGCACAAATGCTATTCACGGCAAATGATATCAACTTTGCTGCCGTGACGTCAACATTGATATTGAACAACTTGAACCGAATACAAGAAATGCTTATGAACGCTCTCGGCAACATCTACAAGGGGCATTTGGATACACATCTGTTTTCAGCATCTCAATTGATTGAACAGCTCAATATCATATCCGGAAAACTACCACAAGGAGTTTCTTTACCAGTTCAAGATATCCAAAAGGATTACAAGCAGATTTTGACTTGATTTATGTGAAGGCGCGATTGACAACCAATTA
Source organism: Euclidia mi (assembly GCA_944739405.2). Classification (NCBI taxonomy): domain Eukaryota; kingdom Metazoa; phylum Arthropoda; class Insecta; order Lepidoptera; family Erebidae; genus Euclidia; species Euclidia mi. The sequence continues at coordinate 6,123,644 of OX123182.2, forward strand.
CATACTATTCGAATTACACATTCCTTTGTTAAGTGACGGAGACTACAACATATACCGTGTAATACCCATACCATTCCAAAGCGAAGGACATTTGAGAATAGTAAGACCTGAATCAAAATTCATAGCCATTAACTTCATGAAAAACTGCTACATAACAATGGAAGAGCAGGACATGCACCAATGTAACTCGTACGGAGAAGACAGGTATATATGCATTTCGAGGCAGCCTGTATACAGCTTACATGACAAAAACGCACCTTGTGAAGCTAAAGTTTTTAGCCAACAAACATCATTGTCATGCGTCATCGATGATGTAACTTGCAGGGAGACCTGGGTCAAACTACACCAACCTAACCTGTGGCTGTTTACGTTATGCGATAAAAAATTGATGCGCGTCACGTGCAGCGATCAAGTTACACCGGCGGTCATTGACGGAACTGGTGTCTTAGCATTGAAACCTAAATGCATACTACAGAAAAAGGATGCTACAATATTTACTTACAACCAATTAGGAAGTAAATATTACATGGAATCAAATATCAACGTGCCAACAATAAATTCAACTATAAACAACATTTTTGACCTTGGTTGGAAAAATGCACGTTTGAATATTACGGAGCCTGCAATATCTACTGCAGTTGAATTGACGAACATACAACAACAGATATCCTATCAAAAGGAACACGAGAACTTACCTGTGACGTCATATACATCCACGATGTCCAGTCACGATATATATTTATACTCGGTGACGTCCTTGCTGCTGGGAGGTATCGCGTCCTTATTTGGCTACAGTATCGTCAGAAAACGATGCCTTAAAAACTCTGAGCTGAAAAGAGTCTCAAGCAGAAAGAAGGCCGAAGGAGAGACTAATGCTGCAGTGGACATAGAGATGCGAGAGATGCGCCACCTGCCGTCGACATCGGAACCCGCCAACAGCGTGGTACAGCCGGAACGTCGCTTCGATTTTAATATGTCTAGTTAAGATTTAATAACTTAGTATACTACTTATTTTATTAATTTTACTAACATAATTTTATAATAACTTATAATATTTGTAATAGATGCTCATCCACTTTTCCCTCGGGAGCATGTACGGTTAACGTACAGACGTTTAGCTTCCGTACGCATTTTACTTACATGCGCGACCTACATTACTTTTCTTTATAACGTGTACCTAATAATAAGTATAGTTAGTTGATATATCGATCGCCGCGGATTAGCATCTAAATCGTAACAAGTGTAATACTAACAATAACTTTAGAAATAAACTGTGATTTAAGTGTAATCTGTGGTTTGTGTCAACTCAACCCATAACTCTAACTTCAACTTCAAACAACCTCGACTCTCTGCACCATACCATATAACTTAACGTCTTTATCTCCGAAGGGGTAGACAGAGATGAGATACACACTCACACTTCGCCAATTATGTTTCGGTCCCAATATAATAGGGGGCGAGCCTATTGCCATCTACCAGACACATTGTTATGCGAACAATAACATTTTTATTTTGTATGATAGCTTAAAATAAATTTGTTAAAAAGAAAACCATATTTGAAGTAGTTCAAATATCGCAAAACGACAAATTTTACTGTTAAACTTCGACAGTTATAACAAATCACAACAGAACATTCTCAAAGGATTAAATTATTTGCAATAAAGCTGGCACTAGGCACTATTTATTAAACGTTAATCCTTAGTAAGACCGAGACTGGATTCATTAATGTAAAATAAGCCAATTATTATGAGAATAATGTTAGAGTTATAAACTATTGGCGCGGAGTTATTTAAAGACGTTTAACTTTGAGCTCAGTCAATGTTTTCTTTATTGAACTTTTACTACAAAGCAATAATGGCAAACATTCTTGTAAATACAGTTTCTTTTCATAATTTAATCATTTGATATTTTTGTCAGGCGACTGTGAGTGAACTAGAATTATGATCATGTGATATACAGGTGATGCTGTTAAGTATGCACAACAATATTTGAAATATCAAAGTGTTGTACTGTCCTTATGTCACTTTAAGACTACGGAACGGATTTAAAAAAAAATGTAGGAATTTGGCTTACATCATCAGAATAAGATATAAGCTACATTCTGTCGATAACCGGCACTCACGCGAGTGAGTCTGTGGGAGGAATTCCATATGTAATTTTTTTTTTATGTAAATATATGTAGTTCAGATAAACAACCATACACAGTACAAATAATTGTGCACATCACATAAAGATTTGCCCCGGGTTGGAATCAAACCAACAACCTACAACTTAGCAGTCGCGGGCTTTAGCCGCTAGAATAGACCAGTCTAATTTAATTTTGATATAATTCAAGAAACTAGAGTAGTAGAATTAATAAGTCACCTATCTCTTTAAAGCTATGACAAAAGGCTTAGAGCCTTTTGTCATAGCGGTTTTATTTTCTAGCCAAGTCCTTATGTAAAATCCTTTACTGAAACTCATGTACTTAGCATAAAGAGACAGAGATTTACAAGATAATAACTACATTAAACTTTATAAACTTAATTTTACATATTTTAATTCACTTATAAATTTTGGGACTAAGTTTAAAATGGAAATTACATCAAATTTCTCAAAGACTAACAAAATTTAGTTACTTTTCTAGCGATTTTGAGTTATTTCGTAATTAAATATTTTCATATTCGGTGCTTCTTGTGTCTAATAATGTCAAATATTAGTAAAAATTAAACATTTAAAATTAAATTAATTTTGTTGCTTTTGTGTGAGAGCCACTGCGTTTTATATTTCCTCTAAAAAAAGGCTATTCTTTGTTTAAATTGGGCGCTCCCTTTATTTTCATCAGATAATTAGAACAAAAATGAGTTTGTTAAGTAAATATCTTTTGTCTCGAAACATACACATCCTAACATCGGCGTGAGGAAAAAGCCTCATATATTTATTTTATTTTAAGCAATACGTACCATAACAATATGAGTTTAGCTACAATCTACCATTTAAAATAAATATCTTGGAGTTGATCAATCCGAAACCACTTTGTTCGTATACAAGTCACGATCAAAACTGAAAACGAGTTAAATAATGCATGTTCACATTATTATGAACTTGCATCATTTGCGTTACCTGCGTTAAAAAACCTATCCTAATCAATATTTAAACTTATTATAAAATTTAAAAGTCTTGCCATACCTAATGTTTTAATGTTTGGTTTGTAAATCTTTATTCTAAATCCAATTTCATTATGTAGACTGTTAATATTGTTTCTGTAACAAAAAAAGCGAATTTGTAAGCTTACCTTCACGAGAAATTAAATTCCATATAATTAAAACCGTCACAGAGACTGTAATAAACCTTTTATAAAATATCCAGCATGGGGTATTAAAATAATTAACCTTTCGTATGCTTAAGAGCAGATCTGCACGAGACACAATAGATTTTAATTATGTCTGGTAATCCAGCATACGAGAGGTTAAGTCACATTTAAAATAATGGAGCAGGAAGAAAATTAAATTAAATAATAAAAAATTAAATTAATGCAATAATAAAGACATGCACACCATGGTTATCTCAAATTAATCATTTTAAATTAAAATTACAAAGTCATATTTTAATAAAAAAGTTGTTCTCTACGTTTATTTCTGGGAAGCATACATTTACGGTCGATGCACATACGCTACATTTAGTACCACCTGATCGTTAGTCGTGTTTACGCAATATCGAAGTCACGTCCAAGTGGTTCACCTTCTGTTCCATATAAGTACTGACTAGGTTCGGCGTCAAATTATATTAATGAGATTGTCGTCGTTACCATCTATTACTATCAAGTGGCCATTAGCTTGTCTATCATTCTTTGTTACATAAAAAATTGTTCATGATTATTTTCATACTTAAGTGTTTAGAAATATAAAAATATATATTTTATAAAGCAAGCAGCATAGCTATCAAAAATGCCTGTCACTTTTATACAGGTTAATATCTGTTCATGCAATTTACCGTACCTAGAACGTAATGTAACTTCATCATGATTAAGGGCGGTTTCAGATTAGCGTTTTTTTCTGCGTGTATACAGAAGTTTCAGCCAGGGCTTGGATAACGTTATATTTTTCGAAACTTTTTCGTCTTAAATACCTAAGAAACGATTTGTTTCGTTTACGTTCGAACAGAACGTTATAAAAAACGTTTTTTTAAGAACAATTATAATTTAAATCGTTTTTGATTAATAAACGTTTTAAAACAGTTTTATTATTTTAGGGTTCGACAGGTATGAATCTGAAACCACAAATATCACGAATTTCATTTAGTTGATATTTTACGGCCGCGCATTTCTGACATTTTGATTTGTTACTTTTATCATTGTAAATGTAAATACATACATACATACATACATATCGTCACGCCTTTTATCCCCGAAGGGGTAGGCAGAGGTGTATTTCTACACCCACTGTTCGCCAGATATACTTTAGTTCCACGTAATAAGGGGCGAGCCTATTGCCGTACCGGGCACATTTCCAGACTCCGTGCTGCTACTGAGAATTTCGTGGCAGAAAAACTCAATAACACTGCCCGACCCAGGAATCGAACCCGGGACCTCCCGATCCCACGCGCACATTTATGCCGCGAGACCAACGAGGCAGTTGTATTGTAAATGTAATAATGTATATTTGTTTTTTCTCTTTCGTCTCATTCTGTGAGCAAGAAACAAACACCACTTATTAACAAATCACTCGCAACGCAAGTCACAACACAATCTCGAAGTTAGAAGCGCATTGGAATGACTGATGAAATGAAATCAAAATATAACATACTATGATACTACGCTAGGCGGTACCCGATCCAATTCAACAAGTGCATGCTTGTCACCGCACACCGTGCGCGGCAGCGTCCTGCGGAATAAACCAGTTTTTACCCTGCTGAAATAACGTTCTCATTTTGTTTTCGTCCGAACAAAATGACGTACAAATACTTAACTGTTCAAAACGTTTTAAAAACGATATTTTAAATAACGTTTCCGAGCCCTGGTTTCAGCATATGCGCTTCCACGCGCGCTACATTACACGCTTCAAAAAACCGGACTCCCATATTTCGGCGTGTTCGCGCGCTACGGTAGTGACATCTTGTCAGTGTCAACATGGATTTTGACGGCTGGCGCTTATACGAGCTTACAAGCGCGTCAACGCTGTACGAGTTGCGCGTGTGCCAAAAGGCGCGCCTCTACGCGCCTACAAAACTGCGTGCGCTTACAAAAACGTTAGACGTTAAAAGGAGCGCACGTGCATAATCTTCGCGTGAATCAATTAAAACTCATCATTAAAAATGGTCGGTAAGCAGTGAGGGGCTGTTCCAGCAAAATGTTATTCATTATATTATTTGGAGGAGCAGTCTGTCTGTGCGTAAAACTGTTTAACTATTATTAAATGTCTTGGGGAACTTATGTCTTATGCTTCATTGCTCGAAAATATAATCTTTTTTATACTTAATAATACTTTGAACTGACAGCTTCATATAAAGACGCAAGGCTTAATTGGAAATTTGGAATAGATGGCATAAACCCACAATTTCTAGGCAAAAAGTACAATCAGAACATTTAATTATTGCACTAGATTCACTTTTTGAATGCACTAGTCGCACAGCAGTTTAAGCTACATCTGATGTATGGCATTGAATTACAATGACGCCGTCGACAACGAATAAAAGAATCGCTGGGAAAGATTGCAGTCCTTGGATAACGAGATCCACTTTCTACAAATATAATCAAATTTGACAGAATATCACAGAACCCTAAATCAAAAGCACTTCGTCTTTTATATTATATCATCATCAACATAGTTTTCTCAGCCTATAGTCACCCAGTGCTAGACAAAGGCGTCATCCAAAGCCCACACAGGCATATCTTGAGCCACCCGATAAAACAGCCATTCCATTTATATTCATCTAATTATATTATGTCATGCAGTGTCACCTACAGACGTCTCTTAGCTCGACATTAGTAAGTTCAAAGCTAAACAGTATTAAATATAGATAGAATTGACTCCAATATACTCGGTGTTCAATATTCATATCGTGCATATCTATAAAGCAGCGAACCAATCTGACACGCAATCACTTGCAGACGCGAGTCAAGTAAACACAGTGCGAACACTGTATTCCAATTAGAAGAGCCGTGCCGTCTGAGCCTGGCATCCTGCGTGCACGGCAGAGTTACCCAGCCAAGTTCAAGTAAGTAAATAATATATTTTTTTACCTTTATTCACAAGATCGGGGAAAATGGCAAGAATAAAGGTAGGTCTATGTTCAGTAGTGGTAACAGTCGTACTGAGGATGATGATGAACTTTATTTAGGTAGTTGGTAAATTTAAAGTTTATATTATAATTACAACGTTAAATATTGTATTACTGTTATTTTATGTAAGATTCAAATCTATGAAATAATCTTATTTATGCGTGAGTTGTTTTTGCTATGAAGGTTTTAAGTACATCTTAACGGATCACACACATAGTAACAAGATTGGATCTAAGTACAAACAGGCAGAAAACTGTTATAGGTTTTACATCTTCTTGGGCATTTATTTATAGGTCGAATCTATAACATTTTATATATTGGTAAACGAAGCTACAGCATGCAGATCAAGTGACTATCTTTAATAAAATGTATGAATTGCATCAAAAATATAATCGCATACAAAGCGTCTTTAAGTTCTGATCAGTTCTTTGGTTTTCTTAATGGCTTAATTTTATTGAATCATGTAGTCTATTTTCATAGTTAAAGTTGTTTTATTATTTTTATATTGGAAGTTGATTTTGTAAACTTCTTACATTATTCAAGCTCTAAGATACAACTTATAAATAAACATGTGACCATGATAGGTCCAACTTTACTGCACAATAATGGCAAAAGTTTTAGACTTGATTAATTAAAATATATTAACAAAGCGTATTTCCTCCACCGCTGCATTTCTCCAAACCTATTATTTAATTTATTTCTAACTCGACACATGTGCAACTTGGCCCAACTTTGCCATATTTAGCCGAGTATAATTCCAGTCATGTTGTCAACGCAGCGTAGTCGTCACTATCTCAGCACGCTCGATGAACCAATGTGTGTAGGAATTGAGCGCATTGTCCCGCCATTGTGGCTGCTTGAGGTTCTGATCAGTGCCGCTCACTGACCGTCTCGTTGGCTTCATTCAATGAACGCTGTGCTCAAGTGTACATTATGGATGGTTGACAACCATCAGCAATATTCACTGCCCTATTTAGCGACGATTTTGTTAACTCAAGTATGTTGATGATGATGATTTTGAGGCATTAATTCACGGAATAACTACTTTTTAGAGGGAAAGGTTATGTTGTATAAATGCTTTTTCATAGTTTTATATAGTTCAAGCCACTCGTCTGATAGTTCAGATACATATTAATCTTCTTGGGTTTACGCGAATGTTACACATTGAAATTAAACTACAGTTTACGGATTTTATCGCGTTGTATTGGTTTCACTAAGTTATTACATTTGAAACTAAAGATCTATACATTACATACTATACAAGTTTGGCGCCACTGTGCCACTATTTACATCGCGTCCACGTTAATTTGAGTGTTAAAAATAGTAAAAGTTATTAAAAGTATTGTTACTGTCCTGAATATTGTGTATAAAACTGAACTATATATGAACAAGGTGAAGTACAAAGTGATTAGTGCGTAAAATTTTAAATATTCCAAAAAACAAAAAATAACGACAACAATTCATATAAGTGATATTAAAAATTGTGCCTTAAAATAAAGAAAAATACAAAGTGCGTGGTAAATCTAGAACACCTTAAGCTATATAATGAACGTCACGGCTTAAAAACAGTGAAATAAGCTATAACTTTTCTGATATTATAGATCAATAATGTCAAATCATCCTATTCAGTTTAGTGAATACAGCACCATCTATTAGAACATGTGTTAACTACCTACAACATCTCTGAATAACACAACTGTGCTAGATATTACTATTACATCTCTGAATAACACAACTAATGACATCTAGCGAATGAAGTTAAAAGTACAGGACGCTTAAAGGACTTCATAATTTGACATCTCTTATCAACGTGATCGTAGCCGAGTGGTGGACACCTCCGATTCAGAATCATTAGTGCGCCGGTTCGAATCCAGTACAGGCGAACACTTTTTGGGAATATAAACATTTCATTTAACATTTATTTAAACATGGATGACTACGAGAACATCAATGCACAACAGCGACGAAGACTTAATTTCAATGTCAGCGAAATTGACATGGACGTATCATACCTAAGTCCGACAGATATGTCACAACTATCTCCAAACCAACAACTGTCCAAGAGTATAGACGGTACTTTAGTCGACACTACAAGGTACTCCGAAATGCAAGACAGATTATCAACATTAACTCAAGAGCTCGCCACTACACAGGGCGAATTAGAAAACATAATATTAGAAAATAACGATTTGCGAACGCAAAATAAAAATCTGATGACACACATCTCCGCTCTAAAGACGCTATGCCACTCCACGACGACGCCTAATAAGCCAAACAGTACGACAAAGATATCAAAACGTCTTGTGTTACCCCAAAACAGCAAAAAGCAAAATTTATCCCTTACCCGTTCATCACCAACCTCGACACCTAATACTCAAAATGATCACAAGTATACATTTGCAAATTTACATAAAAATATAAACAAATTGGAGAAACAGTTATATGAAACACGCAAGGAAATAACGAGCCTAACAAAACAAATTGAAATACTACAAGTGAAACTGACAACGCCAAAGAAAATAAGTACTACAATTACCCAGAAATTGCAGATAACACCTTCGTATGAAATTAAAAAGAAAGAAAAACCTGCAGATTACAGAAAAATAGTTATCCTCGGAGCTCAACAATGCGTAGGCCTTGCTTCAGTTCTCCTATACTCAAGACAACGAACGCAATATGAGAAGTATACGATTATAAGCGAAACAAAGCCGAATGCGTTGAGCAGAGATATAGCAAAAAACTTTCGAAGTATAAATCTAGCAACCAATGACAAGCTTGTAATATCTCTTGGTGAAAATGACTACAACCAAAAATCAGTGTTTGCACAAATTCAAAATATTGTAAAGTATTTCAGCAGCAACAAAATTATTGTACTAAACGTAACTAAAAACATTTATCTAGATGTAAACAAGCTAAATAATTCCATAATGAAAATATGTAAAGAATACAAAAATTGTTCCTATATAAATTGTAATAATCTTAAACTTAATGACATTTGTAAAACTATTAATTATGTTATTGACTGTAATGACTACGATAGCAAGTTTTTAAACTTTTCCGAAACTAAGAGGAGTAGAAAAAATCTAAGCCAACAAAAAAATACCTTAAATTTGAATTGCACCTGTATACCTAAAAAGGGTACAATACCTTATTATTTTAAATCTCAGATTGTAGAAATGTCAGCGAATACTAAAAATAAAACAGTAATAAAGCCCTTACTGCAAAAAATAGGTACTATACCATACTATTTCCCTGTAATAAAAAAATGTCAAAGTAGCCAAACTTCTCAGGACAACAATCTTTTTCGTGTATAGTAACTTACGCATTCTACATCAAAACATAAATGGATTGCTGGCTAAAAGTGATATAATAACGGAATTTATAGACACTCTTTTGAATAGTAGCAAGTATGTACATATCCTATGTTTTACAGAACACAATATGACGATGAGTGACGTTGATCTTCTGAACATTCCAAACTACACTTTAGCTACCTCCTTCACTAGACGAAAACGGAACGGTGGGTCCTGTATATTAATACACAATCAGATTAGGTATAAAGAGGTAGATTTAGTGAAAGTCGTAAATGTGTGCAATGTCTTTGAATGCTGTGCAGCTGAGCTAACCGATCATAAAATAACAATAGTATGCATATATAGAGTTCCAGGACCATATAAAATGGAAATATTCTTTGACAATTTAAACTATATATTAGGACAAATTTGTTATAAAAATAAACATAAAATCATAATTTGCGGTGACTTTAACATTGATATGTTACAAAAAACCAAATATTCCTCCTTATTTAAATGTCTCTTAAAAGAGTTTAACCTTACGATCGAAATAGATAAACCCACTAGGGCGAGTAGCGGTACTTGCCTAGATAATATATTTCACAATATACGGGGCTGTAATAGTAAGATACTTGAATTGGGCGTATCCGATCATCTAGCGCAATTGATGCAATTTCCTGTTCAACAAACGTGTGCGTTAAAATACTATTACGTTAAAAAACGCGATTATAACAAGGAGAACATGAATTTGTTTAAGCAATGCATAGGCAGTTTAAGCTTTTCAGACGTTTTTGGAACAAATAACCCTAATGAAAAGTTTAATGCGTTTTTTGATTCATTTAAACCGTTTAATGATCTATGTTTCCCCATAGTAAGATGCAAAATATCGACAACTCATAAACCAAAATGGATCACACCAGGCATTAAAGTTTGCAGCAAAAAGAGACGATCTCTGCTATGGCAGTATAGGTTAAATCCAAACAAAGACACAAAAGCAGCTTTATCAAAATTTAGCGCCAGGTACCGCCGTGTTATTAAACAGACACAAAAAGCGCAAAACAGCTGCTTTATAGAATCCAGCAACAACAAGTCTATAGCGACTTGGAAAGTTATAAACAATCTGAAAAGTAACGTTCCAAAAACGCATATTAACGGTATTGAGGTAAATAACAAATGCATCACAAACCCTCAAAGTATTGCGCAAAACTTTAATGATTATTTCATAGACTTAGTTCAACCTAACGCAAATTGTCAGGCTTATAATAATACAAATGTTTTAGAATCACACAAATCGATGTTCAAAAGAAATGGTAACTATAATAAATAACCTCAAAAATACAAACAGTACAGGGTATGATGATATTAAAACAAGCGTGATCAAATCAGTGGGTCCTATAGTCGCACCAGTAGTAAGTGACATAGTAAATAGTTGTATAGAAAATGGGGCTTTTCCAGAGACTCTGAAAATATCAATAATTAAGCCATTACACAAAAAAGGAGATAAAACAAAAATGTGTAATTATAGACCGGTGGCATTAATTCCGATATTTTCAAAAATTCTCGAGAAGGTAATTTATAATAGACTTAACAATTATTTTGAAAAAAACAACATATTTTGTAACGAACAAATGGGGTTCAGACAAAATAAAACAATTAATATGGCAGTGTACCATTTTCTTAGAAAAATCCACCATAACATGGACAACAAAAAACCAGTTGCTGCAATGTACATGGACATGACTCGAGCTTTCGATTACGTCGACCATAAAATATTAGTAAAAAACTCTACAGTTACGGCATTAGAGGTAATGTTCTCGAGCTTATACGATCGTATTTGGAAGGCAGAAAACAGTTTACTCAAATCAGCCAAGTAATTATCATGTTAAAAACTGAAACTGTATACTCCTCAAGTACGAGAGAAATTTCGTATGGTGTGCTACAAGGGTCGGTGCTAGGTCCATTACTCTTTATCTGCTACATTAACGATTTCCCTAAAGTAACCAGTCATCAGATGTGCTTATTTGCAGATGATAGCACAATTGTTTTCGACGAGGGTAATTTTAAAGAAATACAAGACGACATAAATACAAACCTAGTTTCACTTATAGAATGGTTAAATGGCAATAACCTTAAAATTAATTTAACTAAAACTAAGATAATGGACTTCAAACTCCGACAAAAAATAAAACAAACACAGTACCAAATCCAATACAAAGGAGATGCAGTACTGGAAACGAATACGACAAAGTTTTTAGGACTGCACATCGATAGTGATATGACATGGAAAACCCAAATTGACAGTGTTTGTTTAGGCTTTACCGATTTTCTTACGCTCTATACATGCTAGGTAAAATTGCAAATAAAAATGCTCTCCTTACAGCATACCACGGATATGTAGCCCCCCCGTTAAGGTATGGACTAATATTCTGGGGCAATGCTACTAATATATCCACCGTATTATTGGCACAAAAAAGATGCGTCCGAGCCATCTGCAAACTAAAACAAACGGATACCTGTAAACCACACTTCAGGGACTTAAAGATTTTGACAGTACCGTCGCTATGTATGTCTATGAGGTTTTGATATTCGTAAGAACCAATATTCACTTGTTTAGACATGTAGAAAGTCAACGTCGCTCAGATAACTTAAAAACATTATTCACCAGAACTACTTTCGCATACAAAAGTATCTATGCTATGGCACCAAAGCTGTATAATAAACTACCTTGTCATATTAAAAACAGTAAAAATATTAATGAATACAAAAACAAACTATTTAAGCTACTAAATGACAAAGTATATTATTCAGTTAAGGAGTATCTGGATGACCAATTTTTATAATTTTTATTATTTTCACATTGTTATTATTACTTAATTTGTTATGAAATCGATTGGCATTCTGTATTTTTATTTTATTCTGTTGTGACATTTTGTAACGAACAAACTGTACTGTGTTTGTACTTTTTCAATTTATTTGACCTAATTTTGTATGCCTATCGGCGGAACATGGACTGTACACATATGTATATTGAAAACACCTGTAATGACCTGTGTTGACAAAATAAGTAATTTGAATTTGAATTATATTTTTAATTTATTACTAGCCGACGTTTCGAATTCTTTACAGAATTCATCTGTCTGAGTCTGCCGTGAACATGAATTCTGTAAAGAATTCGAAACGTCGGCTAGTAATAAATTAAAAATATAGTGTATAGATCTTTAGTTTCAAATGTAATAACTTAGTGAAACCAATACAACGCGATAAAATCCGTAAACTGTAGTTTAATTTCAACATATTAATCTATGATTCAGATACTATGCGTTCTATTCACGATGTAGAGAAGCATAAAAGTCACTCAATACAACTCGGTTTGACTACAAAAAAAGCTACAAAAATAATAAATACAAACCATATTTAGCAGTTAACAAATACAAACGGACAGCAGACATATAATTAGAAGTGGACTTCTATAAAAAGCGAACGTTCTACTGCTCAAACACTTTAAAGCTTTTTGCCTTTTTAGTAATCTACCATTCATTCACACGCCAACATTTAAAACGAACATTAAAACTTGGAAAATAAAACTCAATCATCGTTAAAAAGTTTAAGCGAAGTCGGGAGCGAATACTAGTTCGCAATATAACAGATATTGCGACAGTTAATCCGATTCATTCCGGTTATTACCAGACCGATATTTCTGCGAGCGAAGTGGTTTTAACCGTTTTTTTAATTAGCACACGGTCACCGCAGTGAAAGGCGGGAGATTTGTTTCTTTAGTAAGTTTTGGTCTCTTATAACTAAGAAAATTCTTGTTGGGCCAAATGGTTTTGATATTACAGGGATTCTTCTTATCAACATTTTAAGCGATGTAAGTAGAACCAACCTAAAGCGTTTAGTTTATTGTACAGCTAGTAGAATGGCTAGTCTAGAATTGGTAATTTCATGAACGGGTTGTAGGATATTTCATGTGATTCAATCCGATTTTTGACATCTCTGGGAGATTTTGTTTTTGTTTGTAAACTATTACGTAACACAGACTTATCTTATCTTATGAACCCAGTTATCAACAAATGCAAAAAATGCCGCAGTAACACAACTCATCAGTGTGTAGACGTCATTAGTGTAGTTTGTCGAAGTACCGACAGTGCGGATAAATCAAAAATATAAAACAAGTGAGGGTAGCTGCCGAAACCCGCGCTTCACAAGAACGGCTGAGCTGACATCAGTCCACCATCAGTTCCTCCGCGACCACGGCCGTTGCAAGCCGGTAGAAACGTAGGAGAATAACAGAGGTGCCTTTAAATAAGTCAATTATCGCGACTAAGACCCGCTAAATAATATTGTATAACGCACACTGAATTGCCAACTCTGAATCCCACAACTCAAAGCACAAACAGCTAGCATTACCAAAACGAAACACATCCATTCAGCATAATGGCATCATACGAATTAAAGCTTATATTTTCCACATTCAACCGTCACCATTTCCGCACCATGTAAACCTACAACATCCTGTTTCTCTTTTACACGTAGATTTCCTTTTTTGTATTATTTCAATCCATGTCTTTTTTTGACAAAGGAGTTTTCGGTACATTTGGTATGACAAAGCATATTTACTCAATTGGCATTTATGTTGTTTTTTTACTGAAGTGGTCACTCGTTGAAGATACCAATAGCCTCAAAGAATCTCGGGATCAAACCTAGAGCACTGGCTAAAGTAATGTCCGAATCATTTTCGCGTACCCTATCCCTCGAAGTGCTTGCAGGTCTTTCACAGTCGTCATGGGGAGTCAAGAAATTAATATCCTGACGCTGGTGTAAACCACAAAATATAGCTGTCGTTTTGGGTTGTGGCGGTCAATGGACAGTTGCTCTAGTTCTTGATGTGTGTGCATTTTAAGACTAGATCTTCTGTCTCGATAAATTTATACTATTATAATATATTAACTTAACATTATGTTTGTTTGATTTAATGCTGTCATCTAAGGAATGACTGGCCGATATGGCCGAAGGGTATATAACATCACGCTAGGAGCCACGAGTGCGAAGCAACAGACTTAAATAAAGCGGGTGTAATCGCGGGCACAGCTAGTCTTTCATAAACTACAATACTAAATTAATTTATTTATGGCAGCGGCAATGGACGCTAACACCGGAATTCAAAATTTAGATAGATCTGTAGATTTTAGATTCGTTTTTGACAGTTTTTGACATAAGCTCCATACAAAATATGTCAAACACGAGGCTGAGATCTGCAGATCTATCTATAGTTCGAATATTGAAAATGGCCGTAAGTGAATCGAAAGCAAAAAGCAGCTTGTTTTCTTCTCACCTCCCTTGTGTGGGTGGTGGGGAAACCTATTGGATAAATTTCCTTTAAGTGGTCTTCAACGCGGACCATTGCTATGGGCCGGTCATTGATTTTGTCGCCCTCGAGGCTTACCTGCTGGGTGAGTCCCCGTTGGGGGAGGCCCAGTTAGTCGCCTTCGAGAGGACGGCAGTTGGTCATCTAGCTGATGTGAAGGTTGTGGATGTGGTGATAGTGCCGGTAGTAACCCCGCTCGAAGGAACTGGGATCAGTTCCCGAGCGGGGCGCTTAAGTCTCCTCAGGGTCAGTATCGTGTTGTCTGGATGGGGGAGAGGGGCGATGTTGACGAGTTGGGGATGATCAGAGCGATCAGCTCGCTCGAACATCCCCCGTGCCAGACCGCTCACGAATCCCTCGATCGGCTCGCAATTAAGCTCGCGATGGATAATCGTGTTTTTTAGGTACCTGGGCACGTCAACCGACCAGCGGAGGCACACGTTCTCCACCCACTGTAGTCGCTGCCGAGTGGTCCTCGCTGTCAAGCTGTACCAGGCCGGCGCCGCATAGGTGAGGTGCAACCAGATGTATGTTTTATAGAGAGCTAGCTTGGCTTTCAGCGGCAATCTTGAGGACAGCAGCGGGCGTAATTTCGCTCTTGCTACTTGGGCCTTCGCGACGATAGCCCCGACGTGGTGACTCATCGTCAGGTTCCGATCGATTGTGACGACCAGGTACTTGATCGTCGGCGACCAAGAAATGTCCTCCCCCATCAGCTCCAGGCAAGGCGGGTACTGTACCCGTCCAGTCACCAAGGCATGGGTTTTGGACACATTGCACTTGAGCCTCCACTTCTTCAGCCAGCCCGAGAGCACTTTAAGTGTCGGGTTCAGCTTCCGTGCAGCGTGTCAAGCGTTCCGTGCGCTGGACAGGTACGCGGCGTCATCCGCAAACAGCGCCAGCTTCACGTCGCCCACTACTTGGATGTCGTCCGTGTAGTGGGCGTACAAGGCAGGAGATAAGGAGCTCCCCTGTGGAACTCTGGCCTTGATGGGCCTCTCCTCTGACGTTACGTCCTCAACGGCCACGTGGAAGGTTCTCCCTCGGAGAAATGATGCGATGACCGTGATGACTTGTCGTGGGATAGTGGACGTCGACAGTTTGTAAAAGAGGCCGTCATGCCACACCCTGTCGAACGCCTTGTCCATGTTGAGCATCGCGGTCACCGTGTGGCCTCGCTTGTTCATCCACGTGGCCATCTCGCCCAGTACGCGAGTCAGCTGCAGCGTGGTGGAGTGAGCTTAACGAAACCCAAATTGCTCAGGCCTCGGTGCTAGGTGCGGGGAGATCTTCGCCAGCAGCAGCCGCTCGAATACTTTGGACATCATCGAGAAGAGAGTGATGGACCTGTATTTTTCTGGCTTCTTGGGGTCCTTGCCGGGCTTGGGGAGGACAATGACCCGGCCTTGCTTCCAGTTGGTCGAGAAGTGTCCGGTACGCATGATGCCATTAAACAGTTGGGTCGCTGCAATGAATGACCTCCGAGGAAGTCGTTGCAGTGCGGAGTTTGTGATACCGTCATCACCAGGCGCTTTTCGGGGATTGGTCTTCAGGATCACCGCTGCAACCTCTTGCGGCCACCAGCACCAGCAGCTCAGCCTCCGATGTGACGAGAGAGGGACTTGGCGATCCTTGTGAGGATGCGCAGATAAATGGGTTTCGTAGGAAACCATAAAGTCCAGGAGGCACTTGGCGATCCTTGTGAGGATGCGCAGATAAATGGGTGGCAACCGAGTGACTGGTTGAGTGCCTGGTTTAGTAACTGGAGGTTACTGAATGGTTATGAATCACATGCTTTAGTTATTTGATTTGATTATATATGGTAATTGACTGTATTGTCAGTGATGCTCTGAATTCAGCTCCTATAATAGTTAGAAATGTAATGTAGGAGTAATTTAAAAAAAAAAAGGTTAAATGAAATCCTAAAACTGTTTTGATTCAACCCTTACCTGGGTTAAGTCAGGAGTGACCGAGTAATGTGATACTGTGCGTGTAAAATTTTGTTACAGATTAACACACAGGGACGCTGGACGTGTGTCTTGAAGGATGGCCGTATCGGAATGGTCATGAGTACGGGACGTCAATTGACTACGAAACGGAAGTGTGAAGATGGCGCGCTTCGACAGAGTCTAGTGTGACGTTCGCTACAGTTGAAGAGGAGGGTGACGGTTGACGTTCAATGGTGCAACACAACGATCACTTCTCTTGGAGACTCCGGGCGGACAACAAGTACCTAGAAACTGTCACTCGTTTCGTGTTCAGTAATCAAAAATAATTATAGTCAGTTTTGTTAATCTGATTTGGTGTGAACTTATAACAAACTGTGAAGTGTTGATACCGGCCAAAAATCAAGCCACCCGCCGACATTTATATGTTTTTAATATAACACCTCTGCCTACCCCTAAGCAAACGTGGTCTCACGCCTGTATCCAGTAAGAGTCCACGTTTACTAACTTATTTATGGTATAGATACCTCAGTTTTGCTTCGACGCTTCGACAGTCTTCAAATATCACACTCTGATTGTGACGAAAGCAAAACTGCGTGTCCAATAGCTATAATTAAATATATATTGTACTAGCCGTTTCCCGCGGTTTTACCCGCGTACCCAAAAAAACCCAAATATCTTATGGACCCCTATTTTTCGAAAATAAAATATAGCCTATGTTACTCGCAGATAATATAGCTTTCTAATGGTGAAAGAATTTTTAAAATCGGTCCAGTAGTTTTTGAGTTTATCCATTACAAACAAAAATACAAATTTTGCCTCTTTATAATATTAGTGTAAATACATTGAAAATCTAATAATTCACATTTAGTTATCATCGGAATTCGATTTGCGAATCCTTTATGAATTTGTTTCGATATGTCATAGTTCCGCTTATATACACCCAAATCCACTCGATATACTCACTCACCTTGTACAAATAATTATTTTACGAAAAGGTAGGAAAAAGGAAAAAGAACATAACGACCGGGAAAAATGCGCGAACTAAAAATAAAATCGTATTGCGTGATGTCATTATTTTTATTATTATTATCTTCAGCCTTGTTTCACGTCTTAGATGAAGCGGTACAGTAGATTCTTACTTCACAGCTTCGGTTGACGTTAATGTACCTTTGTTCTGTAAATGTGATTAGTAAGCTGTTTAAAATATTAATTTGAACGCGAGAGGGATATACTTATCTACAGAATGGAGGAGATGGTACCATTTATCTTTGTTTTGAGTTGATTATCATAGGATAATAAACTCCGTGATCCACAATTTTATAATTGTTTGAAGGAAAGAAAGAAAATCTCATTTATTCCGTTTATGAACATGCATGCAACAGAAAGAGAGATAAAAACTTAAAAACAAACTTAACATAAACAGAATCGGATCCCAATTCAGCGTAATGCCATCTTGTTACACGAGATGGCGCTGATGTTCTGTTTCGAGTATTCCTTGTGTCCGTTGATTAACCGTTGATGACCTTCGCGATATAGGGATATAGGGTTTATATAAAAAGACCATTATTATCTTTAAGCCATCCTCATATCTGTTCTGGTTGACTGACAGATAACGCACACCCAAACTATCAATAGTTTAGGGTAAGAAACTAGGGGTAGGGGTGCACTTAGAGATTTCCCGAAATTCTCACGGAATCAAGAAAAACTCGTCGCTTTTAGTCCTTTTCTATAATAAATATTTTTAAACTCTCCAAAACCTTCACTTATCTAAATCAGATTGATCTATGATGTTAAAATACTGTTACGAATTGAAAATAACGCCATCTATCAGTGAATGGGAGAACTACATGAGATTAGATGTATCAGTTGTTTAAGGCTGTTTCATCTATCCTCTAATAGATGGCGTAGGTGTAAATAGAACATTTACGCAATTCTAGAAACACCTTACACGTTTCCAGAAATATCGTGAGTCGTCTCGAAAAGCCTAGTGATGTTATCCGGCCAGTATAAATAGAGCGAGAGCGCGCGAGACAGGACAGTAACAAGTGAATAAGGAAGCGATCAACAAGAAGCGAAGGGAAGTAATTCGAAAGTGTTTAGTGTTGTTCTAGTGGTGTGAATAGTGGTGTTTTTATTAGTGAAGTGAAAATTAAGTGTGTTTTTACTAGTTGTGTAAATAAGTGTGTGTATCTAGCGTTATTGTGTTAGTGAATAAAGTGCAGTTTTTCTGGCATAGTGTATATAATTTATCACGAACCCCAGCTCGTAACAAATTGGTGTCAGAAGAAAGGGATAAATTATGCCGGTTATGCCGAAAGAAGAAACTGAAGGAGTGCGTACCAGGAACCAGCGCCAGCAAGACCTGGACCAGAGACGCTTCGGAGACGTTCCTACTCCATCGTCTGGTGGACCAGGCGACTCCGCGGCTGCAGTGGAGCCTGCAAGCGCCACACACTCCGTGACGGTGCCCGACATCGCGGCTCTGATGGCGTTCATGCAGGAGCAGGCCCGCCGTCAGGAGGAGCAGGCCCGCCGTCAGGAGGAGCACGCGCGCCGCATGGAAGAACAGCGACAGCGCGACAAGGAGGAGCAGGCCCGCCGTCAAGAGGAGCAGGACCGTCGTCAACAGGAGCAGGCTCGCCGTCAAGAGGAGCACGCGCGCCGCCTAGAGGAACAGCTGCAGCGCGACAAGGAGGAGCAGGCCCGCCGTCAAGTGGAGCAGGACCGTCGTCAACAGGAGCAGGCTCGCCGTCAAGAGGAGCACGCGCGCCGCCTAGAGGAACAGCTGCAGCGCGACAAGGAGGAGCAGGCCCGCCGTTTGGAGGAACAGCTGGTGGTGATGAAAGACCTCAGCGCCGCTGTAGGGAATGACCTGAAGGTGGTAAAGGAGGAGCTCCAGCAGCACGAGGCTCGTATCAGCGACGTGGAGAAGCTCGTACACGACCAGCTTGAGACTCGCGTCGCCTCTATAGAGAAGCGTGTACACGACCATCACGACACCTGTGTCGCTGAAGTGGAGAGGAGATTGCGTGGGCTCGGATCCAACGAAGTGACATCTGCGACTGTAGTGCCCTCACCTCGTGGGTTTAAGGTTCCACCATTTGATGGCTCGTCATCATGGTCTGCATACAAGATCCAGTTTGAGGCTGTGATGCGATCGAATGGGTGGACCAAAGAACAGGCCTTAACCGCCCTAACCTTGGGCCTTCGCGACCGGGCCCTGACAGTGTTAGAGGCACTCGGACAAGACGTCACCTACGAGAAGCTTCTTGAGGCGCTGGAGGCGAGGTACGGAGACGCGCACCTCGAACATGTGTATCGTGCTCAGCTGAAGGACAGGACACAACGCAACGGAGAAACTCTGCAGCAGTGGGCTCTAGAGGTGGAAAAGCTGGTCAGGAAGGCATACCAGTCGTCTCCTGCGCTTATTGATGGGAACCTCGTACAGGCGTTTACGGATGGGATCCGGGACCTGGAGGTAAGAGCAGCAGTGAGGCTTGGGCACTTCAAGGACCTCAAGGACGCCTTAGCCCACGCTCTGGAGGTGGAAGCAGTGCGACGCGACGACCGAGGTCACCGCATCAGGGAAGTTGTGTCGTCACCTCGGTGCTACAACTGCGGAGAAAGAGGCCATATCCGCTTGAGCTGCCCAAAGCGTAGGCAGCCTGGTGACACCCTGTCTCCACCAAAGGGGTTGCCTGATGTGCCTGCCAGGCAGCGAGAGCAGGGAAACGAGTAGAAGCCAGGACTGCGGGGCGGGTGCTGGCTGGTAATGGAAGAGCCCCAAGTATCTCGATCTCGCAATCATGCGACGGGAACAGCCTGATCATCGAAGGCGAAATTAACAGAACACCATGCAAGCTGACATTGGACACGGGTGCTTCTCGGACAGTCGTCGGTTTCCATCTGGCAAGACGGGTTCTTCGGGGCTGCTTCAGGAACAATGAATGTGTGAATCTGAGAACAGCTACCGGTCAGCACATAACCGTCCGAGGTGAAATGGAGGTGGATCTGAAGCTAGGCAACAAAATTTACCGTCACAAAGTCATCGTGGCCGATATAGTGGACGACTGCATCTTGGGCCTGGACTTCATGCGGAAGTATCGCTGCGAGATCGATGTTAACCAGGGAGTGTTGAAGTGTGGCTCGGAAGAAGTCTTCATGGAAGGTGCAACTTCAGGAAAAGTGTACTGCCTGAAGAATGTCATTCTTCACCCGCGGACGGAAACTGTTGTACCAGTTTGTTTACCAGGGAATTCTGGTCGAGGGAACCGCTGCGTACTAATCGAAGGTCTAGAGAAAGAGGCCTCCTGGAAGATTGCACGAACCTTGGTAAGGGGTACAAAAGTTTCATCAGTACGCGCACTGAATGCAGGTGACAAGGAAGTGTCGCTCAAGAAAGGGACGGAATTGGGCACCTATGAAGGAGCGGCTTGGATGCGTAGATGTCAAGAGCAACCTACCAGCGCCAAGGTTCAGGGTGCACGATTCGACGTGTCTACTCTTTTAGAGGACTGCGAAAGTACCCTGTCGGAGGAAGAGAAGACCGAGGCTCAGAAGATGTTGAACCGGTTCGGGGATATTTTCTCGACCAGTGATGCCGACATAGGGAAGACAGCACTAGTCCAGCACAAAATAAACACGGGAAGTGAAGCACCGATTCGCCAGCGACCAAGACGTGTGCCAGTAGCACGGGAACGTGAAGTGGAAGCTATGATCGACGGTATGGTGAACGAAGCCGTAATCGAGCCTTCGTCCAGCCCGTGGTGCTCTCCGGTTGTCCTAGTTAAGAAGAAGGATGGCAGCATGCGCTTCTGTGTAGACTACCGCCGATTGAATGACATCACGAAGAAGGACAGCTACCCGCTGCCAAGGATCGATGATACACTGGATACGCTGACGGGGATGAAGTGGTTTTCTACCTTAGACCTAAAAAGTGGCTACTGGCAGGTGGAAATAGATCCTCGAGACAAAGAGAAGACGGCATTCTCCACAGGCAAAGGACTGTGGCAATTTAACGTCATGCCCTTTGGATTGTGCAACGCTCCGGCTACTTTTGAGAGACTGATGGAGCGAGTGCTTATGGGACTGATTGGAGACGCCTGCTTGGTCTACCTGGATGACATCATCATCGTGGGGCGCACCTTCCAGGATCACCTTCGAAACTTGGAGCAAGTGCTGTCAAAGATACGAGGAGCTAATTTGAAGCTGAGTCCGAAGAAATGCGCGTTATTCAGACGGCAAGTGAACTTTCTAGGACATGTGGTCTCGGAGAACGGTATTCAAACTGACCCGGATAAGATCATTGCCGTGAAGGAATGGCCAGTTCCAGAGAACAAAACGCAGGTCAGAGCATTCCTCGGATTATGCTCCTACTATCGACGGTTTGTGAAGAACTTTGCTGACATTGCTCGACCTCTTCATAAGCTCACCGAAGACAGAGTGCAGTTCTGTTGGAATGAGAGCTGTGACGTTGCATTCCAGAAGCTTAAGGAACATCTGTGTACTTCACCTATTCTAGGCTACCCTGACAATGAGCATGAATTCATAGTTGACACAGATGCCAGTAACACCGGAATTGGCGGCGTGCTGTCACAGAAGAAGGGTGATCAAGAAGTTGTTATAGCATACTTCAGCAAGGCCTTATCCAAACCCGAAAGAAACTACTGCGTCACCAGGCGGGAACTCTTGGCTGTAGTAAAGACATTGCAGCATTTCAACAAATACTTGTTGTGCCGTAAATTCCACCTGCGAACCGACCATGCAGCGCTGAAATGGCTACTTCAATTTAAGGACCCAGAAGGACAAGTAGCTAGATGGATTGAACTACTGCAAGAGTTTGATTTTGTAATACAACATCGCAGCGGCAAGTCCCATGGTAACGCAGATGCCCTATCGCGTAGGCCGTGTCCCGACCAGTGCAAGCACTGTAGCCGACAGGAAGCAAAGCAGGCAGCGCTAGTGAGGATGTTAAAGACATATATAAGCGTATATCTAAGCGACGAATGGAGAGAAGCTTTGCAGAGTGCTCAGCGAGATGACAAGGATGTACAGCCGATTCTTGAATGGAAGAAATCAGGCGCTCCTAGGCCCAAATGGAGTGATATCGCAGCAATGAGCCCTATCACCAAGAGTTATTGGGCACAGTGGGAAAGCTTGGTCGTCCAGGATGGAGTTCTGTGCCGCAAATGGGAAAACGCTCGCGGTAACCAGTGCCATTTGCAAATGGTAGTGCCCAAAACTAAGGTGCCGGAAGTCTTGCAGCTCTATCACAATGGTGCTTCGGGAGGTCACATGGGAGTTAAGAAGACCCTTACTAAGATCCGGGAGCGGTTTTATTGGCTCCACTGTCGGGATGACGTCGAGGATTGGTGCCGCAAATGCACAAGTTGTGCGGCTGTCAAGGGGCCACATACTCGAAGCAGAGGTGCATTAAAGGTGTACAATGTGGGAGCCCCATGGGAGCGCATAGCGTTGGATGTCGCTGGGCCGTTTCCTGAGAGCCAGGACGGAAACAAATGCTTCTTGGTTGTGATGGATTACTTCACGAAGTGGCCTGAAGTGTTTGCGATCCCAAATCAAGAAGCTACCACAGTGGCCGATAAGCTGGTGCATGAAGTCTTTTGTCGGTTCGGGGTGCCCTTGGAAATCCACAGCGATCAAGGCCGGAACTTCGAATCTGAGGTGTTCAAGGAGACTTGTCGCGTAATGGGTGCACATAAAACCAGGACCACGGCTTATCATCCGCAATCAGATGGCATGGTTGAACGGTTTAACCAATCACTGGAAAGGTACCTGGCGAAGGTGGTGGAGAGCAAACAAAGAGATTGGGACAAGCACATCCAACCATTTCTCCTGTCATATCGCAGTGCGGTCCACGAAACTACAGGAGTAACACCAGCTTTTGCTAATTTCGGTAGAGAGCTCCGTTTACCTGCAGACCTTATCACCGGTATTCCACCAGAATCTCCACACAATATAACGGATTACGCAACCGAGCTACGCAACAGGATGAACGACGTATACGAGCACATCAGGGAATCTGGACAACAGATGTCTGAGAAGATGAAGACTCGCTACGACCGGAAGGCAAACAACAAAGGCTTCGATGAGGGATCATTGGTGTGGCTTCATAACCCAGTACGAAGCAAAGGAAAATCGCCTAAGTTACAAACCAGATGGGACGGGCCATATCGCATAATTACCAGGATGAACGACGTCACCTATCGAATCCAGAAGGGGTCGCGAGGTGCACCGAAGATAGTTCATGTGGACCGGTTGGCTCGTTACTATGGGTCTAACGATGTTCGAGACGAACACGTTTAAGAGGGAGGCCGTGATACAAATTGAAAATAACGCCATCTATCAGTGAATGGGAGAACTACATGAGATTAGATGTATCAGTTGTTTAAGGCTGTTTCATCTATCCTCTAATAGATGGCGTAGGTGTAAATAGAACATTTACGCAATTCTAGAAACACCTTACACGTTTCCAGAAATATCGTGAGTCGTCTCGAAAAGCCTAGTGATGTTATCCGGCCAGTATAAATAGAGCGAGAGCGCGCGAGACAGGACAGTAACAAGTGAATAAGGAAGCGATCAACAAGAAGCGAAGGGAAGTAATTCGAAAGTGTTTAGTGTTGTTCTAGTGGTGTGAATAGTGGTGGTTTTATTAGTGAAGTGAAAATTAAGTGTGTTTTTACTAGTTGTGTAAATAAGTGTGTGTATCTAGCGTTATTGTGTTAGTGAATAAAGTGCAGTTTTTCTGGCATAGTGTATATAATTTATCACGAACCCCAGCTCGTAACAATACATTATCAAGTTTGGTATAAGATCTGCGATCTTATACCAAACTTGATGTAGTACCATCAATCCGACGTGTACACCAAACTAAACTAATCTAAGACTCCCACCAAACTTTTGGGCTGGCGAACTTAAATGGAAATTGAAATGAAATCGGTCCAAGTTAAAAATTATATTGAATGGAATCAATTTTATGTGGTATGTGTCGCCGTTTACATTTTAGGTACATACGTATTTGAATAAAATATTTTCATTTTTTATCTTTTTTATGGTAGGATTAGGAGGCAAACGAGCAGACGGATCGCCTGATGGTTAGTGATTACCGCCGCCTTGTACACCTGCAAGCCTAGGGGAGTTACAAGTGCTTTGCCACCTGAAGGTAGAAGGAAAAGTGGATGGCGTCTCCTAGCGACTACGTGAATTCGCAATCGAGATTGAAAATAAATCTTTATTACGTAAAAAAATCTTTAAGTTGGAGTATTGAAATAATTAAGAACTTTCTTTCTCCTTTAGATGTCACCTGGGTTTGTGTCTTTGATATTGTACAGTAGTTGACACTAGTTACATGTAGCTATTGTTACAAACATTAGAGTAATTTTATTGCAAGTCTATTTACTATGTAATAAATGTCCACATGGGGATATTTGGAGATGCAGCGATAGCTGAGTGGAGAGACCGACGGACTGCCACCCAGAGGGTCTCGGGTTCGAATCCACGGCGCGCACCAATGACTTTTCGATGTTATGTGCCTATTAAATTGTTAATTATCGATGGCTGAACGGTGAAGGAAAACATCGCAAGGAAACCTGCATGTCTGAGAGTTCTCCATAATGTTCTCGAAAGACATGTGAAGTCTGCCAACCCGCACTTGGCCAGCGTGGTGGACTATGGCCTTGCCCTTCTCATAATGAGAAGAGGCCCGTGCCCAGCAGTGGGTTAGTATAAAGGGCTGATGATAATGAATGATACTACTATAATAAAGGTGAAGAGTTTGTGTGTTTGGTCTAAGGCACTAATTTCAGAAATTACTGCTGCGATTTCAATAATTATTTTTGTGTTGGATAGCTAAATAACGGGGGTGTTACAGCGGGCTCATCAAGTTACAAAATGAAAAATAAAATTGGTGTTTGGTGGTTGAACTACGGTAATATTTAATATGGTAGTATAGTCATATTTTCAATAAAAGTGGTTAAATAAGATTCTGCTTACATGTCGCAAACATATTTTCTTGTGTTAGGAGTCATTTCGACATAAATGGTGGGCTTGACCCTTATTATGGGTAGGCAAAGCAGCGTTCATAACACCGAGCTGTCTCCTTGGAGACATAATTATGGCCGTAAATCTATTTAGCAACCTACGCAACCTTAAACTAAAACTATTCTCGTACTCTATAATATACTAGAGGGTCATCCTCTTCGCAGCTACGCCCACACATTTATTTTAATATAACCTTTTTCGAACGATCCCGAGGGAATTTTGGAATATCCTTTCTTAGTGCACCACATAGCTTCCAAGTAAAATTCACGCCAAATTTCTTGAGTTAGTGAATCTATCTTCGCTCACGTGTGCGCCCTCATGTATATCGGCTATCGCGACAAACGTTAGTCTATTCTGATATACTATCTTTATTAATTGGAAAGTTTTATCAAAATCTGTAGTGTAGTTTTTGCAAAAGAGTAACAAACAGATAGATATCTATCCTCACAAACATTCACGTTTATATATATATATATAAATGCTGTTGTTTTCTGGTTGTTGTGATAGTTTATAAATTCTGCTAAAACACGGTGAAAGATGACTGCAATAGTGCATCCAAAAACTACTGTCCACATTCTCTGTCTTCATACAATATCGATATTCATAAAGTCAAGCGACACCCGGTGCGAACAGTAGTCATGTATTAAGTCTCGGGTCGAGCACCGCAAGTTAAAGGTACTGTCTTCGCGGAACTCATCAGCTATTATTGTTGTTGGATTGCACGTAATATTATGGGTATTATATATATATATGTATAGATACATGTTCCGGCCGCGCCTTAAAACGCAATGATTCAAATTCTAGCTCGCACGCCGGCTTCGCTGCCACCGTCGCCGCGGCACACACGCAGTCAAGATCTCACACCTAAGACGGAACCACGTATAAAGCGGTGCACGAGACTCGGTCTTTATAAATAAGTTCAAACAGTTTTTGTACGACATATACTACGAGAGACATTACAAGAAGTTTTTAAAGTACGACTGTCTTTATTTGAACCCCGAATCCCGGCAATAAACATTTTGGTGACCCAGACGTGATTCGAGGCGACGAGGTCGAAGAAGGACGAAGTTTCGAGAACGTTCGCCGCCGCTTCGAACTATCTACTGCTTCAAGCCAGCCGGTCTGCTCATCACAACGCACACCGCAGCTATCGCTTAGCCAGAGAAGTGAACCTTAGCGTGATTCGAGGCGACGAGGTCGAAGAAGGACGAAGGTTCGAGAACGTTCGCGTGTTGGGCGACGACCTTTGGACTCACTCCGCCGCTTCGAACGATCTACTGCTTCAAGCCAGCCGGTCCGCTCATCACAACGCACACCGCAGCTATCGCTTAGTCAGAGAAGTGAACCTTAGCGTGATTCGAGGCGACGAGGTCGAAGAAGGACGAAGGTTCGAGAACGTTCGCGTGTTGGGCGACGACCTTTGGACTCACTCCGCCGCTTCGAACTACCTACTGCTTCAAGCCAGCTGATCTGCTCATCACAACGCACACTGCAGCTATCACTTAGCCAGAGAAGTGAACCTTTTCCTTTTTTTTTCCCACTCTTTTTCCATATAGCCATTATCTTTTGCTTGACTGGTCTACAATTTGCCATCCGCTTAGGAACCTACTTGCAATTTATATGCTTTAATCTATTTTCTGTATCTACAGCGCACCGTTTTTTACAACATTATCCTACCTACTCACTACATGAAATAGTAGTGCCCAAATTTCTTCTATACCATATTTTTAAATACGCTATAAGCTTTAGCTTTTACATCGCAACCCTAACGTTTATTAAAGGGCTATTTCATTCAAAAGGAATTATCATAAAACATCCTTTTATAGGCTCAATAATTATAAATGCCCAAACTAAGCCATACATTGCGCATCATCCTGCTTATTTAAATTGTATTTAACGTAACTCATATTTTTATTTTGTGTGTTTAGTGATCGTCACCGGCGCACGTGTCTCGGCCTATCAGCTGTTCTATTGGTCGAGCAGGTGACGCATTCCGCTTCATTTGCAGCTTAAACCTGACCTTGACTTCGTTGTTGGGAGCATAAGTTACGTAATCAATTTATTTATTTTATTAAACTTCATTCGTTTGTGTTAGAAGTGTGTTTTGCCTGATTTGAACTTTAAAATGACCGATAAAACTTCATTGATTGCAACTAGAAGCTCAATTAAGGGTCGAATAACTAAATACAGAAATTATATCGACAAGTTATGCAATTATGATAGTCTTTCTTCTGAACAAACGGATGAACTTGCATTGAGGTTGGAACGATTTCGAACTCTTTTCTCTCAATTCGATAATTTGCAAACTCAGATTGAGATATTGAGTCCAGACTCATTGCAGTCCGAGATTGATGCGCGAGATGTGATAGAACAGGAGTTTTATTCATTAATCACCACGAGCCAGAGATATATCGATAACGCTAATGGTGCATCTACAAGTGTAAAGACAGAATCCCAATCATGTTGCGACCATCCTAATTTTAGTTTTAAGCTTCCATTAATTAAAGTTTCAAATTTTGATGGTTCATATTTTAAGTGGCTTGAATTCAGGGACACCTTTAGCTCTTTGATTCACTGTAACGATCGGATAAAACCTATCCACAAATTTCATTATCTAAATTCGTATTTAGAGGGAGAAGCATCTCAGGTAATAAGCAACTTGGAGGTCAATGAATCTAATTATACTGTAACTTGGAATCTCCTCTGCGAGAGATACGACAATAAGAAACAGCTTATATATAACCATCCTAATTCTTTGTTCAACATCCAATCAGTGGGGCGTGAGTCCGCAAAGGCACATCGTTATTTGGTTGACCATGTATCCAAAAATTTACGTGCATTAAATACACTAGGCCAGCCCACTGACAAATGGGATACTTTGATCATTTTAATGGTGTCAGCTAAGCTTGACAACAGCACAAATGTAAAGTGGGAAGAACATAAAAACTCCCTTGATGACATGCCTACTTTAATGGAATTTAATATTTTTTTTAAATGTCGCGCCGATATTCTAGAATCGGTCCAGCGAAGCAAGTCTGACAAGATCAACAACAATCAGCCGAAGCTTCTAAGTTCACAAAAACTACCTATGAAATCCTTTCACATTTCAGCGAATTCCAGTACATCCTCCACTGGTGGTCCTGCCGTTTCTCCAGCTACGTGTGTCCTCTGTGATGGCGGTCACCGCATCTATGATTGTCCGTCATTTCACTCCAAGTCGATTGAGGATAGAATTTCTGAAGCGGTAAAGTTAAAACTTTGTCTGAATTGTTTACGCAAAGGTCACCCATCGCATCGGTGTAGGTTAGGTTCTTGTTCGAAGTGTAAAAAGCGACATAACACCTTGCTGCATAGGGAAGTTTCTCGGGCTGATGAAACCACCGTGGATGCCTCGCCGCAGCCAGACAAGCATGTCACGGCCGGGGTGGCTATCTCTAATACGGACCATGTGTTGTTGTCTATAGCTTTAGTTTATGTATACAATCCCAACACAAATGCCAGAATAACCGCGCGTGCGTTACTAGATAGCGGGAGTCAGACTTCATTAATTACCAGTAGTTTGAAACAAAGGCTACAGCTGACCCCTCAGCTCAATACGACAAATGTAGTAGGCGTAGGTAACACTCCATTAACTGGCACTCCTGAACGTTGCACGATTATTCTAAAATCTAAGCACGACAAGAACTTAAAACTTAATTTATCATGTTTAGTTTTACCAATAATCTCCAGTAGTATGCCATGCAAACATATAGATATATCTAAGCTTCAATTACCGCGTAACATCTAGCTCGCAGACTCCAGCTTTAGTCAGCCCGTACCTATTGATATGCTGATCGGTGCTAACATTTTTTGGTATTTAATAGGGTCCGAGCAGATTAAGTTAGGTGAACGCTTACCGATAATGCATGAAACTAAATTAGGTTGGGTACTAGCCGGTCCTATGTACGATATGCCTATGCCACAACAAACTTCAAACTGTTTCATTCATTGCAATCAAATAAGCACTTCCGACAATTTAAATGAACAGTTAACAAGTTTTTGGCAGCTTGAACAGATAACGCAGCCCACTAAACAATACACGGATGTAGAATCCGAGTGTGAACACCATTTTACAACGCACACATACCGTGACCAAGACGGCAGGTTTTGTGTGCGTCTACCTTTATTTACCGAACCCGATTGTTTAGGTAATTCATTTAAATTTGCTAAAAAACGATTCTTAGGCTTAGAGAAACGTTTTAGTAAAAATCCTCAACTCAAGTCTCTTTACCAGGAATTTATCACTGAATATTTAAAACTAGGTCATCTATCTGAGCTTAGCGATAAATTTCCTAATCCCTCCTTTTATGTACCTCACGAAAAAATGTACAGGCAGGTATTTTTACATGAGTGCGACCGTAATTTGCAATTAATTCTATGGCGAAACAATGTGAATGAGCCTATAAAGACATAATTATAGATTACACACTGTTACCTACAGTTATTCGAGCACTAGTTTTTTGAGTACGCGTTGCCTATGGCAATTAGGTGAGGAATGTTCTTAAAAAAGAATTAAATATATAATTCAGAACGACTTCCTGGTCGACGATTTGTTGACAGGGTCGAATTCGGAGGTGTATTTATTACATATTAAACAATCTGTTCAGCAAGCTTTAGCTGCAGGTTGTTTTCCTTTACGCAAGTTTCGCTCCAATTCAACCGCTTTATTAAGTGAAAACTCTAACCCTCAAGGAAGTCTAATTATAAGCTCTTCTTTATATACCCTAGGAGTAGGTTGGGACTCCGCGACTGATATAATACATTTTTCCTCAAATTACTTAGTCAATGATGAAAATCCTACTAAACGGTCAATATTATCTGATTCATGTAAGATATTTGATCCTTTGGGTTTTCTATGTTTAATTACAATAATACCTAAAATTCTAATACAAAAATTATGGTTATCTAAAATCGATTGGGACGAGTCCGTCCCTGACCCCATTAAGCAATCGTGGCAATCTTTTGTTCGACAGCTGTATTATTTAACTTCGCTTCAAATACCTCGCTGTGTTATGTGTAACTCACCTAGCTATATTGAAATGCATTGATTTTGTGATAGCAGTATGAATGCATACGCGTCTTGTGTTTATTTAAAGTCGATAAATGAGACGGGTGATATTGCCGTTCGTCTTTTATGTTAAGTTAAGTATCCCACGTTTGGAGCTGTGCGCTTCAGTCTTAGGTGCTCAGCTCGCCGCAGCGGCTGCCAAGACCCTGAGATGTAAGATAAGGCGCACTTACTTTTGGACTGATTCATCCATTGTGTTAGCGTGGCTCAGAACAGATCACAATAAATTAAAAACTTTCGTATCTAATCGGGTATCCACTATTCTCGAATTAACAGAAGGCGCAGAATGGCGTCATGTCTCCACCGCGCTTAACCCAGCTGATTATGCGTCACGCGGTGTCAACACGCACAAGTTAAACAACTTAGATATGTGGTGGAACGGACCGCCATTCCTTTACGAATCGGAATGTAAATGGCCGCAATTTAATATTAACAGTTGCAGCGATATTCCCGAAATTAAAATTAACGTAACATGCACACGAAACACTAGTGAACAATTAATAAATTTGGACAAATATTCTAAACTTAAAACACTGCAACGCTCATTCGCTTATCTATTGAGATTCATTCACAATTGTCGCAACGTAAACAACAAAAAATTAGGTATTTTACAGCCCGAGGAACTTGATTTATCATTTAAACATTTAGTTAAATTACCTCAAGCCGATAGTTTTGAAGCGGAACTGAGACTTCTTCGCACTAGGCAATCTCTTGGTTCTAAAAATCATATAATTTCATTAAATCCCTTTCTTGACAGAGAAGGTATTATACGCGTAGGTGGTCGGCTCAAGTCATCATTTTACTCCTTCGACAAGCGACACCCTATGTTCTTACATTCCAAACATAGGCTAACCCGACTACTATTCCAACAGGAACATTTGCGTTTACTTCACGCCAGCCCTCAGTTGTTGTTGGGCTCAATCCGAGAGTTCGTGTGGGCAGTCGCTGGTCGCGACTTGGCTCGCACTACCACGCGACAATGTGTGGTGTGTCGCCGTGCCGCCGCGCCGCTAAGACAACCACTCCTCTAATGGGTGCGCTGCCGTCTGAGCGCGTCACACCCGATTATCCCTTTATTAGTGTTGGTGTGGACTTTGCTGGACCATTTTTAATTGCAGACAGAAAGGGTAGGGGTTGTAAAATAACGAAATGTTATCTAGCTATTTTTGTATGTACCAGATACAAATGTGTTCATTTGGAGGCTGTAAGCCAACTTGATAATGACTCCTTAATTTTTTCTTTACGTCGTTTTATTTCTCGAAGAGGAGTTCCACGCGAAATTCTTTGCGACAATGGTCGTAATTTTATTGCTGCGGCCAAGGAAATTGGTGATTTTCTAGAATCAAATTCCTCTTCTATCACAAATTTCGCATCAGACAAAGGCATCAAATTTAAATTTCAACCAGCTTATGCTCCACACTTCGAAGGATTATGGGAGGCGGGTGTTAAATCTGCAAAATTCCATTTAAAGCGAATTTTAGGCAACAGTCACCTTACTTTTGAGGAATTGGCAACTTTGTTCAGTCAAGTAGAAGCCATCCTTAATAGCCGCCCTTTATGTCCCATCTCTTCCTCGCCTAATGATTTTCAACCTCTGACTCCAGGTCACTTCATCATCGGTCGTGCACTGACGTCTCTGCCATCACCGAGTTTTATAGATACAAATATATATAGACTGGATCGGTTTCAGAGACTAGAGTCATTAAGACAACATTTCTGGAAGCGCTGGCAAATAGAGTACGTGAGCGAGTTGCAGCAACGTACCAAGTGGAAGGTACCCGGCAGACCGTTGAGAATAGGAGATATGGTGCTCATCAAAGCGGAAAACACGCCTCCTCTACACTGGCGCCTTGGCCGTGTCCTAAGACTGTTCCCGGGGCCTGATGTAGTTTTTCGCGTAGCGGAGGTCAATACAACTGCGGGTACATATCGTCGAGGGGTGAAGTACCTATGCCCTCTACTCGATGACGACATAAAATCTACCGAAGCTGCCGCTTCCCGTGGCCCCCAGGATGTTCCGGCCGCGCCTTAAAACGCAATGATTCAAAATCTAGTTCGACCGCCGGCTTCGCTGCCACCGTCGCCGCGGCACACACGTAGTCAAGATCTCACACCTAAGACGGAACCACGTATAAACGGTGCACGGGACTCGGTCTTTATAAATTAGTTCAAACAGTTTTTGTACCAACATATAAGTACCTACGAGAGACATTACAAGAAGTTTTAAAAGTACGACTGTCTTTATTTGAACCCCGAATCCCGGCAATAAACACTGGCTGACAGTAAAAACTTTTACGACCTTGCATCAATTTGACTTGGAAATGTAATTATGAAAATATTTTTTTTGCATTCGACTATAACTTGGAATATACGACTATAGGTATTATAGAATATTATGTATTTTGTATTAATGCGGGTTTGGAGCTGTTTTTCCTTAATACAGGCTATTTCATAGCCTAGCTAGGAAAACAGTAAGTAAACTACTTGATACTGTAACTACTTAACATGTAATGTACTACAATGATTTACTTGGCAATAAAAATATTATTATTATTATTATTATTAAATAAATAAATAGGTAGTCCCTTAATATCGTGTCATACATATCAGAAGGATCAGGCGTAAAAATATTTTTTTTTAATAAAAAACGTTTACAGTTTATTTGGAACATAAAAAGATAAGTTTTCACCAAATTTCAAGAAAAAGAAAAAACTATTGTAAAATATAAAAATAAAAAACCAAAAACTGGGTTATTTGAAATGTTCACATAAATTTTGACATTATGTGAATAACGTGCAAATACAAAAGTTGTAGATCTTTTTATTACCTACAACTTTGCCATTTACGTTGTTTCCGTAGGACTTTTAGTTTTTCCGGCAAACGAGAAAAACCCTTTTTTACCCTACAAATCGCAACCCAATCCACTTCCCGACCTCAGATCGCCCGTAATTTATTTTTGCTTTATTTTTTTTTTATATTCTCTTCCTTCTCCAATGGGTTTCATCCTACTATAATTTTATTTCAATTTTTACAGTTTTCTAACGTATCTGCATATTGAACCGTAACCCTATTACCATTTGATTACTTCAACATAACGCAGCGAATCAGTCTTATCTATTAACAAATACGTAACCCCAACGCCTCACTTAGACATAAACAGATCTAATCGATTGATAGAGCAGATCTCAAACCAAACAGCTCTTCATATTAGTGCCCAATTAAATTATCGCCGTCTGCAGAGCTCCAATGCGATGCACTCAATATATGGTTAATAGAGTACTGGGAAATACATTTGCTAGCGCCAGTGTGATGATGAGCATTTCTTTTTCTAGAAATTTTTTGTAGCAATAATGCCATGAAATTATTACGCAACTGATTTGAACAAAGTTTGTCAAAAACATTACATTGCATAAATAAAATACATTTATATAATTCATAATCATATGCTCTGACTATGTATTTCGTGGCGGTTTAAGCCGTCGCCTTGCCGTTTAGAGAAACAGTGTTGTGGATTCAATCCCCACACGCAACAGCTCTTTGTGTGATTCACAAATTGTTTTACACCATCTTCAGCCCCTTACAGTCCACTGCTGGACTAGGCCTCTCCTTTGAAAGGAGGAATTGGCCTACTATACCACGCTGGCCAAACGGGTTGGTATAGGGTTTATTTCAAGTTTTCCTTCTCTTACAGTGCTGTTCTCTTCATAGTATGGTCCCTCTGTCGGCTCTTACGACACCCACGGGATGATATGGGGTGGTGACATTCCGTATTCTTTATCCGTCACCACACGTTGTAAAAATTGTTTTACATACTGTGTAAAAGTCTGGGTGTACTTTGCAAAGTCCGTTCAATGGAAGATCTAGTGAATTATTTTATTTAGACAATATCATTATACAGTACTATTTTACCTACTAAAACATTAGAGATTTAGTAGGTTTAATCGTAACGGCGAGAAAGCGTAATAAACACATGAATATTTTTTAATTTTCAACAACTATGGTATTATATACATGCTGTAAATAACAAGTGTGATACTATCGATCGTGCCACATAGCATATGGCCACATAACACTCACCCTGCAAGGTTTAAAGTTACATATTTTGCACTGAGCATAAATATCTGTCACATTGCATTTTCAAACGTTTCGAGGTAAGAGTTTTACAGTGACATCAGTGCAGCACAGTTTTGCTCTCAACAGCTAAATGGTGTCCCGAAAGCGGCCGCGGTAGGCTTTTACCTTAATGATGCAACCGCATTAAAAAGCTAAATTGTGCTAGACACCCACTCCACTTTGAGCAACATTGAGTAAAGTCGAGCGAAGTTACTAAAATTGCCCCACACTAATTACGTTTAAAAATTTCATGAGATGATTGGATGAATGTATGGCCGAAGTTGTTTCTACCGGAGTCTGCAGTTTATGACCGTTCTATGGATATTAAGCTGGGTTCATTAGGTATTAAATTATTAATGTATAGGGACCTCCCTGTTATTACAACGGCGTTGAAATTGCGTGAATAAATATGTTTTAAGCGCAAATTTAATTAAATATTAAAAAAGATATGAACCTTCAAATAGGTACCTCAAAAATTGGCCAGATTTACCGCTGTGTTCAAACATCCAAAAAACAAATTTGGCTAGATTATTTAAAAAAAGGAAAGCATAAGAACACGGCCAAAGCCTTCCTTTAATTTAATATGAAAAACTAGTTAAATCGATGAAGTTTTGGAGAAGGAATCAAGGGAATACGAAACGTTGATTTTGTGTACATTTAATAGGTATTTTTGGTCTGGACCAGCGCGATAGAGACAACGCTACTGCTAGCAGTAGCGTTGTCTCTATCGCGCTCTGCGGGGAGAGGCTTGAGGCTGCGCGACAGCAATAGATTTTACAATTATCTATCCAGGCGAGGTTAGAGCAAGTGATATAAAGTTTCATTAGTTTTAATAACAGGCGGATTTAGCATAGCTGAAAACCTTGCCTTGCCTTGTTTGGAATCTATTTGTGATAGCTACAATTTTATATTTTTTATAAATCATACGGTGTATTCCAATGTATTTACGAAGGAAATATTTAGCCTATAAGTTTTGTCTGAGATTTAAATCCGTAGATAGTAATATAACCATTCAACTGCTCAAGAATCTCTACGCTCTTCGACAAAGTTGTTATTGGAGAAATAAAAGTATTCCCTTACTTGCAGGGGTGATTAATGAAATTAAAGAAATACAGATTACGTCATATTACCCCTTACTAATGTTTACTTTGCGAACATAGTTAACTAATATTAATATAAACGAATAATTTCAGTTGATTTAGAATCAATAAAATTGTCAAAATCTTCAGAATTATGAGATTAATTCATTAAAATATGACGATATTAGAGAATTGTATATAAGATAAAATGGGTGGCACTTTATATATACAGATGGGTCAAAGAGCGAAGAAGCTCTTGGATCGGCATTCTATGTTCCCAATGTAATAATGAATGTTCAGGATAATTGCTTTAAAACATTATGTCAATCGACCTCCATTATGACTATGTACAAATCGTGGTAGTTTAAAAGAAGTTACTCCATTATGACCTTGGAACTTATTGCAATCTCAGAAGCGTTAACCTACGTTAACAATAACGGTAACAGTAAAAAGGTTGTAGTTTGTACAGACAGCAAAAGTGCATTACAGCAAATAGCTCGATGCTCCTCTGGACACAGAGGTACACCGATAGCATGTAGTTTTAATAACATGAATTTTTTTGTGCTCTGAATATACATGGTATGTTACTTGGACATAATATGATACAGCGACTTTAAGGCACAGGAGACTCCAAACACGGCTTTTGCATTTACTCTGTGGTTTATAGTCGGAGTAAAGTTTATAATATGGTATCTAATGAACAATGCGCAATGGGAGCTCATTTTAGCATACATAGTAGTTCCTCGTAAAAAAAATTAATACTTTCCAGTTGCTTAGAGTTTTATGTGTAGTGAGTGGTTTATATGAGTTTAGTTAATAGGTAGATGTTGCCATTTATTATCATAGTTTGAAATATTCATAAAAAGTTTTAGACATTATTCTAAAAGGTGGACAGAAATTGAATAACTAAATATTACGCTTAAAATAACTTAAAAATTGGGAAATAAACCGAGCAAGAGACTGAAGAGATATATTATTATGTATAATATAACCTCGCAAATAGTTTGTTTGTTTGAATGAAGAACATTCAAACAAAGTAGCGAAACTTAAGAAAATACGATATTTGCTACACTGTGCCCGAAATATTTGTTTTAAATTATTAATTATTCACATTTAGAAACCTGCTAAGTAAAACTTGTTAATTTAAGGCAGCCAGGCTGGGTCGTTTTAAATTTAGAACATACTATCTGAGCCCGCGTTTATACACCGGCATTATTTAGAGTTACTGCTCCGTACTGGCTCTAGCCTTTCTCGATAAATGAGCTATCCAATACAAAAATAATTATTCAAATCGGAACAAACAAAATGTTTAATCGGACCAGTACTTAGTTTCTAAGATTAGCTCATTCAACCAAACTCTTCAGATTTATTATATCAGTATGGATATGTATTTATTAAAAAAATTGCGAAAGTTAACACGATGATGTTAAAAAACGTATACTCGACTAGATTTTTTTGACATTATTAAGTCAATTGCTAAAATACAATAAATTTCAGTTATTGTTTTCTTTTTTATTTTGTTTAAGTCTCGTTTTTTATTTTATTTCTATTCCATTTAAAAATGTTTTATTATACTGTTTCCCTCACAGAGAAAACTTTTAACAATTTTTTGAATTTTTATTAACGGCGTGTTTATTTTTAAGGGTGATTGTTGTTTTTGTCTTTGTTTCTTTGAATTTTTGCCGTTACAAAATAATTATGACATAGCTTTTTATAATAATAATATAAATAACTGGAGAGATCAACAGACTGAGGATGCAAAAGTATACAAAGGTTCACACCCAGCGCGCGCATCACTAACTTTTCGATAATACGTGAGTATTCAATTTTCTGTCAAACGGTAACTTAAAACATAGTCTGAGATTTCTCCATAATATTCTCGAAAGTCATGAGATTTCCGTCAATCCGCACTTGGTCAAAATAGTGGACTATGTCCTTACTTTTCTCACAATTCCCATACTCGCTTCTTGGAGTGGGATATTTTATAGACAAGGCTGATTGTAAAATATAAAAATAAAAAACCAAAAACTGGGTTATTGATTTCAACTAGAATGGTACGAAAGGTCCAACAAATTCTAATCTCAATAGATTTTTTTTGTATCGTGTTGTATCAGAAATAACCATTTACCCTATTATCGGATAAAAGCATTCCTAGAAATCGGTGGAACACTATACCCAATTTGGGGTTACGACCTTACAGCCGGGGATATTGTGTTTTTTTTTCTTAGACAACTAATATTACGACTCATTTATACATTGCGTACTATTTAGTAAGAAAATCAGTCTCCTAATCCAAAATATACTATACATTATTGTATGACAAGACCATTACCCGATAGTTGGTTACCCAGTTCTTCCGCATTATCCCCAGCAGGGTAAACGCCGATTGCGTCGATACAGCCACAAACATTGACACTAATTAAAACGGGTTACCACTGTGATACATGATGCGGTACGTTTAGTGCGGTGCGGGTATTGCATTAGACTTAATCCGAGGTCAAATAGCGGGTTATAATGGGTTCTGAACTGAGTAATCATTTTGTGAATTATACTTACCTGAATGGGTAGAATATTGAAAGTGATTTGCCCTAGAATTTATTACACTGTTTGAAACAGAATTAGTTTTTATTATAAGTCAAATCGATTAGATCGATTGAGTAACATTTTGTTTAGTCTATTGAAAATTTCTGACGATGGTCACACTGAACTGTCACTTCCGTCCTTCCCTTGAAAAATTAACACGCCGTTTGCACTCTCGCGTGCCTTGTACCTAATTAATAAATTGATCGTCCTTTGAATTAACGCGAATTGAATTAACTTGCAAATACGTAATTGCCGCTTTTGACTTCCGGCAAGGTTTGTTGTAAATTGATGACATATTGAACATTTGTGAAAAGTTTTGTGAACCGCAAACGTGCATCGTGGTCTGGAGAAGGACTTCGCCGAATTGCACACTGGTATCTATTCGATTCTCTTGTTATTTTGGCCAAAATTATGAGTTAATCCTATAGGTCCACTTCAAGAACATCACCAGGAGATATAAGGTAAAATTTTCATGTACCTACTCAATACTTTACTCACTGTGCAACACAGTACATTTGTGTCTGAGATTTGTTGTGGCTGACAAGGGCTGATGAATAGAGTCACGCTTCCACAAATCTGCTGCAATTAATCCCAGCTCCTTCTAGCCAAATTCCAGACATACACTTTAAATAATAAATACTGTGTCATCCATAGATCATTGTTTCAGTTTTCCAGAAGAGGCCATGAGAATAGAAGGATAGGGAATAAAATTGCGGCGAATACATAAATCGGAAGCAGAGCAAAGGTTGTCCCCGGGTCCGAAGACGCGGCGCTTGGATTCGCTAGGATGATGATGATGACATAGCTCAATAGAAAAGGTGAAAACTGAAATGAAATAATATATATGTCAACGCATAAAAATAACTATTTAATTGAAAACTGTAATGGTTTAAAAGTAAGTTGACATTAATAAAGATATTTCACAAACTTATGTTCTACTTTCATAAGAGATTGTATTTAGTATATCTTCGAATACAATACTTGTATGAGTGTTACTTTTAAAGTTGCGCACTGCGAAACGATATAAACCACTGCAGATGGTACTTTGCTCTGTCCACGATGTATGTAATACTATAAAATCGGGCTTGTGACATTTTTGGACGGATGATGGACGGGCGGGCACTTTAAAACCGCAAAAAGACTGTCATCAAAATATTTAAAAAGTGTTGCAAGTTCAAAATGCCTCTCGCCTCGGTGATGTTATTGAACTATCTTCTGATAGAAAATTAATTTTAAGTAGATAGAGTACCTACATATTAAATATGGAATAATCAAGAATAATATAGATAATTTAGGGCATCCTTATTTCTCAGCATTCCTTTAATTAACAACACTATTACGTTTTCATCTAGACGCATCTTGTTAGACAAAAACTTTTACGTCTATAAAATTTCTCGGCAATTTCTTATTATAATGGTAAGATAGACACACTTTTGATGGCAATAATAGTCCTACCAGTTTTACTTTTAACCCAATCAAACTGTTTAGCTCCCTACAAAGCTGTCTTGCTTGGTTGCTACAGGGCGGTAGACATTCTAAGATTTATGTTAAAACAGCGATAGTGTTTTACTAATAATTTTTATCATGAATATTCGTCAATACTTCTTTACTTCGTAACTGGTATCGAAACATAAATCTTAGAATACAAAGCCATAGTTAAGGCTGCATACCCGCCAATAATGTGCGGAGCAGCTTAGCGATGTAGTAAAGGCTGCATGCCCGCCAATAATGTGCGGAGCAGCTTAGCGATGTTCGAGCAAATCTTCTTCTAATAGCATCGGTTCACTAATTATGTATATGCCGTTCACAGTCAGCA
Organism: Euclidia mi; assembly: GCA_944739405.2. Taxonomy (NCBI): domain Eukaryota; kingdom Metazoa; phylum Arthropoda; class Insecta; order Lepidoptera; family Erebidae; genus Euclidia; species Euclidia mi. The sequence goes on from OX123182.2 coordinate 6,164,268, forward strand.
TAGGATTGCCCTAAATAAAAAAAATACATAATTGTGAATCCCTATTGTGAATCAAAATAAAGATTTTCCCTACTATATAAATGTCCAAACGTGTTGGTACAGAGGTAGATATCAAATTTTCTTCCAAAAATTCTATTTACTTTGTATTTTTTTCTTAATCGCCTCTTACGATATGCACGGCATGAAATAGGATTGTGCCACTTTACACACCACGTAACTATACGTAGGATATGTAGAATCACTAACGCCAAGGCAAGCTGGAGATGATGATGGACGATTCCTACCTAAGATACCCACGGACTGAAATGGGGTAGTGCCATTTTGTATTCTTAATCCGTAACCATAAGGAACATAGCATCACTTAAACTACGGCAAGCTAAAAATGAAGATGGACGAATCCTAGCACATAGATACCTCGTTCGTCTGAGAGATGTACGAGATGCCTCGTACATCACTTTTGTACACACAGTCTAAGTCTACCCTTATCCGTACGATTGACTGCTCAGATTAACAGTACATATTCTTTAGATCGCTTGTTTAGCCACCTTCAATCTGCCTCATTATTTACACCAGCTGATCGCGTCACGCATTTCTTTGGGAACTTCATTAATTCGTTGTGTTAAATTGTTCTGAACAATGCCGCTGTATAGGGAATTGTTATTTGTTACACTAAATAACTCAGCGATGAGCTGTATATTGGAGTGTATGAATATCGTATATTTACATACTAATATTCCATTACAATACAAACAATCAATTGAAATACGTTTGTTTATCCTTTAATGGTATAGGCAGAGATGGTTTTGATCTCCACATTTTTCTAGCTAGTTTTATTACCAGCTTTGTTTAACATATTTGTTTCTAAGCCTGGTATACATATCTTACGAGCTAGATGGATTGAAACCTTTTTAAATTTAGGTCTCTCAATAGTACGGTACAGGATATACTCTTTTGTTTTCATCATCCAGTTACTACCCGTCACCCTCCTCATGTCAGTGATCCCGGAGGCTTTTTAACATTTCGCTTGCCAAAACGTGGACGTCATCCTACGTAGTCGAAATTTTCTTTTCTACCTGTCTTTCTACAGTGAAAGAGAAAAGAAAGTGAGGAAGCAATTGATTTTCGGTTCTTCTTCTCAATACAAACGTACGAAAGATACGACAGATAAATTAACGACACTGGCACCTAAGGATTGCGATGCGTCGCAGAAGTTTGTTCACCGCATCTTGCAACTTCATTTTGGGTTACTCTAATGTATTATTCATTATTTCCTCAATACCATTATATTATACTAGTTCATTTCTTTCTTTCTCCATTTCTATCCGGTCACGCAGGTATTTCGTAAAATTCCTTCTTAGTGAACCCTTACGGTCCCCAAAGAACAATATGTACATGGCAAAGTTTAGCGTCTTGCGCACGATAGGTTTGACTGCAGGTTGACTTTCAGTCAGCAATGAAAGAATTGCACATATACAGATTTGTGTCCTTCAACTGACTGCAGGTGCCACATTGCTACAATGTGACTATTGCGAATGCATCAGTCGCACTGCTCCATTGTTGCCAATATCATTATACAATCTAATATGATTACTACTTAACGTGTTTGATAATTTTAAATACTACTTTGGTTGCATACTGTCTTATATTGTAAAATCTACATTCAATATAACCACTGGTTTGTGACTTACACACATCATCAGCCCTGTATATAAACTGTTCCACTGCTGGGCACGCGCCTCTTCTCACTATGAGAAGGGTAAGGCTATAGTCCACCACGCTGGCCAAGTGCGGGTTGGTAGACTTCTTATATCTTTCGAGAACATTATGGAGAACTCTCAGACATGCAGGTTTCCTTACGATGTTTTCCTTCACCGCTTAACAAGCGATAATTAACATGCACATTTAATACGTACATAACTCCGAAAAGTCATTGGTGCGCGCCATGGATTCGAACCCGGACCCTCTGCGTAGCAGTCTGTTGGTCTCTCCACTAGGCTATCGCTGCTCTACGTGCGACGTACACTACTTGTAAGCAACTATTGGTTAAACTTAAACAATTAAATGAAAATACCATTCAGAATTGGGCATACAACCAAAACACATACATATACGCCCCCCATTTTTCCGTCAGGGGTAGGTAAATACAATAGAACGCTTGTTTCTATCCTTAGAAACCTCACACGCTTCCTCTAAATTCATTACTCTTTCGTAAATGGTCGCCGGTTTCGCACTTTCGCTACAACCGAAATAGAACACAGCTATTTTCTATACCCATTCATATCACTCTGTTCCCGATACATTACTTCTCAACGAATATTGATAGCGAACATTATTCTCCTTACCTGATTAACTAGATTATCTATTAGACAACTTTGTTCGCAGAATTTTCCACTTACTGTAATTCCAATGCATGTGTTAATCTCGGGAATTGGACTATCGGAACTGTGTTTCCATATTAATTGGCTTGTTTCAGCTGGTATGCCGAATTATTAATAAACATGGATTGGATTTAGGTTGGAATGATTCTTGGAATTTTACGGGTTAATGATATGAGTGTGAGAATATTATTATGTGTATGTGTGCGTTTGATATTTAGCATTAATTTCTATAGTATTTTTTGATATTTTGAAATGTAGGTACTAATTATTTGTATTATCTAAGTGAGTGAACAGTTGAGATTCTACTAGTAGTAGAACGAAATGCTGCTCTATCTTATGCAACGCACATATGATCTGACATTTCAACCATGATTTAATGAAAAGTTACTAGCATGATGTCATACGCAGTGTCAAGCATTCGCAAACATGTTTCAATGACTCTTTATACTGCGATTTTCGCCGTATTTTATCATTCGTAAGAATCATACTGACATGGAAATGCTCAAGTGTACTCTTCACTCAAAATTGCCAGAATTCTTGTTAGCTACTCAAAACAATTAGGTTCGCTTAACAATAATTATTCTCAGAGTGGATTCAATTTGCATCGTATATATTTATTAGTATATACCTACTAGACTTCTGTATAGCAGATTTTCGGTCATACAATATAATCAGATCTGAATGCAAGCAATTACATCATGTGATCAGTGACTCGTTTACAAATTGATTATGTAAATATTATAATAATTGTTATTATAATGTCATTGACACAATCCATGCACACTGAACTATAGTTTCATTTAAAATGAATACAAAAATTCTGTAAGTACATATAATGTTAACTTATAATTTTCTATTGAGGGTGACGTGGTTGTGGTATTTTATAAATAAACAAAAAAAATACCTGGTTTGTGCATACATTCAGCATTCTAATTTCCCCAAAAAATTCTGAATCTCGACTACTCGAGCCTTATAGAAATAATCATACATACCTACATACGCAATAACATTATCATCATCACATTACTAGTACTACACCTAAACTACATTACATGCACACATCTGTGCCTCTAGTGAAAAAGGGTATAAGTCCGATTTTGTCGAAAATGAGTTAAGTTTACCAAAATGTTCAGAAAAAAATTATCTATCAATTCGTGAAAACAGATCTTGCTTATCTTTAAAAATAAGGAAGTTAGCAATGTGCAAAAGAGGTTAACTAACACTAAAAATATTGCAAAAGTGGGGTTTAAGTGCACTCTAATTTCTTTACACAGAACTATGTTTTTTTTTATTTTGTGTATTTTTATCTAAATAGACATATATTGTCAGAGCTTCAATTCATTTGGTGAATACCGGCACAAGTACACTTGTTCCTTAAAAATTGTTTAGTGAGTAACGATATCACTTGAAATAAACTCGTTTTCACCAAAATAAAAGATAAAAATCCAGAATAAGTCTTTTGATATCAGTTTTCACGTATGAAATATTTATATTAACAAATGCAACTTGACATAACTAAAACTATACCAAAAAGTCGCTGCCATTTTTCATGAAAAAGGATACATCTGGTCGATACGGGGTACGGTACGGGTGGGTGGGGAGCGCGCAGCGCCCGCGCTCCTTCAGTCGTCCACGCACTTTGTTGAGGGGAACCTGTGTCGACGCACTGCAGAAAATCGATAATTGCGTGGGTAAGTTGTACCCTTTTTCACATATTTTAGTAAATTATTTTAGAGTGTACGTATTGTTATTTAGATTTTTGTCTAAATGTACCCTTTTACACCGAGATTTTATTTTAAAACTCCATTACGTAACTTATTATGAAGAGGAGACGTTGATTTTTTATTTGTTTTCGTATGTATGTTAGTAAAGTCTTCACAAAAAAACAGAACAATAACAATGGTTATAGGGAGTCAACCTCACAGACATATTTAACTACGCTTTATAGTATAATTATATTGATAGTACTGTTAGGAGGCCGTCCCTGTTTGTCTTTTTTAAAAAAAACTAATTTTTAAACTGCACTGATATTTATTGTTCAAGGCAACACTTTACAGATACAGTTCTACTGGTACCGATTTCCGAGTTCCGGGAGCGAACCGCTTTTCGCGACGGACAGAATCTAACTGACTTTAGTATGAAATAAATTATACAAGTAAATGAAAATGCTGACCAAGTAGAAACAATAGAATGGAAATGTACTAGAATACGTGAAATGCTGATCTAGCGTTATTAAGGAACTATCTCGGGTTATAACATCTCCCCCCTTAAGATGAAGCTTTATCAATTTTAAGATGAAGCGAAATTAAAGAAAATAGAAAATATGGAAATCGATTGGAAGCTTGGAAATCGGTTTACATTAAAATTATGGTAAAATATAATTTTTAAAATATAGAAAATAACAATAGTACAATATGGAGTATATTACGTTTATACCCAAAAATAATATTTGACAATTTCGGCTTATCAGATAATTGTCTATACTTTATCTTATTACTATTTAAGATAAACAACATATTGAAGTTATATAATATTAACGACTTATACATAGTATAGTAAGATAGAAGACAGTTCAACGTAACTTAAAAGTTTAAGTTTCGTTTGCTTGAATTGAAAAAGTCAACCTTACGAATAGCGTCATAAGAGCTATGATGCTGTAAAGCTGGTAAAGATTTTACGGATTTCTTTTCATCCTCTGACGACGTAGAGACATGGGACATCTCTATGGAGTTAAAAACTTTTGACTTATGTTTAACTGACTTCTTATTATGACATTGGTTGAAAATTTGTATACAGCATCCGGAACCGTGATTTCGATTTTTTAAAACAATTGTATAGCTTGTAAAATAAAAACAGAAATATAGAGACAATTAAAATATAAGTAAATGTAGAGTAATAGGTTCCGCATTTAATAAAATGAGATTGGTTTGACAAATTATTGATTTCATTTTCCAAATCATCCATCTGATGAGATGCGTATTTTAACGAATCTAAATTAATTTTACTTAAAGATATAGGAGACAAATATGGCAAGGTTTTATTAACTTTTCTTCTGTCACAACAATCATCTAATGTAATATCAAAAGTAATATCTAAAGGTGACTTAATTTGAAAGGATTTAACACTAGTAGGAGTTAACTGAATAGTTTTAGAGTAACCAACACAATTTTCGGTCAACTTTACAGAACCAGTGCCAACAATAGAATAATCGACAATATCTTCATCACATTTTATAGTTAATTTAATAATATTGGATTGGACAAAAATCCATTCATTATTTCGCAACTTTTTCCAAATATCAATATCGCCAAATAATAATTTAGCGTTACACTCAGTGGGTAGTGACAAGGTCACTTCCGTTAGTAATCTAGATTCACAATTAGGATTTAGTATACAAGAATATATTGTTTGCATTTCACAAATAGAACATTGGTTATTAATTACTTTACACTTATCTAGGTTATCAAACATAGTATAGTGCATTCTATCGTCACTTAAAGCAGTGTAGGCATTGGAAGGTTGAATGAGCGCGAATGTTTTGATATTAGATCCGTTATGGGGAGTCGGTAAAGGTATATTCTTATAGATAACGAACTTGTCGTCACTTATTAGTGGAATTCGCAACACAAAAACGATTTTATTATTATAGTAATAAGAGCTTAATTGCGAAACATCTATAATAGAGTGAATATTATTAATATTTAATTGTACTGGGAAATCTAGCCTCTTATTAATATGACCACTTTGTTTGCGTAGTTCATCGTAAAGGCTAATAGGACTTATAATACTAGGGTGTAGAACGTTTACCTTAGAAAATAAAATAGAGTTTAAAGTAGTATCTAATAGATTAGAAATAGTAAGCAAAGAGCTTTCTATTATATTTAATAAGCTATTTACACGCGAAATATTGTATAACAAGTTATCTGTCTTAGTAACTTGAGATAAGATGTCATTCATAACATCTATTTGAGAGTTTAACTTAATCTCGTTTTGATTTAGTTTATATATGGTAGAATTAAAATTATTAATTGTCGACTTAACAATATGAATATTATCTTTCATGAGCCGATATAGTTCGGACTCACTCTTTTGGCAAGATTCGATGGCGGCGTCGTATTTTCTGGCGTCGTCAGCATCTAAAGTACCGAAAAAGAATTTTAAAATTTCACCACCGAATTCTAAGGACCTCTTGACCTTGGTCGGTGTTTGGTTTATAGTTAAATGAGATAACGATTGTACTTTAAGAAGGTTAGACTGAATTAGTATTTTAATAGGGCTAGAATAATCCTTACATTGTATAATATCTTGTGATTGTATCTTACTGCAGATATTTTGAGTTTTACGTAATAATGATTCGATATTAGTTAAGTAGGGTTCAAGTGATACAATATCAATATGAGTTACGACATTCCAGTAGTCATTATAGAAACGAATATTAGTAACAGGTTCGAAGTAGATGCCGGGACTATGAGTTATCGGCGTTATCTTCGATTCGGCGTGGCAGCCATAGCACAAGGCTCTGAAAATAAGATGAACTATCTTTAAGATACAGCGGGTTTGATTTCATTTGTATGATATTTGATATGTTTGCGGCCCACCTGTAACGTTACGTTATGTTTATTATGTACTTTAATTATCTTATAGGGGCCTTTCCAAACAGGGGACAGTGCTTTTCTTAGCCTGTGATGATGTTTAAGATACACCATATCGCCTGTTTTATAAGTAACATCGCGTGATTTAGAATCATAGTATTGCTTTGACCGTTCTTTACTGTTTATAATATTTTGTATAGCTTTCTCTCGGCTAAGCCGCATTCGATATTGCAGTGCGCGAATGTATTCATTATAGGTAGAACTGTTAGAAGTATCATATAAAGAATTAGGAATAGTAGGTTTGTAACCATATAAAAGTTCGTAAGGGGTAAATTCAGTTGTACAGTGAGGGGTAGTATTATAGGCTAATATAGCAGTAAATAGGTAACAATGCCAATCATTTTGATTGTCATTAACGAAGGACTTTAAGTACTCCTTAAGAGTAGCATGCGACCTCTCTAATGCACCATTCGTTTGCGGATGGTAAGGAGTAGTAAAAAGAGATTTTATCTTAAGGATTTCGGTAAGTTGTTTAAATAGATCTGAAGTAAAGCATGTACCAAGGTCGGTTAAAATAGTTTTAGGAAACCCAAACAACGACATAAAGTGTACGAGATTTCGAGCTATCTCTTCACTTGTAGCGGTAACCATAGGATAAGCACTAGAAAATTTAGGTAAGTCATCTTGTAGAGTTAAGATGTACTTAAAATTTTGGAAACCAGCATCGGGTAATGGACCAACGATGTCTAGAGCTAAACGTTCAAATGGTTTAGTAGATGTAGAAGTTATCTCCATAGGAGCTTTATTTGAATGCCTTAATGGCTTATTTATTTGGCACAACTTACACTGTTTGACATACCGTTCAATATCGGCACGCATGCCTTTCCAGTAATATGCGGCCTTGATTCGATTGTACATGCGGCGCGCACCTGGATGACCAGCAATAGTAGAGTCATGATTTTCTTTCAAAATTGTAGGGACCTCGGCAGGAGTTGGGTAAATTAATTGATTTTTATAGATATGTACTTTAATATTTGTGTTATGAAAAACGTAAGATATCATGTTATATAATTTAGTATATACAATTTTAGAAAAAGGATCTGTAAAATCAGATATAGCAAGATCAGTTATGTTATCTAGTAAGAGCATATCTCTTAATTTAATTTATTAATTGTAAATATCTTTGTATTTTGTTTCTTCATAATGATGTACCTTAGAATATAGAAAATAATATATCTTGTGTTTATTAATAACCTTATGGACAGTGAACGGCTCGCGTTCCGTACTAAGCAATTCAGCAGAATTCTCGAGCTGCGATAGTATTTCTTCGCAGTGAGGCATAGAGTAATCAAAGTCTAAAGAGACTGGACAAGCGATTGATTTTATTTTAGATAAATGTAGAGCCTGACTACACTCTTCGATAATAGTATTGGAAGTAGGTAACTTATTTGTAAATTGATTCCTAAAATATTTTTCGTAGGTAGAATTATTAAGACGATTTGAGTCAATGACATTTACTGGATGTCGAGATAACGCATCTGCGTTTGAATTAAGACGACCTTGCTTATATACAATTTCGTAGTCGTACTCCTCAAGCTTTAAGCGCCATCTGATGAGTCGACTACCTGGATCTTTATTACTAAAAAGCCAAACTAAAGGTCGATGATCTGTAACGATCTTAAATTTGCGCCCAAATATATAGGGACGGAAGGTTTTAACTGCAAAAATAATGGCAAGGAGTTCTTTCTCCGTTGTCGAATAGTTACCTTCGGCTTTGTTAAGCGTTCTAGAGGCGTAGGCTATAGGTTTATCTTTGCCTATATCGCCTTGAGACAACACAGCGCCTACGGCGTAGTTTGAGGCGTCTGTTGTGATTATAAATGGAGCACTAAAATCGGGGTACTGTAATAATGGAGCCGTGGTAAGTTTATTTTTAAGAATTTGGAAAGCTGTTTCTTGTTCAACAGTCCAATTGAAAGTGACGTCCTTTTTCAACAAGGATGTGAGAGGCTTAGTTAATTTCGAAAAGTTTTCAATAAATCGCCTATAATAGCCAACAAGGCCTAGAAAAGATTTAATTTGTTTGACATTAGTAGGGGTTGGAAATTCGCTAACGGCCTTGACCTTATCAGGGTTTGGCGATACACCTTTGTCGGTGATAATGTGGCCAAGATAAGCAACCTCGCGACGTAAAAACTCGCACTTATCTGGCTGTAATTTAAGATTAAATTTTCGCATTCTGTCAAAAACTAATTTAAGCTTTTTAATATGGTCAAGCAAGTTTTGCGAGTAAATAATACAGTCATCCAAGTAAACGTAAGCGTGGAGACCTTGAAGTCCTGAAAGAGCCGTATTCATAAGCCTTTGGAATGTTGTGGGAGCATTTTTCAAGCCAAATGGCATCCTGGTGAATTCGTAATGCCCGGAAGTGCTAGAATTAGTGTTAACGGTGAATCCTGTTTTCGGCGCGTCCTTGGAACTCATTTTAATTTGATGAAAACCGCTAGATAGGTCTAAAGTACTAAAATATTTGGAATGACCCAATTGGTCTAAGATGTCAGTGATCAGAGGCAGTGGATAACTTTCGGAAACCGTCGCATCGTTAAGACGGCGGTAATCGATTACGATTCTCCATTTCTTTTTGCCAGACGCGTCCATTTTTTTGGGGACCACCCATACGGGGGCACTCCATGGTGAAATAGAAGGGCGAATAATATTTTGGTTTAACATTTTTCTGATTTGGGAATCGACTTCCTCCTTGTGGCATTCAGGGAAGCGATATGATTTAACGTGGATAGGCGGCGTATCACCAGAGTTAATTGAATGCTCAACGGCATTAGTAAAAGATAAGGGCTCGCCTTCCATGTGGAAAATATCGGTATATTCCGAACAACACTCTAATAAAGCTTTTTGCTCTTCCGAATTTAAATGAGAGCAACGAATAAGGTCTAAAACCTTTTGAACACGATCAGATTTGGAAATAGAATTAGGATAAGTATTTAGGCATGATTCAGAGTTCAGATTGTTTTGTTCGAGTGGTGTCAACTCTGCGTAATAATCTTTGATCTCAACGTCAGAGTCCGTCGTGTTTAGAACCGTAATATTAATTTTTTTATTCGACTTGATTGAGACAATGCAATTTGCGACATAAACACCACTACATACGGTATGATCTAGAACAAGGGCTTCGTTATGAGAATAAAGTTCAGGATTGTAATTAGATATCGCGCATTCAATTACTGCTTCGGATCGCGCGGGAATAATGTAAGTTGGTTGAATGTAGTTTATAGGTAAGATATGACCACAAATATTTAATGATTTAGAATCGTAGTTAATGTTAGTTTTAAAATAACCAAGAAAATCGCTACCGAGTAAGCCGTCATATTCGAGACTGACTTGCTCATTGATCATATGAAATTTGTAATTGAATTGATCATTAGATATAGTAAAATCCATTTGAAATGTGCCCAATGTTTGAGAACAACTTTCTACACTATTAATTCCTTTTAATTTCACGACTTCGCGAGACAATTCGGGTAATTTGCATAGTACTGCCTGTTTCACGAGGCTAATAGCGGCACCCGTGTCGATAAGCATCTTTAAAGGCTCTTTAGAATAACTAGAAACTAAATAAACATATGGCAAAGATATTTTCTTGATTTTTATGCTAGTTTCATAAATTGGAGTAGAATTAATAACATCACAAGATTTAGTAAGTATAGAATTAGAGTTAGAAATTGGGATGCCTAATTTATTTTTCAGGTTAGCATCATTTTGGTAAGTATTGTTTTGGTAAGTATTATTTTGGTAAGTATTAGTAGGATTTAGCATTATTGAATTAGAATAAGATGTAGTATTTTGATGACTCGAGATGTCGTCTCGAGATGTAATCTTAGAGTTAGTATAGTTATAAGATTTAGAATGACTCAGGTTTACCTGAGATGTAGGCTTAGTAGGACTCAGTTGATTCGACTGAGATGCAGATTTGGTTAAAGATTTAGTAGGACTCAGTTGGTTTAACTGAGATGTAGATTTAGTACAAGATTTAGTAGGACTCAGTTGATTTAACTGAGATGTAGATTTAGTATGACTCAGTTGCTTCGACTGAGATGTAGATTTAGTAAACGATTTAGTAGGAATCAGTTGATTTAACTGAGATGTAGGTTTAGTAAAATATTTAGGATAAAAAGGTTTCGTGTCCTTTACGCTAGTCGATTTCGGGAGACACGACACCGAAATCTTATTTAGTTTAAATTTTCGTCGCGGGAATCGAACCCGGACTCGTCGGTTTCGCAGAATTTAACTGCGCGACCGTTGTTATCGCGCGGCGGTTGATCATGTTGCGCCTGGTTCGCGTTCTCACGGCGTTGCATATTATACTGGCGTTTGCGACATTGGTCTATCGTGTGACCTATATTTTTACAGTAACTACACCGTATATTATTAGGATAGTTAGTATTAGGATAGTTAGTATTAGAATAGTTATTTGAAGGAATATGAAAAGATTTTGACGTGACAACGTCTTATAAATTGGTTTGCCGGGTGACACTTCAAGAAACTGCGTTACGCTCCGCTCACGTTATGCGCTCACAATGAGAGCGAGTGAGAGGCACGCGTCCCGCCTAAGAGCGAGAGAGACAGACATAAAAAGTGAAAGGCGGTCTTTCATCCTTCTTCCTACTATACGAATGAATATTCACATTAAAATTATTTTACCACTCAAAGTCGTTGTCACGTAAAACTTTCGCCCGTATACCGACTTTACAGGCAACCAATTTTTTTGATAGTTATTACGATTTGAACTAGAAGGTTTTTTATTCCTATAGCACTCTGAAGCATTATGCCCAGGTTTATTACACGTGCTGCAGATACGCTGAAATTTAGGATTAGATTTAGAATTAGATAAATTATATAATTTTTCCTCTTCGATTGCGTGCTGGACCGCCTCGTTCAATGTCGAGGGATTCCTACACCTAACAACATTACTTATTGAGTTATTTAACCCTAACATAAATGTATTTAAGGCTAAATCTTCCATAGCAGCTATTCTGCCTGGTAGTTCCTTTTCATCTTTACAGCTATAGTGAATGTCGGATAATATTCGGGTTAAAATTTGCTCGATACGCAAAGAGTACTTCGTGACATCTTCGCTACTAATTTGCTTACAATTTTGCAAATCCACTAGTAAATGAGTCGCGTGCTTTTTCTCACCGAATGTAGATCTTAAAAATACCTTTATCTCGTCCCATGTGGAAAACGATTTTAAACTACAAGCCACTTGGGCTTTACCTTCAAGTTGCGATACTATATATTTGCAGAGCACATTTTGTTGATCTGCTGTACATAACGACATCGCGTTATCACAGTTTGTGAGGAACGCGGGGAGAGAGTCCCGGTCCCCATTATAAGGTTTAATGAATTTGGTAAGTACTGAAAGTGTTATTTTTTCAGCCATTTCAGGTTTTGCCTTAGATTCTGTTTTAAGTGACATTGGACAATTGTATAGAGCTAGAAAATATAGCTATAAAATAAACACACAAAAATATGGTAAGTATACAGTAACGACACACAAAAATATGATGCGGAATCGAAAATTATAGTTCACGAAAATTGTAGGAACAGTGGAAATGGTAACGTTGACGAAAAATAGTAGATACGGTGAAAATATGGTAAGTAATTTAAAAGACTCACATAAACACGATCACTGCACAAACCATCACTCGTGGGAACAGGATCTGACACGCTCGGATAGCGCGGCAGGGCGACCGCGTGCTCGACGACAGGTGAGGGCGGCGCTGGCGTCCACGTGCTGGTGATGCTGGGCGAGTTGGAAGTGTTTCGGAGATAACGAGTGCTCTACTCGTTAAGATGATGTTGGTGAGTTAGATCTGCTGCTACCCGGATGGTGCGGGCTCTCACGTTGCGGTGGAGGCTGACCGTCGACCAATCTTGGTTTTACGGTGACCAGTATGGTGCGGGCTCTGGCTGCTACACAGAGTCTTACCGTCGACCTTGAAGTGTGACGCGGGCACAACCTTGGGTTTTGTCTTACCGTCGATCACGCAAACTGGGGGTCTCTGGGATTCGGATCTCTAGGCATCAACGGACACCATTTACGAGATCCCACTTCTGACACCAAAATTGTTAGGAGGCCGTCCCTGTTTGTCTTTTTAAAAAAAAACTAATTTTTAAACTGCACTGATATTTATTGTTCAAGGCAACACTTTACAGATACAGTTCTACTGGTACCGATTTCCGAGTTCCGGGAGCGAACCGCTTTTCGCGACGGACAGAATCTAACTGACTTTAGTATGAAATAAATTATACAAGTAAATGAAAATGCTGACCAAGTAGAAACAATAGAATGGAAATGTACTAGAATACGTGAAATGCTGATCTAGCGTTATTAAGGAACTATCTCGGGTTATAACAGTACGTAAAATTATAACATCAATTTTTATTTCTATCCCTACCTAGGTAATTGGCACATTTTATGCTTCTATGTCGATTTACCTACCTAACTTTCATATCGCGGTTACTTGGTGTAATGTTTTAATAAATATAAGTATCTATTGTTTTAGAATGGCTGGTCGAGGCCGCATTAATCGTGTTGAAGGTTTAATATCTACACAGTATGTATTAGCACTGGCCATGTATCGTACTGGCCATCTGTCTTTTATTGTCACTAGACATATAGACATGTATTTTAAATTGTGTGTTTACTTCCATAGTAAGAAATAAAAGATTGTCAGTCTTTGCCACTTGTCTCTGGGAATACGTCGTTTTATTTCAGGTTATGGGCCCAGGGAGCTCATAAAATCGCAATTGAGTCGTTTTAACAAGGATTTTGCAAGCAAGTGTTAAAATACAGTATTCGTTTTAACAAGGATTTTGCGAGCAAGTGTTAAAATCGCAATTGAGTCGTTTTAGCAAGAATTTTGCAAGCAAGTGTTAAAAGAGAGTACCTATTCGTTTTAACAAGAATTTTGCAAGCAAGTGTTAAAAGACAGTATCCAGTGCGATTTAGCTGTAATTCTAATTATCGCAGTATATCAGTTTCACAAAATGGCTAGCAACTACCTAGTAAATGTGCCGAAACTAAAGGGACGCGATAATTATTCGGAGTGATGTTTCGCTGCAGAAAATTTCTTGGTTCTGGAAGGCATGAAACATTGTATAAAGGCAGAACCAGATAAAGAAATTACAAGCGCGGTCGATGGGCAAACGTTGTATTATTTCAGGTTATAGGCCTGAAATTGAAGCCAGAAATCAATTCTGAATGTGTGATTCAGGTGCAAGACCAGAATGTTGCTTCAGTGGGGGATTAGGTTAAACACCAGAACAATCCCAGAAGGTAACAGGTTTTGGAATCAACATCTAGTCTTGAAGGTAAACAACAAGCCCAGAAGGTAACAAGTTTGGAATCTGCATATATCTAGTCTTGAAGATAACTCCAAGAGTGATAATGGTTATAAAGACTCAGAGAGTATACTTCAGTGTGAAAATGAAGGTTTCATGGACAGACCCTGACGAACACGGAAACCACCAGAGAGATATGGTATGTTGAATCTTTGTACAAGTACAAGCGCTGAAACCTATGATGATGGGGCAGGTTTGACACTGCAACGGACCAGAAAAGAAACAGTGGACCATGCAAGAAGAACTCAATTGTTTCAAAGAAAATGATGCATGGGAGTTATGTATAGTTCACAAGATGGTAGGGTTGTGCAGTGTAAGTGGGTGCTTTGTAAAAATATGACAGTGATAACAAAGTTCGGTTCCGTGCATATTTAGTTGCTATGAATGTATTGTTCATAGGAGATCTAGTTGCTATGAATGTATTGTTTATAGGAGATCTAGTTGCTATGAATGTATTGTTTATAGGAGGTTGCTATGAATGTATTGTTTATAGGAGATCTAAGATAGATCCATGTATGTATACAAAAGATAGAAATATTTTTTTGTAGAGATTTTTATTTTTTCAAATGGTTGTAAAGAAACAGAATATTTGAAAAATGTATTAGTTAGTATTTCAAACTTAAGAAAGTCATTGGTGTCAATGTGTTAATAAATCTGAGAAATCTATCTCATTGAACCAGTCTGATTATATTGATCAGGTGTTACAAAAATTAACTTGCATGTATGTAAAGGGGAAAACTATGTTGGAAAATTCCCATATCAAGCTATTGGTTGTCTAATGTACTTAGCAGTTTTAACCAGGCCTGATAGTACTTATGCAGTTAGATTTTTGAGTAACTTTTACAATTGCTATTCTAGATATTTTACTTTTGTATAGAATGTATAGTAAATACAATTGTAAATGTGAATAGTATTTGCCTACAGCTGAGATGCCAGCTGATGTATTCACCAATACTTTGTGTTGTGAAACATAAGTTTTTGGATATCTAAGGTATTCAAAGATTGTAATTGTGTATATACATATTGTTAGATATAGTGGGGGTGTTGAAGGTTTAATATCTACACAGTATGTATTAGCACTGGCCATGTATCGTACTGGCCATCTGTCTTTTATTGTCACTAGACATATAGACATGTATTTTAAATTGTTTGTTTACTTCCATAGTAAGAAATAAAAGATTGTCAGTCTTTGCCACTCGTCTCTGGGAATACGTCGTTTAATATCTACACAGTATGTATTAGCACTGGCCATGTATCGTACTGGCCATCTGTCTTTTATTGTCACTAGACATATAGACATGTATTTTAAATTGTGTGTTTACTTCCATAGTAAGAAATAAAAGATTGTCAGTCTTTGCCACTCGTCTCTGGGAATACGTCGTTTTATTTCAAATCGTTTGATGGATCTTGTTTCCAAAGATAAGGCAATGATGGATGGAGTAGCTTGGCTTGATGACGAATCTATAGCTGTACCTGTATCGTCCGAAAACTATTCTCCAAAGGCTATACATTCCAGAGATCATTCTCCAAGACCAGGATATTCAAACAGTTATTCTCCAAGGCTTGAATGTTTAAAAAATATTTCATCAATGCCGTTAAACTCTAAACAATTTTCTCCAATACATGGATGTTCCAAAAACCTTTTCGCAGAGCCTGACAATGATGTCAATATATTCACTGATTCTGATGAAACGTTTCTCATATGTCTTGATATTGTTTATACGTTACTTGATACGCTACCATACCCCAATTTGGATTATTCTACAGACGGTAGTGACGATTTCATCCCAAATACATCTGACACAAGTAGCTCAGATTGTTCAGTTTTACAAAAGCGCACAAGACGTAATAGTAATGTCATTATTCCGGAGTCAGATTCAGATACGAGCTATAATAAGTCATTTTGGGATAAAAAAGGTATTAAACAAGGCCGGCAACGTAAGCCTAGGAAAAGTATCAAGGAAAGAAGAGTAGATAGAGAAACTAGAAAAAAAAAGATAAATTTAGGAAAAAGTTACGAGACAGAAAAGGGTAAAATAGTAGAACAAAGGAAAACTAAAAGTCTAGGACCTTGTAGAATGAAATGTGCTGAGAGAATTCCTGAAGAATTTAGAAATAAGAGTTTTAATTATTACTGGAGCTTAGGAGACTATGACAGACGAGTTTTGTTCATAAGTAACGTTATAGATGTAAAGGGAAAAGCATCTACAAAACTTGCAGCTACAGTTAAAAACAGACATTTTACTAATAACTACTTCCTAAAGCTTCATTTAGAGTGTCATCGTATATGTAAAGGTTGTTTTTTAAAAACATTCGATGAAACCCCTAAGTTTGTACAAAATGTAACTGGGAAAATTAAAGAATGCGGTGGTATTATGGCCAAATCTTCAAGAGGAAAAAAGCCTAGTGATTTAACCATAGACAATGAGAGGTTAGAAAATGTGAAAACACATATATTATCATTTCCAGTATATGAGAGCTATTATGGTCGTTCTAAGACAAACAAAAAATTTTTACCGCCCCATCTGACCCTGCAAGATATGTACAAATCTTACTGTGAGGATAATGAAAATCCGGTATCACTAACCATCTACTCATGGGTTTTTCGGGCCCAAAACTTATCTTTCAAAACACCATATGTTGATACGTGTGTAAAATGTGATACTTTAAATACGAAAATTAAGTTTTGTGAAGGTTTTAAAAAGGAAAACACCGAAAAACTTTTGGAAAAGCATCAAAGAAGAGCAGAAACTATTTATGATCAAAAATCACAAGACCGGGCTTGTTCTATTGAAAAGGGGAACACCGCAGTTCTAGCATTCGATCTGCAGCAATGTTTGCCAACCCCATAATTTAAAAGATTTAAAAAAAAAACTGTGCTATAACTAATTGGGCACGTCACAAACAAGGTTTTGTGGATCACTTTCAAGGGTCTGTTGGACTTGATTTGTTTTTTTGTTTATTTTTAAATTGTTTTCCTGATTGAAAAAAAACTGTGTTATATGCACTTCTTACATTACTTTTTAATATTAATAACAAATCAAACACCATGAAATTACATATTTGTTTGTTTTATTTTGGTTTAAAAATGGATATAACTTACACAAAAGGTTCGTGTAAGTCTACATGCGCCTTATGGCACATCTAATAACTATATGAAAAAGGACACAAGTTATTTTTTTTGGTATTTTCAAAGTTTTATCATGTCGATGAAAAGTACACATTCAATTAATTTTTTGAGTTACTACAATACTAATTATCTGATTTAATTTCTTAGTTATCATACAAATAATTCCAAATGCGTATCCTTTTTCACTTATGTGAATTAACTTTTATGTATGTAAAAAAGGGTCTTACTTCTTTTATACCCTTGTGTAGTTTCTTTTGTGGTATATATAAGTCGCTATTTTAAAAACTATTCAGTTTATGTAAAAATCAATACCAGAATAAGAAAGAACATACATTTTATACCTATATAACACATCACATGTATTTAATTTGACAGCTGTTTAAATGCCACATGTACTTAAACATGTAATTTGGAGCGCGCGGGGCGTTTTTTGCGTCTCCTGTAAAGTTGAATTTTTAGACTTATACCCTTTTTCACTAGATATGTCTTGCCGAACCATTTGTAAATAGATGTATTTTAGCATTTTTACAAATGGCTCTTCATGGATAATTAGTTCGAGTTTATATGTGTTTACGCGTAATTACATACGTTTAGACTTTGATTTATGTTCCGAGGTTGTAGCAGTACCGCCCCCGCCGCTTGCTATTGGTATTATTTGTATCTCTTATATTACACGTATTACAGGGACTTAAATATAATCCAAATAAATTTTGTATTAGTCGTTTTTGCACCTACTGTTTCAGTTCTTTTTTAATACAGGGAAGAGTGATTATTGGAATATTTATTTATGGATTTCTTAGGTATCGAAGATTCTCACTAAAAACAGGACTTCTTCCTTAACTTATTGTTTTACTCGGGAATCCAATGAGTACGACATCAAAAGATGTCATAATATTTGCAGAAGTTGCACTGAGGAACATTTATTTCCAAAGTTAGCGACACGTCTTAAACTGCTGCCGTTTCCAGCTTTCAAGAAATTTCATTTCATTTGTTGTAACCGCTTACTATTATGGTCCCAGAAACTACCTGTAGGTACTTCGTTTTTTAGATGGCTACGTGAAAAATATTAAAGTGGATTAAGTTAAGCTCTTGTCATTATCATCATCGCCACTGTATATAAACTGTCCCACTGCTGGGCACGGCCCTCTTGTCGCTATGAGAACGGTGAGACATAGTCCACCACGCTAGCCAAATGCAGCCGTCAGACTTCAAATGTCTTTCGATTAGGTACATCATGAAGAACTCTCCGTAATGTACAAGGTTTACGCACATAACTTTGAAAAGTCGTGTCTGTGCGCCGTGTACTAGTATTCGAATCCAAGGTCCCTTTGCGTAGTAGTCTGTAGATCTCTCCACTAGGCTTGTGACTCCAACAACCTAAAACATGAGAAGGAACTCTAGGAATTTTTGTATTCTTGGAATCTATTATTTTAATATACGTAAAATTTTCATTCCTCTACGGAGAAGAGTTTTTCCTAGAACAGCGTGTTTTAATTTAAAATCTAAAGCATAAACAACTTCGTTACTCCACCATTTATTCATAACTATGTTCAGTATAAAACACGGTTGGACGATTTTTGTCAACCACATCACGCTAATGTTTCCAATGAGCCGGAAATGATTGAGCCTCCGTATAACAGGCGTCTTATAATTTGCTTACGTGGGCGGAATCAGTCTTAATATTATGGATTTCTTGAGCAAGGCTCTGCTTTTAGCTTCACCTACGTGAATCTTGATGAAGTGAGTCCTCAGTGTCTTTCGTTGAAGCGATTATGGTAGGTTTGAAAGAGCTATGAGTTTTGACTCAATATTTGATCTATCCATGGATTTGGCTACTAGAGATTAATTATAGTTCCGTAAAAAATATGTCGAATAAGTATTTCAAGTTGCCAAATACATGGATAGATCAAATATTGTAACCGGCTCTAAGTTGTCGCCATTTCTGAGGTTCATGAGTTCAATGTAACCTTTACTGTAGTGTAGTGCACCTTCACCTCATTTTTTTTTTGTAGACACACGCTTTGGGATACAGGCGTGTGTCTAAGGAAGGGGTAGTCGAAGGGGTAGGCAGATGTGTAATAGAACACCCACATTTCGCCATGAATTTTTAGGTCCCACTTAATAGGGGGCGAGCCTATTGCCGTACCGGGCATATTACCAGACTCCGTGCTGCTACTGAGAATTTCCTAACGGAAAAAACCCAATAACACTTTGCCCGACTCGGGAATCGAACCCGAGACCTCCCAATCCCACGCGCACATTTATGCCGCGAGACCAACAAGGCAGTCTTTTCTATTATTATATAGTTAAACCTAATATATTATTGTGTAACACAATAAACGACCGTCAAAGAACACAGTTGTTTCGTTGCGCTACCGATCGCCAATCCAACCTTTGCCTTACTCAGTAATTAATATGTTGATGCATCCATTTCCAGCACAATTTCAACTGACAAACTGAATAAGTGCATTGAATTAGCTGAAATTTATTAAAATAAATAGTCTTTTAATATTTTATTCTCAACATTACTAGATATTATTTAGAAGAGACATTGCATCACACTTGATATTTGCATGAAAAGTCTGAGGACTATCATAAAATCAGTAACAATTATTACCATTGTTCAACAAGTTACAAACAGCCTAACACAAACATACAAGTAAAATGGCCTGCAAGGATTAAACACACTACTCATCCTCTAGGGACCTGTACCTACACCAGAATAACAGTACCTCCAATGTAGATACAATTCAGAGAATCTCCCAAGAGACTCGTTGGGGTCACACCAATAACTAGCTTGAAACTTGTTCAATTTCATCATTTGAAAACAGAACTTCTGATTAACAGTTTTTAAATAAAAAAAAATTTCTTAATTTCTCTTTATTGTTAACATTTATGAATTTAAAAAATAAAAGTCATACTCCATCTGTACTTTTGTTTTTGCTATTGAACCTGAATGTTTAGCTTTGATCCTTTGGTCTTGTTAAGTATGATTGGAGCTAACATACGAACGTAGTATAACGTAGGCGTATGCACATATATTATCATCATCACTCGGGCCCCATATCATTTTAAACTTACTCTTCAGAGTCTATCTATATCCTAGACTCTAAAAAGTAAACTGTAACTGGTCTATTGACATGTTTGTGCCTTTATTATCCACATCTGCTGAACTACATAGAAACAAATGTATCATGACAATTTCCGGAATTTGAATTTTATTAATTAGCAATAAAAAGCAGCGGTAGCCTAGTGGAGAGTCCGACAGACTGCTACGCAGAGAGTCTCGGGTTCGAATCTATGGCACGCACCAATGACTTGTCGAAGCTAAGTACATAATTATTAAATTGTTATATTGCTTGCTTATCGGTGAAAGAAAACATCGTGAGGAAACCTGCATGTTTGAGAGTTCTCCATGTTTTCTAAGTATATGTGAAGTCTGCCAACCCGCACTTGGCCAGCAAGGTGGACTATGGCCTTACCTTTCTCATAGTGAGAAGAGGCTTGTGCCCAGCAGTGGGACAGTGTATGTATAGGGCTGATGAAAAATAAAATTAGGAATAAATCCCGCGTCGACGTTTACACAACGGACACCAAGATCAATCAAATATAATACCCGTTTATGATTCGCAGAAAATGTTGTCCTCATAAGAACCGAACTTAAAATACGTTATGCACTAGCATTGTGTGTAGTTGCATTTCCGAGGCGAACACTGAAACCACCACAGACTACTTGATGCTTACAGTCTAGACTTCGCAAAATATCTGTTTAACTAACAAACCGGTTTAAGATGTTTTTTTCACCAGCAGACGTTATGGGCTAAAACCAAATAATTAAATAAAGTATACAAGCGGCACATTTTATCATTTAAGTGATAAAACCCCCAGTGAAAATTTAAATTTTAATCTCTACCTTTCTTTCGGTCATTATAAAGGAGTGAGTTCTACTCTAAATGTAATATCTTTAAAAGCTGAAATTAATTACATATGTGATCTGTGATCTTTAGATTGAAGATGTTTCGTTATATTCTCAAAAATATGTGAGCATAAACATTTTATTATATGTATTATTTCTCGTATGTTATCTTTTGAAAATACTTTTTAGTAATCTAATAACTAGACTTAAATTTATTTAAAAAAATCTACGCACTAAGCTACGGGCATCCTCTAGGTAGGTATGTTAGAAATTGAAGTAAAGAATACACAGTCGAAATGATCGTTTAAAAGCTTCATTCTATATATAGATATCCCGTTCATCGCACTAACATCTTACTAGGAAACCAAGTACCAAATCCTCAGAGATACAGCTATTGTGTAACAAAACTGCCAAAGGTTTGTATTGCTAGAAGGTATAAGGATAATCTTGAAAGCAAATATAATCTATGTAAAATAGATTGAAATATTTGTCTGTAGGTGCATTATCTGAAAGTGATTGATTCTTAAGAAATGGGATCCTAAAATAGGCTGCGAGTGGGTAGTAGAAATAATGAATGGCTTTGAGTAAACGATTAGAGCGCCAGTTCATTTTGAGTAACATGGAGAGTCAAAAAACAGCTTATATATTTTAAGCGCACGTATGAAAAACCCTTGTAAGCCGTCTCACCTTTTAAAACTGCGGCAGGTTTAGTGGCTTCTATCCCCACACAACAACTCATTATGGATCACTTTATGTGATCCACAATTTGTTAAAATTTTCTAATGTCTTCCGCGACACAGACTTAAACCGAGCAACAAAATACTGACACTCTGATCTAAAGTCAGTTTTATGATCTCGAGAGGTATTTTTGATATTGGTAATTTTTTTTCCAGATAACTAGACTAGTAACCCTCTACTGCTACTAGTTACCATCTGGTCATGTTACTGTTATTACTTTACTATGTAATGTGCACGTTTTATTTGACACGGAAAAATTCAACCTTAATGCATAACGCTAGTTTCAAATGGTTATCGGCAATTGTAAAGATGTAAAAATATAAACCGTGCTCATAGCATATTATCTTTAATTTAAAAGCCAGCAACCACAAGACAGTCATACATCCGGGTCATAATTACTACTATTGTATATTATGCAATATTCTTAGTTAGTACTGAATACAATGTTGCTACGCTAGAATAAATAGAAAATTCACTTCTAGTATCGTTCACAATACCAAAAGGCAACGAATAAACACAGACTAAAATGGAACGAGCATAACACAAAACGAGATAGCTCAGACACAAGAAATATACTTGTGAAGGAGTCCACAAAACATTAACATAACAGTTAATAAAACAGTGCATTATACCAACTTAATTATCAAGTGCTTCTTGGTGTCCTGCCAAGACCATATTTCCGCTCTCCGCTACTCGTTCGTTATTTTGTCCCACAATGTCACAAGCACTCTACTTTCAAACGATCGAGTTTTGAAGCAACCGTTTTGTTCAAATGACATTTCTCGTCAGTGATTATGCCATTGAATTCCGTTAATTATTATTCAAAGGCCATTGCTTTTATCTATAAATGAATAAACCAATGTTCCGTAATAACGGTTTCTGGTTAAGATGCCACTTTCACGTCTATAGCTACTTGAAATATCTTTGCATAAACTTTAATTCCTTTGCCGGGATTACTAAATAGTAATTGACCTTATGAGTAAGTTGCTTAGATCTTCGGAAATACTTTGACCCGAGGAAACAACTTGAACTCTTTGGTCCTGTGATGAAATTATACACTAAGTTTATTTTAAAATCATGGCTTTAACAAACTGTTTTGTGTAGTTATCACTAAATTCTACGAAATAACTATCTTCAGGAAGATTACTATATAATTTTCGACATAGCTCTCTTATTCAACATAAGACAGCTATAAAGTAAAATGGTAATTTTACTAAGAAAGTACATCTATTTTATTTTTCAAGACAATATACACTGTTTTTACCAATTTTTAGCAATAATTTAATAAAGGCCTTGTAAGGTTGATGTAATATTAAACTCCTATAATATGAGTAACTGTAAGTCGTAAATGCTCTCCAAAATACATCGAAATACACAACTCAAATACCATAGCAGGTCCCACTAAATGCAAACCATTCACAGATATTGTTATATATGTATTACGTGCACCATAAAGGTGAGGCTCTTTAAGAGTCATATCGTTGTTTCTGATAAGTATTCCCTTCACGTCCAAAAAGCTTTTGTCTTTTTATTGTTATTTGCTTTAATTTGTTTCTCTCTGCACATAAAACAACACCCTTGTAGATAACCTATTTTTCTACCATTGCCTCTAGAGGGAGACAATTTTAATGATTTATCTGTTTTTTTATTATTATCGCTCCCAGAATATTCAGAAGTTCACCTGGTAGAAGCATTAGCTCTGTTAACTTAGCATTATTTGTACGCACCATTTATCAAGTTCTATTTTAACTTAATTGTGTAGTCATCGCATTATAAAAAGCTTAACCTTTCCGAGCTATAAGGCAGTCATTATTTTTAGTTACGAACACCTTTTACAAAGATCGGTTTATTCCTAGCCATGACTACAAGGTGAAAACTTTCAGCTGTACCTACAACTTGCATACGCTCGATGTTAGTAAATTAATTAGTCTCAAAAGTTCTACGTGGGCCTTCTGTTAAGCCAAATTACTATTCTATTGCACAAGTCAAACTTTCTGAAGCACCGGCTATTCGGATATTTAATAATTTTGAAACTCTTTAAAATGTTACATCCGACCTAAATGGTAAAACTTTTGAAACATCTTAGTAAAAAAATATGACCGAATTACAATACATAACTATATCATTTGACGATGGCAGTGTTTCGTGAAAATGTGCCCATTGTGTCGCAAGTAGCCCTATTTACGTCCAACATTCATCTCAGTTGAAATCCCCACACGGTTTACTCTGAAATGTTTTCTTTGCTATTAAGAAATAAATAAGACGGCATTATGTCGACGATTGCTGCCTAGTTATGGGCATTTTTTCCTTTGGCACGCTGTCGCAGCCTACACATAACTATCTAACATTTCTCCTACTTCGGGAACCATTACCAGTTCTATCTGAACGCAATGACATTGCTTAGGGACGAACAAGCAATGTAACTTGAAAGTTACTATGCAATTTCGTTTAACATATTGGATTGGAGTATCGGGGTTGGATTTGTGG
Organism: Euclidia mi; assembly: GCA_944739405.2. Classification (NCBI taxonomy): domain Eukaryota; kingdom Metazoa; phylum Arthropoda; class Insecta; order Lepidoptera; family Erebidae; genus Euclidia; species Euclidia mi. Next base: position 6,188,928 of record OX123182.2, read on the forward strand.
TCAAGATAAGACCCAATGAGTTGTGACAAAATTGGCTGTCATGTTTATTGTGGCCGTTGACAGATATAAAATGCTTTTGACCAAGTATTCAGTCGTTTGGCTCGTTGTGCGTGGGATCGGTGTATATTGTGCCCCTAGGGCCCCATTGCGTTAGACTAGGGAAGGGACGAACAGGCCACAACTTACGTGACGGTGGTAGAAAGTGAATTTTTAGGGATGTCTCAACAAATAGGTTATATTATTTCTGGTGATACGTTTTATGGATTTTGTTTCGAAGTCTCTGTATAGAAATAATGTATGCGAATATACGTTATTCATGATTCCTTCTGTTCGTAGAATACAGGGTTCTAAATCTTAATAGTTGGACAGTGCAGGTACATTTGGTGGTAGTATTTTATGGCCTTGTATCGATTGCAAATCGCACGATTGGTCTGTTTATTCTTCGATGCGCGAGATTTACGTTTTACTAGTGACTACTGATAGTTTCATGAATAATAAGCAATGATAAGGAAGTTTCTCAGCATAGTTGAATAATAATAAGCAATGATAAGATTGATTTCTCGTTGTGTATCGAGGAGAGATCTTTTTTATAATTATCTCAGTACTTAAAGGACAATTGAAGAATTTGGTCTGGGTTTGTTGTGGCGATCTTAAACTTCATATGAACTAAACAAATTTTAATTTTTTTCTACGATTTTTAATAATTTTACTTCGTCTCGTTTAAGCCGGAGTATTTTATGATGATAAAAAGCATTCCAATTGATTACGAACTAGGTACCTGCTTTATTATTTGATTGTTGCCATAGACAATGGTGTGACAGGAATAGACGTTTGACATTGATCCGTATCGATTATTAAATAAGTAATCGATACGATAGACCTTTATAGGGTTGGTTTGGTTTAAAATATCATAATTAAAATGCAGTTATTTAATCTTTAATCAACATTATATCAATAAGCTAATATTTTTGAAGCAAAACCACTTTTAAATCAAATAAAAACTTCACAGCATCGTTTTAATGTTGTATCGATTTCACATAAAATCGATTTAAAATGTGCAGCTCTGCTTTTGTCTTTGGCAGTTAGATCAAGTTAGATGCTACAGAATACTTCTGCATTTTGATGTCAATCTGACATATGGCATTTGATAATTCAAACGTACCTACATCATTAATTCATAACTAAAATTAAAACACCGATATTTTCTTTTTCCAGGTTTCCCGAGTGAAAATAGAATAATTTATAGACTTTTTTACTTACGCCGACTTTTTTTATATATTTTTTATTACTGTACGTTTCAATTTAAATTCAGACATTTTGATGTATGGAGATCTGCCATTGTCCTTTATTTATTATAAATGAGTAATTAAACAAACAAGTTTTACTACTAAAGCCGTAAAAAGATCGTTTTAAACTTTATAAAAGCAATCAATTATGTTCTTTTATTTATTCGTTTAAGTTTGAACGCCTTCACAGCTCAGATTGCTTTTATAGTTTGTGGATTGTATTGCATCCACGTTTTATTGATTTTTGAGAGTTTTAATTGCTAAGGAAACTTTCTCTTATAGTGTCCTGTTTGAGACGGAAAATTTGTGTTAAACGAATCAATTTCAACTTGATAGTTTGTTGCATAAGTTTGTGTTATGAAAAATGCATGATAGCGAATAATTTGGTCCAATTAGCGGTTTGAGCTTAGCGTGAAAATGCTACTGATCAAAATGTTAGTTCATGCTGTGATTGGTTAACTAGTGTGTTATTTTTTCTCGCTGAAATTAGATACAATACAGCTATTCGTATGCATATTGACGAACAATTGGTCATTACTATATAAATAGGTAGTAAATTAATTACGCACTAAATACACAATCTCCTGACTTTGTAATAGGAAGATAATATTAATAGGCAATATACGCACATTTTGGCGACTCTGGAATCAAAATCGAATCATTACGATCATGAGCACAAATCTGTACTGGGTTGCACAAACTGTGTAGTAGTTTATGTGGCCAGCGCTTGCCACTGTGCCGAGTGCTCTAGACTCACAGACTTTGTTTCCGATGATGTGCTATTTTTCACGTCCAACATTTAATTCATGTGCAAACGTCCTTTAAAAGGTTCTAGCAGTTTTCTATTATTTTCAATGCATACATTATCTTTCAAGTTGACTACTGTAATAAAATCCTTATTCAAAGCCTCCAAAAAGCACAGTGATACGTAGAATAAATTAGGTCTTCTTAGTCGGCGCCGTTCTACGCCACAAAACTAAGTAATTATCACATCGGTCTTAACTTGACATCTTATTAATATAAAATCAACGCACACTCAAAGTTGTTCGAGTCTGGACTAGGCAACTTAGTATTGCAAATTATTTGCTACATATAATTTGCCGAAGCGTACCCAATTGCGTACATAGGCGATTATATCTGACAGCGTCTTTAAACTTGTCAATTTGAAAACTAGTAACTTTAAGCTATTTACCTGGAATTGACTACAAATATATTCTGATTACTTCTCATTTAGGCTATGTGGTCCCCTAAATAAAAAAGTATAACAGTCAGATTCCAAAAATACGTGCAATTTAATGTTACTTACATAATCTGCTGTATTTTAAGTACTTAAAATAGCAAACATTGAGCCACAAATTGTTTGCACTATATTAACAACGCCCTTTACTACGAATTATTTAAGGATTTATGTCTAAAAATCGGATTGCGGCTTAAAAGCAGAATAATTTCGTAAATACTATTACATATCTTTATGTGCTAGTAGTGCGTTTAAAAATAGGTAATAACTGCATAGCGAGTCAGGTTATTGTTTAAATTGGCTCTATTATTATTTCGCAGCATAAACACAAATAGGCAATATTTCACTGAAAATAATACTGATTGGTTTATTTTAGCATACGTTTTAAAATTTTCCATATTTCGTTAATCATTGTTATAAAATAGTTGTAGGGTATGACCGGTACCTACCGAGTGTACGTCATAATACCGTCCATACGCTCGGCCAATCAGAGAAGGCCATCGTCCGCGCTCGTGAGTTTTGCCCATATTTGGTAATGCGCCGACACAAACTCTGATGGAGGGCCCAGTATATATAGGGGCCGACAGAGAGACCGGCACCGCTAATTATTGTTACCGTGCCTAACTACGTGCTACTACTACTACTTCAGACGTGTATCCTGGTCCCAGCTGTGGGTAGGTTACTACATTTACTGCGTTAGCGTACTGCCCATCTCTCTACCTGCTAGCTGAGGCCGGCTGACGCCGCCTGCCTGACTCTATTGGTTGTGGCTCTCCTAATGCTGCTTTTTTTCAGGTTTCAGGTCCACCTTAAAGCTCCGGGCTAGTCTACCTACCCCAGTACACTTCCTGCATCGCCTTCGGCGTCACCTCTGCCGAAGAGTCTGGCCTGCCCTGCTCATCGCACTCAGACCGCCAACGCCTGCCAGCTGAACCAACGGCCTGCGAGGATCTGCCGCTACGCGCAGCCCTACGAGCAACCTGCCCTGCACACTACCGGAGGGAACAGCGTGGTAGACTGCAGCCCTTAGTGTTCAGGCTAGTGTCGTGTTGTTGGTCGGTCATACTCGGCATAGGAAGCGAGGCAATACTCGGCAAATAAACGCATAGAACCTCGTACTGCGTTTTACTACCAAAACCCGTTACAGTGGCGCCTACGTGGGTTATTGTCTCGCTTTCCGTGCTCGAGCACGGAACTCGAGTTCTCATCTAGCAGGTCTCCATTATTGTAAGCGAGGAGGTGCGGCTACAGCGAACCGGTACGTATTGCTATACTAATTGTCTACCTTTTAGTGTAACTACCTACTACGTAATAGTTCGCAAATTTGAATTCTAACTTTTTTTCTAATTAGTCCTAACGGTCGAACTTTTACGCCTAATCGTAAAGTAGGCCATTTGTAAGGGCGGAACGCTTGCGCACTAAGTGTAGTGTGTAGTGTATACTTACGCGGTTTATTTATACACCATGGGCTCACACCCCATAAAATACTTCCTTTTAAACAAAAGTGAACTAGCATACGAGGTTGCGATTAGAGGTGAGGAGCCGGCTACCTCTGTCCTAGGTCTGCGGAAGCAGCTCCCTAAATTACTGGAAGCCATTCCAAATGATGATATTTTGGAGTCGGGCCTAGCCATCACGGTGGACTTCGAGGGCGCTAGCGAGGCCGTCTCTGAGCTGGCCAAGCGACTAAATTCGTTATCTGCCTCTTACAACGCGAACCTAGCTAGGAGGTCTACCGCACTGCACAACCACATATTCCACAGACTCCGTAGGATGGAACGTCTTACGGCGTATTCAAAACGAATTACCGAATTGTGCAGCCGGTTCGACAAGCTCTCGGTGGAGCTGTCCGCCATTGAGCAATCAGCTCTTCGCTCAGCTGATGCTGTGGCAGAGGTCCAACCTGCGCCGTCTACCTCGACGCAGGCAGGGTAAGCCCCAGTATTGCATTGCGGGCATTTGAGAGTTAGCGAACTGTCTAAGCTAAATTACGACGGTACGGGATGCGTCCGAGCGTTCCTACAACGCGTAACCGAATTCCAGAACGCGCGTAATCTACCTTCCACTAAAATTTTATCATATGCCTCCGAAATATTCACCGGTAACGCACTTCACTGGTATCGCGGCCTAAAAGAATATTTCACTACATGGGAAGAACTCACCACTAAATTAATAGACGATTTCACACCGTACGATTATGACTACCGGTTATTAAATGAAATCCGCCGACGTACTCAAGGTGCTACCGAAACTATAATTATTTATCTCTCGATAATGAATCAGCTGTTCGCTAGGCTGTCGCCGTCAAAACGATTGTCCGAACGCGAGAAGTTAGACATCCTATTGCATAACATACGTCCATGCTACTCGCTAGTGCTAGCTCCGTCAATATCTTCAATAGACAGTATAGCAACACTGCAGACGTTATGTTTAAACTACGAACGGATGACATGTTTGAACTCTCAATTCCGCGAACCGTATTATAGTAACGACACGTTGGCACCAACTGTAACGGGTTCTGGTAGTAAAACGCAGTACGAGGTTCTATGCGTTTATTTGCTGAGTATTGCCTCGCTTCCTATGCCGAGTATGACCGACCAACAACACGACACTGGCCTGAACACTAAGGGCTGCAGTCTACCACGCTGTTTCCTCCGGTAGTGTGCAGGGCAGGTTGCTCGTAGGGCTGCGCGTAGCGGCAGATCCTCGCAGGCCGTTGGTTCAGCTGGCAGGCGTTGGCGGTCTGAGTGCGATGAGCAGGGCAGGCCAGACTCTTCGGCAGAGGTGACGCCGAAGGCGATGCAGGAAGTGTACTGGGGTAGGTAGACTAGCTCGGAGCCTTAAGGTGGACCTGGAACCTGAAAAAAAGCAGCATTAGGAGAGCCACAACCAATAGAGTCAGGCAGGCGGCGTCAGCCGGCCTCAGCTAGCAGGTAGAGAGATGGGCAGTACGCTAACGCAGTAAATGTAGTAACCTACCCACGGCTGGGACCAGGATACACGTCTGAAGTAGTAGTAGTAGCACGTAGTTAGGCACGGTAACAATAATTAGCGGTGCCGGTCTCTCTGTCGGCCCCTATATATACTGGGCCCTCCATCAGAGTTTGTGTCGGCGCATAACCAAATATGGGCAAAACTCACGAGCGCGGACGATGGCCTTCTCTGATTGGCCGAGCGTATGGACGGTATTATGACGTACACACGGTAGGTACCGGTCATACGCTACATAGTGTAACAGCTTTTTTATTGGGTCGGTTTTATTTTAACCCGACTACGGCGAAGCCAAAAGGAAGGGTTATGTTTTTGGCAGTCTATGTATATAAGTATGTATGAATGTATGTATGTATGAATGTATGTTCCACCGTAGTGTCTAAACTACTGTACCGATTTTAATAAATGGGGTGTCAATAGATTCGTAATAATGGCCCAGGTGACATAGGTTATATAAACTATATCTAAATTATCTATTATGGCAAAAATACCTGAGATACTAACCACAAAAAAAATAAACCGAGATAATCATTACGTGTTTGTTATCAAAAGAAAGGTGCGACCACGGCTCTGGCTTGAGTATTTCTGTACTTACACTTTTCAGGATTTATATCTGAATGAGCTATTTTCTTGTTTTGTCCTTTTCAGACCACCTGTTTTCATACTCGGTTTATAGTTTTTATTGTTTTATAAGTTGAGCAGAGTTGTGTGAAGTTTGGTATCCAGGAGCTAGCAAAATTTTTTTAACCTTTTGATAATATATATCAACATATTATTATTATCTTTATTTCCAATTTAGTAGATACTATATTTTACTTCACATTATTTATCGAAGAAATGAAATAGCCTGTAAATATTGAGGTAGTGATGTATAGAAGGTATAAAACATAATTATTTGCAATTAGTTTTTGTTCTCGAGAAAAATAAAATAATAGAATGTCCGAAATTATATTAAGTATACTTTACTAAGCTTTTTAAAATTAGTTTATCATTTAATTTTTGCTATATTTTTCTAGCTTATGAATTTGAAAGGATTATACCAATAAATACAAAAGGTGGCACATCACCTTTGTTAAATGTTACATAATAATATGATTCATCTAAACGTGTGCAAGTATGCGGGTTTTGATCAAATGTCTGTGCTTTTAAACGGTTGTCTGCATGGTTTAGATTCATAATTAGACATAGTGGTGCTGTTATTAAGCTAGAAGAGATAACGCAGATGAAACCATGAGGGCTAGTGCTGTGTATATATCACAAACAGAGAAACAATGTTCCTAAACGTCACTCTAACTTGAAGCAAAAATAATATCTGAACATCACACTTGTTATACGGATTAGAAATCAATTTATCTATTTATTACTCATCATTCTATAATAGTACAGAATTCCGTAATTAACCTAAATTTCAAGTGGTGTTTGTCAATTACTCCGTTTTTTTTATTACTTTCTTGCTTGGGTTAAAACCAAGCTCTATATGCTTCAGACCTGTCATAAAAGTAATTTTACAAGCTTCATTTTCTTTTTTATTACAACTAGATATTTCCCCTACATGCCTTGATCGTATAGATTAAAATAATTATAAATAATTCGACACGCTTCATTTAACACGTGTTCATTATATCTTGTACCGGACGGCACGACGCTAGAAATAAAAGAATCTTCTTTCTTCCAATAGAAACTAGGTGGCCAGGCGAAGGCTAAACTTTCTGTAAATACTCTCCTTCTAAAGAATAATTAATAATGTTAGAACACATTCCATTTACGAGATAAACTAGGTGGACTTGAAATTGTATTTGTCACATAAGTTTTGTAACGTGTTTTATACAATTCAGACAAGACATGACTGGGCCGAAACTAACCATTCTTGATATTTTACTGGTCGAATTTTATAAGTATATAGAAATAAGTGTGACTAAATACTGAGACTCGTGTAGTCCAGCGTATTGATATCTTTATGTATTGTAAACCCTTGTGTTATTGACTAACTGACTGACAACGCGCAGCCAATTATTGGGCACCAAGAACTAATTTGGCATGTTTGTTCTTTGGGAGCTGTAGGGGTGCAAGGATCCGGGATCGGCAAGGCACTGGCTTTCTCGATTTCGTAGTTAAAGTTGTTTCTGGTGGAGGCACAGTATCACCAATCCGCCGGATCCTAAGAACTATTTGTGACCTTTTGTGGTGATGAAGCTGCGTGGTCACACGCACGCAAATTAACGTTGCCCATCAGGCAAGATATAGCTTGGTAGCCGTATTTAATTTCTAAAAAAAATATTTATTGAACGTCTGGTCTCCGTTTTCACGAGTCAGCGTGCAATAGTAACCGGTTGTAAAACTTTCGTTATTTTCAATCGAAGTTTGCCGCTGATAAATGATCAGGTAAGTTGGTTAGATGGAGGATTTCAGTTGTTTCGAACTTAATGGGGCTCTTGGCGTAATTGTCAGTTTGCCGTGACGAACGCTGAGATTTATTTGCGGAATTCTTCTGTTTAATTGGTCTGAAATCGTAGATGCTTAGAAAGTTTGTACAGAAAGACGAGCTGTGTAAATAATAAAGGTATTGGTAAATTATGTTGCATAGGTTTCTATTGTGAATATAACGACACTGTAAAATATTGTAGCGTTCATAGTGTGATTTGGTTTTCCTTCCGTAAGAGGCCGACAATGTTAAGCAACGGATGCAAGGTCGCCACTTGGATGGGTGACCGCGTGTGTCATTAACATCATAGCCCTACCGTGCTTTGGAAGGCACCTAAAACTGTCGGTCCCGGTTCTTGTCTCAGTTCAAGAATCGTTAGGCCACGTTAGAGGACATCAGAGTTGGCCACTATGAAAAGGAAAAGCTTTGAAATATTGTTAGTATTACTGACACTCGGTTGCTTGTTCTGGATTCAATCCCAGTTGGGATGAATTGGGACAGCACTTCATATAGTCTGTTCGTTGTGTCCGTAGGCTGAATGTAAATAAAGTGGCCCGCGGTACAGAAATGTTTCAAAGTGCAGGTTATTTGTAAAATTAACTTTACGTGGAACGGTACTTCAATAGCAGCGGACTAAAGTAAATACTAATTAATATAAGTACGTACTCTCAAAACAAATATTAAAATTCATCACCAATTCGAATTACTTCACCCAATTACACAAACAGCAAAATTAATCTTCACATCTTTTATTCCAGCAATCATTGCAGTAATAACAATTTCCCAGCATTTACATCTACAAACATTCAGCTTCGCCTGTAGCTGAACTAATAACAAAACAGCTGCTCTAGCGCCACCCCGTGGCTTCGGTTGAATATTACAAATGGAACGGAACGCGGCAGCTGTTCTTTGTATCTCCAATATTATTTTTAAATACCGCAACGCTGATATGAAGTGCAATAAATATTTATGAACAACTTCGATTGTAAAAGAATAATAAAATACATACGAGTATTGCGATCATATTTGCGTGAGCTGATGTTCTGGATAAGTACACTGAAAGTCAATTAAATGATTTAAAATCTTCGCGGTTTGTGTCATACCAGTTTTATTAAAGAGTCTTAATCAAGAAAATGAAATGAATGAGGTAAGTATATTTACAGTGTAGTATGCATTTAAAATTAAAGTGAATACATACAACGTAACATACTTTTATATCAATTTTAAACAACCCAATTGGAAATTGCACATATATTGTAGGCTACTATCAAAATGATGAGTTATTAATGAACTAAAGTATAAAAACCTTTAAATTAAAACGAACGCCCACGTAACTTGTCAAAAGTAAATACGATTGAAATTTGAAATATTATTTTCTTTCTTGAAAAATGATCATTAATATTGGGGGCAGATTGATGTAGAGTTATGATAAATATATATTTTCATAACCTGCTTTGGACAACTATGTCTAATCGCTTTTAAGCTTTTGCATCCTGTAGATATACCTACATTATACGAAATTATTTAACGGGTCTTAATTGCGTTAATTAACTAATTTAAGGTAAATTGCAAGACCATTACAAGTTCTATCTTTGTTCTAATTAGCAAACTGAAAATACCTGGTAGCTATCTCAATATAAAAGCCATGTAGTATTTTCTGTTCGACCTATATTTTACCTACTCTATTTTATATCATTGACGTTAAGTAATCGTTCTTCACAATATTTGACAATATGATGGTGTCACTTCCTAAAGTCTAACATATGTTTAGTCCCCGTAGCTGTTGCGTATGCATCCAATATTCTTCCTTAAGTTTCTGATAACGTTCAGAAACCTTTGGCATCTAACGCTCATTTAGGAAAATAGATTTAGCAATAATATCTATACTTTCATTTCCAACTTTAGTTGTACTGGATATAGCAAACAGCCGGTGTCTTTCGCAGAAATTGTTCGTAAAAAACGCAATAACAGGTAGTCCCTAGAAGCTGGGTATAGGAAGCTTTTCACAACGACTGGGATCGTTCACTAACTGCATCCTGCAACGCTGGACTCAGATCAGCGTGATAATGTTATAAATAATAATAATGTCGAAAGTGTCTTAAATTAGTTTATGATGACCGACGCTTACGACTATTTCGAAGATAAATTCAAGTAAGGGATTTTATTTCTCTTTTGTTTTTTTTTCATTCACAGCTTAGTTTAAGATTTAGTTTTTATCTAAAATGTTTAATTGTAACGAATATATCTAATTAGTATTTTTGGAAAAGACTAAATAACTAATTTTAAAATTAAAAAAAAGGCAAAAATAGGACACTTCATTTTCAGTAGCCACTGGCAACTTTCAGAAAATGGACCATGTAATAATAATAAAAATGAAATTATGAGACAAAAATGTGCAGTCATACTTTTATTTCATAGGCTTGGCAGAATTTAACAGATACGACATATTATAATTGACAGTTCGAGAAGAGTAATATACAAGTGATCAGATGCCTTTAATGACAGAGAGCTGTATTATATCGATTCAATTTAATTTATTTTGTTATGTCATACCGGTGAGTTCTGTATTCATAATTGTGTTTCGTTTTATGATGTCATCCTTTATTATTTTTAACAAGATATCTCTCGCACTAAGATTCTTACCTTTGTGTTTTATGAGATTTTTCTTTACAAACATTCTAACATCATGACCCAGGCTCGAGACAACAAATTGGAGACGTTTTGTACCTCGTAGGAATCGAACCGAAGACACTAACAGTGGTAACAGCGGGGCGACTGAAACCACTACGCCATGCAGTCTTAGTAAAATATTTTGTCGCACAAACATGAGAAACCTTACTAATATAATATACTTGAGGATGACCGACACATCTTTTATTTAAACTCAGTAGTTTTGGCGGTAAAACATAAAATCTAGATCGCATTGCACTTGCGGCAAATATTTTTTGAGTGCACTCCTAATCGACCTAAGGAACATACATGCCAAACTTCAGTATCCTGCGCCTAATAGTTTCGGCTGGCGTTGTCAGTCAGTCAGTCAACGGCAGAATACACATGGCAAGAACATGATAAATATGATTTTAATAACGCTTTTGTATAATGTTTTATGACCTACTTATTGGAAAATAATAATACAACAAATAATAACACACGTATAAAAATACACATCAAAAATAAAAAAAAGCAGCGATAGCCGAGTGGAGAGACCGACAGACTGCTACGCAGAGGGTCTCGGGTTCGAATCCACGGCACGCACCAAAGACTTTTCGAAGATTAAGTACGTATTAAATTGTTAATTATTATCGCTTGCTTCTCGGTGAAGGAAAACATCGTGAGGAAACCTGCATGTCTGAGAGTTCTCCATAATGTTCTCGAAAGATTTGTGAAGTCTGCCAACCCGCACATAGCCAGCGTGGTGGACTATGGCCTTACCCTTCTTATAGTGAGAAGAGGCCCGTGCCCGGCAGTGGGACAGTATAGTGCTGATGATGATGATGAAAAATACATTCGCATTTAGATTGTTACATACGTGTGCAGGAGCTTACCATTAAACCCCATTGCTAATTATGAAGATCCACTATCAGGAATGCCTCTTTCATACACGCAATTATAATAAAGAACAGATAAAATTTATATTAAAGCCCTAGCCTGCCTGACCTACAAATTCCTGCATGTGAAAAGTATTTCAACTTCCAATGAAGTGAAAAGTAACGTTTCAAATCACTATCCGTCAAATAATGGAATATCTTCATTGAATATGTTAGCGCGATAGTTCTTTCAATTCGATTTTATGCGGCAGTATATATATAGTATAAGTGCATGATTTAATAATTAAATATCAACGGCCGCACGCTAACACATATAAGATTCGCCGATGATATTGTATTATTCGCAAAATCGCCAGAAAATCTAAACAGAATGTTAAACGAACTAGCATTTGATAGCGAAAAAGTTGGGTTAAAATTAAATCCCGAAAAAACAAAAATAATGACCAATGGCTACAAAAGCAGTATAAATGTAGGTGAATCACAAATTGGTTATGTTGAAGAAAACATATACCTTGGGCAGCTGATATGCCCCCGTGGGATCTCCACCTTGTCGTGGTGGGGGGGCTTAGTAACCGTGGATTTGATTTTCTCCCACGGTGAAGCTAAGCGGGATCCCGGGAGGGGACGCTCCACGTGGGCTTGCGTGAGGCCTGCGTAGGATGCGTCCATAGGTGCGGGTGCGGGGGACAGTTCTGTCTGTCCCTCGCCCTCGCAGTTGGGTGCGGTCGCGGGAGGAGAGGCGTGTCGGTATTGCGTTGCCGCGCGCCCTATCTCCCGCGACCAAATGGGGGCGCACCATCGTTGCGTCGCGGTGGGGCCGCAGAGGAAGAGGAGATGCGGTGTTGCGTTGCTGTCCTCCCTATCCTCTGCGGCCGGTTTGGTTTGTAGTCAGTAAGAGTCTGACAGTCCCCTTTGTCCTTCCTCCCCCCCAGGGCGAAGGGACTCCATGAGGATTTTCCAACCCGACAAAAAAAAAATGTAGTGAAAGATAAAAACCTACATATAACAACAAAGAGCAAACTATTCAACATCTGCAGCTTACCAATTTTGATGTATGGGAGCCAAACATGGGCCATAACAAATAACACAACCAACAAACTTGCCGTTTGCCAACGTGCCAACGAGCAATGGAGAGAAGCATGTTGGGAGTAAAGAGGAGGGATAGACAAAGAAATATCGACATTAGGAAAAAGACGAAGATACAAGATGTAACACTAAAAATAAAAAAGTTAAAACGGAAGTGGTCGGGGCACATGATCAGAGGAAAAGATAAATGGAGCAAAATAGTCACACAATGGTATCCAAGAGAAGGTAAACGGAAAAAAGGTAGACAACAAAAAAGATGGGACGATGATATAAGGCAGGTTGCAGGCGTAACATGGAGTAGAGTGTAGTATCTTCTTGGGTTTACGCGAATGTTACACATTGAAATTAAACTACAGTTTACGGATTTTATCGCGTTGTATTGGTTTCACTAAGTTATTACATTTGAAACTAAAGATCTAGAAACTATATTTTTAATTTATAACTAGCCGACGTTTCGAATTCTTTACAGAATTCATGTTCACGGCAGACTGAGGTGATATTTGTCTTTTTCTTGAATGTATAAGTTATCTCAAAGTACCCGAACATTTTTCAACTACTGGTGTTACTATTTACGCAGAATGAGCTCACAGTGTCCTTAGGTCTTCTGGTTACTTTGTCCTTCTTGGGTTTCATTAGCCTTATGACAGGGTCCCAAGCTGGAGGAACATTCCAACCATCTTCCCTATTGAAATTAGGGTGTTTTTTAATTTCAATAGCCTCTCGTATCATTCTTGGAAGAAAACGATGTTCTTTTGCGAGTATCTGTGGTTCATCAAATCGCAGGTAGTGGTTGGGTCCTTGTTCCACATGTTCACAGACAGCAGACTTTGTTGAGCGTTTGTGTTTTATGTCAGCTATATGTTCTTTGAGTCGAATGCCTATGCTTCTCTTGGTTTGTCCAATGTATGAGAGCCCACATTCACAGTCAATTTTGTAGACACCGGCCTCTTGCAAGGGTAACTGACACTTGACAGATGGTAATAATTGACTGATCTTCGTTGGCGGCTTGTAGTAAGTTTTGATAGAAGCTCGCTTCAAGATGTAGCCAATTTTGTCGGTCACGCCCTTGATGTATGGGAGGACAGCAGGTTGTCTTTCTGCTGTGGCTGGTTTTTCTTTCTTCTGGGATCTGTGACAGTGGCGCGGCGGTCGGAGCTTGTTGTCTTGCAGAACTTGCCTGACATGTTGAAGCTCAGCGTCCAGGTGTTTCTTGTCACAGATCCCGCGGGCTCTCTGAAACAGAGACATTCCTACAGTAGCTAACTGTTTAGGATGGTGGTGAGATTCACCGTTTAAGTACCTATTTGTATGGGTCTTTTTCCTATACACAGTATGGCTTAAGGAGTTGTTTTTATTCCTGATGACAAGTACATCTAAGAAAGCTAAAGACTTGTTTGCCTCTAATTCCATTGTGAATTGTATTTGGTTATTAATAGAATTAAGATGGTTTAGGAAAGCATTAACACTATCTGTTGGTAAAATTGTGAAAGTGTCATCTACATACCGCTTGTAGAACCTCGGTGTGATGGTGGCAGTCTGTAGGGCTCGCGCCTCGAAGTCCTCCATGAAGATGTCAGCGACAACAGGCGATACTGGAGAGCCCATTGCTACACCGTCTACTTGTATGTAGTATTTCTTGTCCCATAACAGATAGCCCGTTGTCAGGCAGTGTTTGAGTATTTCTGCATATTCCTCAGGCATGTTGTTTTCTGTCAGCTTTCTTCTAGTAATTTCTACACAGTCATGTACTGGTATGCATGTGAATAATGACTGTATATCAAAACTAACCATAGTTTCCTTGTCAGAAAGATGTAGGTGTTTGATTTCACTGACAAAATGGTAGGAATCTTTCACATGTGCTCTCGTATTGCCTCTGAGCGGTGAGAGAATCTTTGCCATGTGTTAAGCCAGTCTGTAAGTTGGTGCGCCTATCTGACTAACTATCGGGCGCAGAGGAGCGTTTTCCTTGTGTATTTTTGGTAGCCCATACATTTGAGGAGGTTTTACACACGATGGTATTAAATATTTCACGTCCAAATTAAGTTTTTCGAAGTATTTCTTAACAATATCACAAGTTTGCTTGAGTATTTTGTTCGTAGGGTCTGACTTAACCAACTTGTAGGTACTTTCATCCGACAAAAGATGTTCCATTTTTTGTTTATACTCGGACGTGTCCATCACTACCGTTGCATTTCCTTTATCTGCTCGGAGTACTGTAAGTTCAGGCCTAGCTTGTAAGTTCTTCAGTGCGAGATATTCGGTCTTAGGTAGATTCCTTGCCGGCACTTTCGATTGACGTAATACAGCAGAAACGTCCTGTCGTATGGCCTCGAAATCTTCCTTACTCACATTGTTCTTGACTAGGCAATCCTCAACGTTGCAAATAATGGTTTCATACGGTATTCTTGATGGAGTTATCGCGTAATTTAAACCTCTGCAAAGCACTTTCTCGGTATTTTCATCTAACGTGTGTTTTGACAGATTGACAACTGTTTGTCTATGGGCGGACGGTAGCGTGTGATTGGTCCGTGCGAAAACGTTCTGTTTCATGTTGTACTGGTCATTTGATTTTTGTTGTAATTTTTCAAATTTTTGAATTTTGTTACGTTTACACGCATAATATTTTGATGTTTCTCTGTTGTTTATTGCATTATACATACATATGCATACATTTCTTGAAGAGATGCCGGGATCACGATCTCATCCCTACATGCTGCAAGATATCAGCCAAGAAGGACATACGTGGGAGCGCTAAGATCTTAAAACAGGCAAGTAAAAAGTTACTCATACAAAAGATCCATGAACACCGAGCTGACTTACGCAGAATAAATAAAAATGTTGAGAATTTATCTAACGAAATATACAGATTGACAACTTCATTTGATTTTAAACAATGCATAGATGCAATAAACAACAGAGAAACATCAAAATATTATGCGTGTAAACGTAACAAAATTCAAAAATTTGAAAAATTACAACAAAAATCAAATGACCAGTACAACATGAAACAGAACGTTTTCGCACGGACCAATCACACGCTACCGTCCGCCCATAGACAAACAGTTGTCAATCTGTCAAAACACACGTTAGATGAAAATACCGAGAAAGTGCTTTGCAGAGGTTTAAATTACGCGATAACTCCATCAAGAATACCGTATGAAACCATTATTTGCAACGTTGAGGATTGCCTAGTCAAGAACAATGTGAGTAAGGAAGATTTCGAGGCCATACGACAGGACGTTTCTGCTGTATTACGTCAATCGAAAGTGCCGGCAAGGAATCTACCTAAGACCGAATATCTCGCACTGAAGAACTTACAAGCTAGGCCTGAACTTACAGTACTCCGAGCAGATAAAGAAAATGCAACGGTAGTGATGGACACGTCCGAGTATAAACAAAAAATGGAACATCTTTTGTCGGATGAAAGTACCTACAAGTTGGTTAAGTCAGACCCTACGAACAAAATACTCAAGCAAACTTGTGATATTGTTAAGAAATACTCCGAAAAACTTAATTTGGACGTGAAATATTTAATACCATCGTGTGTAAAACCTCCTCAAATGTATGGGCTACCAAAAATACACAAGGAAAACGCTCCTCTGCGCCCGATAGTTAGTCAGATAGGCGCACCAACTTACAGACTGGCTCAACACATGGCAAAGATTCTCTCACCGCTCAGAGGCAATACGAGAGCACATGTGAAAGATTCCTACCATTTTGTCAGTGAAATCAAACACCTACATCTCTCTGACAAGGAAACTATGGTTAGTTTTGATATACAGTCATTATTCACATGCATACCAGTACATGACTGTGTAGAAATTACTAGAAGAAAGCTGACAGAAAACAACATGCCTGAGGAATATGCAGAAATACTCAAACACTGCCTGACAACGGGCTATCTGTTATGGGACAAGAAATACTACATACAAGTAGACGGTGTAGCAATGGGCTCTCCAGTATCGCCTGTTGTCGCTGACATCTTCATGGAGGACTTCGAGGCGCGAGCCCTACAGACTGCCACCATCACACCGAGGTTCTACAAGCGGTATGTAGATGACACTTTCACAATTTTACCAACAGATAGTGTTAATGCTTTCCTAAACCATCTTAATTCTATTAATACCCAAATACAATTCACAATGGAATTAGAGGCAAACAAGTCTTTAGCTTTCTTAGATGTACTTGTCATCAGGAATAAAAACAACTCCTTAAGCCATACTGTGTATAGGAAAAAGACCCATACAAATAGGTACTTAAACGGTGAATCTCACCACCATCCTAAACAGTTAGCTACTGTAGGAATGTCTCTGTTTCAGAGAGCCCGCGGGATCTGTGACAAGAAACACCTGGACGCTGAGCTTCAACATGTCAGGCAAGTTCTGCAAGACAACAAGCTCCGACCGCCGCGCCACTGTCACAGATCCCAGAAGAAAGAAAAACCAGCCACAGTAGAAAGACAACCTGCTGTCCTCCCATACATCAAGGGCGTGACCGACAAAATTGGCTACATCTTGAAGCGAGCTTCTATCAAAACTTACTACAAGCCGCCAACGAAGATCAGTCAATTATTACCATCTGTCAAGTGTCAGTTACCCTTGCAAGAGGCCGGTGTCTACAAAATTGACTGTGAATGTGGGCTCTCATACATTGGACAAACCAAGAGAAGCATAGGCATTCGACTCAAAGAACATATAGCTGACATAAAACACAAACGCTCAACAAAGTCTGCTGTCTGTGAACATGTGGAACAAGGACCCAACCACTACCTGCGATTTGATGAACCACAGATACTCGCAAAAGAACATCGTTTTCTTCCAAGAATGATACGAGAGGCTATTGAAATTAAAAAACACCCTAATTTCAATAGGGAAGGTGGTTGGAATGTTCCTCCAGCTTGGGACCCTGTCATAAGGCTAATGAAACCCAAGAAGGACAAAGTAACCAGAAGACCTAAGGACACTGTGAGCTCATTCTGCGTAAATAGTAACACCAGTAGTTGAAAAATGTTCGGGTACTTTGAGATAACTTATACATTCAAGAAAAAGACAAATATCACCTCAGTCTGCCGTGAACATGAATTCTGTAAAGAATTCGAAACGTCGGCTAGTTATAAATTAAAAATATAGTTTCTAGATCTTTAGTTTCAAATGTAATAACTTAGTGAAACCAATACAACGCGATAAAATCCCTAAACTGTAGTTTAATTTCAATGGAGTAGAGTGGCCAGAGTGAGATCAGAATGTAATAGGATAGGAGGCCTTTGCCAACCGGCAATCGGACTTACAGAAAGTAAAGAAGCACCAGATACAATAGAAACAATAAAAATATCAAAAAATAAATGTTACAGTGTAGTAGTATAAGGAAATGTATTGTATTTAAATGTCCGAATAAAAGGCTTTATTATTATTCATTTATTTATCACTTCTCAAATTTAAATTACATTTTTAAATATATCACTTATAAAAATAAATACATTTAAAAATATAAAAAAACCGTGGGATCCCACCAGCAACGGGCACAGGGTCCAAGCTGCCGGTGGTAAGGGCTACAGAGACAGGAACTTCCTCACAATACGTGCCGTGTCGAGAAGAACTGCCTTTTGCATCAGACCCTTGACCCAAGCACCCAACGCGAGCCTCTTAAGGTGACGATCGAGGCTCTTGGCTATTAGGCCATTAACCGTTACAACTATCGGCACAATAATTGCCGAGTCCACTTCCCACATGTCGACAATCTCGTGAGCCAAGTCCAGATATTTAATCTGTTTGTCTTTCTCGGCTTTCACGAGATTCTCGTCATGGGGAATAGTGACATCAACAATCATTGCGAGACGCTCTGATCGATCTATCACCACAATATCAGGTTTGTTGGCTACAACAGTCCTGTCCGTGACGATAGATCGATCCCAGTACAATGTGGCATGGCCATTTTCGAGAACTGGCTCTGCCACATACCTGTAGTACGGTACCTCGATGTCTACAAGTTTGTATTTCAGAGCAAGTTGCTGGTGAATGATTCTGGCTACTTGGTTATGTCTGTGCAAGTACTCACCGTTAGCAAGACGTGAACAACCGGAAACAATATGCCTGAGGGATTCACCGGGCTGGTGACACGCACGGCAAATATCGGTAGTGCCATCCCTCAGGATATATTTCCGGTAGTTATTCGTCTTGATAACTTCGTCAGCAATTGCACAAACAAACCCTTCGGTTTCCCCAAAGAGGTCGCCGAAGCGTAGCCAGTTCACCGAGGCTAATAGGTCTACATCGGGTCCATACAGGGCCCGATGGAACCTGCCATGAAGCTCCTTGCTCTGCCATACACGCTTGCGATCATCAGTACTGAGTACTACAGGTATGCGCCAGTTCTCCTTAGCCAACTTGAGCGGGGTGAGTCCATTGTCCACTGCGACAACATCTCGATGCATGTCCACGTTCGCCCGGAGAAAATATTCTCTGAGATTGCACACCTCGCGGTTGTGTAGGGTCTTGATATTCAGAAAACCACGACCCCCACACTTCCGCGGGATGTACAACCTCATCACGGATGAACGTGGATGATGCATACGATATGCCGTCAACAATGTGCGGACTCTTCTGTCCAGGGCGTCCAATTCAGACTGAGTCCACTTGAGTATGCCAAAGGAGTATACAAGAAGTGGCATGACCCAACCGTTGCAAGCCCGAACCTTGTTGCCACCTGATAAAAGACTTTTCAGTACTTTATTCAGGCGGCCAAAGAAACGCTCTTGCAACGATTGCTTCATGACGGCTTCATTGATACTTAAAGCCTGTGACATACCCAAGTACTTATAGGTATCAGTTAAGAGAAGCGTTCTTAGGTTAATGGAATCTGAGAGTTGGATCCCCTCAGATTCCACCATCCTTCCCTGCTTCACATGAATGACAGCACATTTATCCACACCGAACTCCATATTGATTGACTTACTAAAGTTTTGGGTTACTTTTAGTAAATCTATCAATTGGGCATCAGAGTGGGCAAATAACTTCAGGTCATCCATGAACAACAGGTGAGATATGACCTGACCACTCCTCTGTAACCTGTAGCCTAACCTTGAACCCTCCAGTAATGTGCTGAGAGGGTTCATGGCTAAGCAAAACCAAAGGGGACTCAGACTGTCGCCCTGAAAAATCCCTCGCTCAATTCTAATATGTTCGCCGTCCTCCTGGATCCCTCGGCATCCTGGATAGCTAAGAGTCGTATTCCATTGCCCCATACATGACTTTAAAAAGGTGCGTAGAGTAGTATTTACTTTATACAACTCTAGCACCCTCAAAAGCCATGTATGTGGTACGGAGTCATACGCTTTCTTATAATCTATCCAACATGCCGCCAGATCCTTTCGGTTACGGCGAACTTGTTGGCTAATGGCCATGTCAATGAGGAGGAGCTCCTTAGTACCACGAGCCCCCTTCCTACATCCATTCTGAGAGGCTGACATAATCTGGCAACACCACCAATGTCAACGTGCTTTTTTCATCAAAGAATTTTAAATATTAATATTTCACGAATTTCACCATATAAATTGTAATAATATATCGCATCTGAAATTAGTATATAAAACTCAATCAAAAGAAGGAAATATTTGGTAAAATCCGCCACAAATAAAGAAAAAGTGAAGAGATGACAGCCGTCACAACAAATATGACACCAATATCAATAACAATATTTACGAGAATAAAAATGAAATTATTAGCACTCTAGTATGTTGACGAGAGCCAGGAACAAGAGAGCACGACCAACACCTCCGGGCCCGTCGCTGAGCTCCGCCTCGCAGCCGTCGGCACCTGCGCCGACAACACCGACGGCTGCAGTTGCGTCGAGCTCCAGCGACGAGTATTTCTCTCCGCCGTCGACACCGTCACCTGCGCGGCGGCGTGGGAGAGGCCGGCCACCTGCGTGCTTGGGACCTCGGGGCCCACCGGCCCCAAACAGGGTCCCCGCTGCCGGTGGTAATGTGCAGCGCATGAAGTGGACGACATCAATAAACGAACATGTCATGCGCGCATATTTTGGGGCGACAGAGGGAGGCACTAACCTCACTGCGTACCGTAGTCGCATGCTGTCTTTGTTTCAGGCCTTGGAACCAAGCATCAACGTCACGGCTCAACGACTATCGGATCAGGTACGGGTTATCCAGCGCAGTGGCAAGTTGGATAATGCCGTGCTTGATAGGATGCGCTCAGAGTACTTACCTGCGAGCCATGCCACCCCCGTCCAGCCTACACAGACATCTGCACTGACCGCACCGCCAATAGGCGACAGTGCCGTCAGGGAGGAGGATGACATGGCTGATAATGTAAGTACCCAGTGCAATGAAGAGGTAAAGGACGCTTTGGAATGTGCTATTAGGGACTACCGGTACACACCACTAGGTATCAGGCCTCGTCTACCGAGGTTGCCTATGCATAGGCGAAATATAGCGCTGATAAGTGCTCTTGACTCGTTATTATCAAATTATTTAGATAATAGCGAGGATCTCGGTGATACCCATTCAATCTTGTACTGTACCGCCGTGGCGGCTTGTCGTATAGCTGGTGTTAAGTTTCCAGAAACTGATACCGTTGTACGACAAAGGTCTGTTGTACCTGCGTGGCAGTGCAGGATTGAGCGGCGTATTGCCGAGGCAAGGGCACTTATTGGCAAGCTGATCTGTTTTAGGGAGGGGAATACACGTCCTAGGGTAATGCGCTTTGTGAAACGGGCTTTTTCGGGGACTAACATTAGTCCTCAAGATTATATAGCCCGGGTCACAGAGCGCATTGACTACCTAAAACAGAAAGTCTATGCATGGGCAAACCGAATTCGTAGGTTTAAAAAACGTGTGGACCGGTACGTCATTAATAGTACATTCCAGAGGGACCAAAGGTGGGTATATAGAAGTTGGGAACGACCAGATCAATGTGTGACTAATGTGCAGCGGCCAGATGCGGACGCCACAGTCATGTTCTGGCGTAGCATCTGGTCGATGCCCATTGGTCATAGCGAAGGTGATTGGATGCGAGATATCGAACGTGCATGCGAACATATTCCCGAAATGGAATGCGTGGCCATTTCTAGCCAGGACGTTACACAAGCAGTCCGTCCATTATCTAATTGGAAATCTCCAGGATTGGACGGACTGCACAATTTCTGGCTGAAATGGCTACGTAGTTCGCATGAACGTTTGGCATCTCAATTCCAATCAGCCGTGGAATCTGGGTCGTTGCCAACCTTTATGACGACTGGAATTACCCACCTGCTCCACAAGACTGGCAGTACTAGCGAGCCCGGCAATTATAGACCGATAACGTGTTTACCATCGGTCTATAAACTTCTTACATCTATTACTTATTATTATTATTATTATACTTGTAGAGAAAATTAGAAATATCAAGTGTTGAGCAAAATTCAATTGCGGTGATATCGTTCAATGAAGAAGAAAGCGAGTAGGATTGGCAGGTCAAACCACGGCAATAGTTAAAGTATCTCAACAAATATATGGTATCTTAACAAAATATTTTTCTTGAACGCATTTGTCACCTAATTCCTCGTAAATGGCTGCACTAATTTGTATGAAATTTTGCATGTAAGTTTTTTTCATCGGTTTCCGGATGGTTTGCAAACACAGTCTTGGTAAGTGGTGCTGCAGTCGATGATCTCACTCGTGTCCTGCACCTTTGATTTGCATGAGAAGAAGAATGACATGAGGAGGAGTTATCAAAAATTTCATCTACAAATAACTCTTACCTTACAATAGAAAATAATAAAATCAGTTAATTTAGGTATTGAGATCATTTGAAGGTTTTTGCGTTGATAGATTCTGATATGGTCACTTTCCCAAAGCAAATAGCTATACAAGAGCCAGTCGGACAACAAGTCCAGCAAAGCCTATAAAGCCTATTTTCACAAACGATGAACAATAAGCGATACACTAAACTCCCAATGCAGATGCATCAATCGAGAGCAAAGAGCTTCAACATTGCATTGCAAACACTGATCACCGATGCAGAAGTGCGTGTAAGTACTTTGGTGATACCAAACAGCAATACGATCCGACCAATATCATCATTTGATTGTAACTTTTTTACTTCAAACTAATATATGCCGCCAATTAGTTCAAAGTTGTTTTTCGGAATATACGCGTACATTTTGATTATTTGATATTTCGGCACTGTTGCAAGCCTCATGTTTACTGATGTACTGAAAAAGTAGGTGGATGACACGATAAGTAAAACTGGTTACTTTCTGAATCGTTTCTTGCATAAAATAAAAGAGTAAGATTTTTTTTTAATATTTTTTTATAGACTCACGCCTTTATCCCCGAAGAGGTAGGCAGAGGTGTAATATTACACCCACATTTCGCCATGTTTTTTTTTTTTAGGTCCCACGTAATAGGGGGCGAGCCTATTGCCATACCGGACACATTACCAGACTCCGTGCTGTTACTGAGAATTTCCTAACGGAAAAAGCCAATAACACTTTGCCCGACCCGAGAATCGAACCCGAGACCTCCCAATCCCACGCGCATATTTATGCCGCGAGACCAACGAGGCAGTCAGAGTAAGAAATATATAGTAAAAATCATATTAAAATACCAAAAGACAGAATGATAACCTATATTTACAATAATACATAAAAATTTCAGCTGGTCTATGAAAAACGAGCCACAAATATTTCATGATCAAATAACTTACAAGCTAATACAATTAATCGTCAGATACCGAACTTTGGCCCTCTTAGTATAAATGCATAATTTAAAAAATGTTTATACCTATACACGCTGATTTTTAATTGGTTTTGGAGCGAAAGCCATCTTATTACTTATCGTTAAGAGAATCTAACCAGCTAATAAAATTTGAAATCTAAGCTATAAAAATCGTAACAAAAATATTAAATTATTGGTACGAGAGTTCGTAGTTATGAAAGAAATCGCGCGCGCCGATGTATGTTCGATCGTGCCACACACATACCTACACAGATAGATATTAAACACACGACACACACAGATAAACATTGCACTGTAGGTACAGACCCCGCCCCCGGCGTACGCGCATAGCAACGCGGGGCGACAGGGGTAGGGGCGGGGGTCGGCTGCAATTTGCCGCTCGTCACTTCGACAGTCTCGCGAAATTAGGTCAACGGGACGCCCGTACGTCACGTTCGACCCCGTCACTGAACCCGTGTTACGTCGCGCGCGCTTCGTAATGGATCGGCATTATGAATATTCCAATATTGAGTTCGCGTCTATGGTGCGAGTGTATTACATGTCTGGTGAAAATATGGAAGAGGCGAGGCGCATGTATTCGTTACCAGACCACCTGGAATCGTTGCGCACGCGAGGTATTCACTCACCCTAAGTGCCATCACCAAACACAATCCTGGCTGTAGTGCAACGCCTCATAAACATCGGTCAGTTTAGCAGTGTATTCAGTGCAGTTTGAACAAGAAATTCGGCATCGTAATTAATTAGTGTTTTTCTAATTAGCTATCATTAACAAAAGACAATGTGTGAAAGGTGTAAATTGATTGTGATGTACGAGTACCTAGGCAGCAAACAGCAAAGGTATTTGGTTTATTCATTATTGAATACCTACTGTGATTACATTCTTATAAATACCATAGAAATACGCAAGTACTAAACTTTTCCATTGTTAAAATCTTTGTCTAGTTATTCAAAAGATAATGTAGGTACCTATGTCTAATAACGTAACGAATAATTCTTAGTTTATCGTTTTTCTTCTACTAGTTCATCATGATTTCGTAAACCCACAGCTTGTTTCGACGAAATTCTAAGTCCGAGTAATATTCCAAGAAATTATTGAATAGGTATAGCTATTTAGTTACATACGTTTATTATTTTAATTATTTATTATTGCACTTCATGGTTGGCGTAGTGGTTTAAGCGATGTTTGACACAACACTTTGTGTGATTCATAAATTGTTGTTTCGACTGCTGTGTCCGTTACGTATCATTATCATTCCGCACTAACAACCTACAACCGCTGTAGGTAAACAACACCAACAGCTGACGGCGGCGCCCGGCGCACGCGGCCAGGTCATGACCGCGCGGCGCGCGAATACTACCTACTCATAAACAACCGTGTGTACTACGTATTTCCAGCAGTTACTGACTTTTATAACTTTTTTGTTTTAGGTGCTAGGTGAATTTTGATTTTGAATATGAATAGAGGATTTTATTTCGAACATGAGGTTTTTTTTTCCTAAACCAATAAAAAATCAGCGTGTATTAATATGGAAGCAGTTTTAAAGTCAGTTTTAAACTGTCTTTTAGTGTCTATTCAATAAACATTTTATTATATTTTTTGTCCGTGTGGTGACGGATTAAGAATACGGAATGTCACCACCCCATATCATCCCATGGGTGTCGTATGAGCCGACAGAGGGAGCATATTATACAGAGAACAGCACTGTAAGAGAAGGAAAACTTGATACAAACCCTATACCAACCCGTTTGGCCAGCGTGGTATAGTAGGCCAAGTTCTCCTTAAAACGAGAGGCCTTGTCCAGCAGTGGACTGTTAAAGGCTGAAGATGATATTTTCTGCTTCGGTAAAAATGTATAATCAGCTAGCCAATATAAAACTGAAAATAGTGACCATGAATGCTTTAATTTCTTCACCCAACCTTAAAATGCACACCCAAACAAGCTAAACAGACCATTTACATATTCTGTTTGTCAGTAAACCACACAAACAATATTAGCGCATGTTCGCTCTATAATTAATTCAGTTCTATTAAAAGTCAAGCCAGCAATAGCCTCCGCGAGCCTGCATCGCATTAATATTAACGTGACGATCAAACGCCGACACAATTTCCTTCGGCTAACGTGAACGTGAATTACTTTAAGCTTTTAGATAGTGTATTCAATAGACATGAGCGGAGTAGATGAGCGAAGTGGGAAGTACCTGTAGTGCTGCGTTTTTTTCTTATTGTTTTAAACGGCAACTCGGGTCGTAGGGGACTTTACAAACATACAACCAACAAACACAATGAACACCCAAACTCGAAACAATTTATGGACCACACAAAGTGTTGTCTCGTGTGGGAATCGAACCCACAACACTCAATGCTGTGTCAAGTGGTGAGGCGGCCGCTTTAACTACTACGCCAACCGTGCAGTCAAGTTTTGTTTGGTAAGTGTCGCTTGGTGGGTTTAATCAACCTTCGTTTTACACTCATCATCCTGATTCTTTTCTTTATTTATTTACCATTGCGGGAGTCAAATATTAAATTTGTACCACTGCGCTTCATCTGGTGAGGTCACTAAGCTGGCCTCATTGGCTCCCCATTTCCATACATAATTTTGATCGTTTCACTTTATCCTTTGACTACTGAAGGGTAGTGGCGAGTGGATTGGTATTAATATTTTTTTGGTTTTCAACCTACCAAGTTAGGAAGTGTTAGGATTGCTTCTGTAATGCTGAAAGAACCGCATGAATATGCCAGTTATCGCTTAATATCTTATGGGTTGCTGATTCGTTTGTCATCAATGACATTCTTGTTATATTTTCTCAGTTGCTACGGCCTAAACCGGTGGCAAGATTTGATGTTTCGTATTCTTGAAATAGGCCTTGTTATAAATGAAGAATAATATCAATTTGATTTGAATTGAACCAGGTTAGAAAAATTAATAACTTTGGCGAAAGGAAACGGTCAGTTACTTCGTATATCTATAATATATGCGTAGCCTTAGACCCCTTTGGTTTTTGATGCATCCTAAGTTGTTAGTGAAGTTTCCACAAAGGATGGCAAACCTTGAAAAATGTTGGGAAACTTTGAGCGAGGTCCAAAATGTTCTCAAAGTGTATGTGGTCTGCCTCAGCGTTCAAGTCCAATGAACGGAGAACTACCTAATCGTATTATACGAATATTTCCATCTAAACTCTAAAACATTGTAAAGTTAGATCATTGTAGTTGCAAGAAATCGGCTTCCAGGCTTACATTACATTTTCACGGGTACCATATTGAAAATATCAGTAAAATTAAAATTCTAATAATGGCTAAAAGGATAAGTACTCGAAGTAGCCATTTGCGGATTACACAATGATTTGTGCCGTCTAGGCCTCGAACCTAGAACACTCGACGCAAGTCCATACGTAAACAACAGTGCCTTTAGAACAGTAAAATCGTTTTATCTCGGATGCAGATATATCAGATTGCATTGTTCAGCAACTAATACTCCTATTGGTATGGGACCACAGAACAGTTAAGAGAGGTTAGAACGGCCTTGTGGGCGTGGCAGCCTCGCCGTCCTTGTGAGCAAACGCTCATATGCCGAAAAATTTGATTGACGCTGTCAACAATCGTGCTCATATTGCGACAGCGTACGAAGCTCCGCGAAAATAAAAGAATTATGCCGTCTTGCGCTATAATAACGTGTCGAAAAAGAAGCCAGTTATGTACTGTGGCTCGAGAAGGGATTTCTTTTCACCGGTAAGTCCAAAAACCTTAAAATAAAAATGATATTTGTAATTATTACAATAGTATTATGTATATTGTAGACAAACACGATACTATCGCAAGCACATAAAAAAAATATACATTGCTGGCAATACGTGGGTACCATCTAGTACTACGTAGGCGATTGCGCAATGTATTTCGTTCACTGCGAACGTCAAAGCTTGAATTCTGCTAAATCTATGGTGGTGGGTCCGATAGTGTTGTACCTACCAAGTTGTGAACAATGTCGATTGTGAGTTCCTTCGTGTGAATGTATTCAAATGATTGTTATCAGTAATATTAAGATTAACATAACTTTTTTTATTACTACTGATTAATGTTTATTGTGGGTTATTAACTTAGTATCGCGGGTTACATATCACATATTTTAATTAAGAAAATTGATTGTGATATGTCACAATCAATTTTCTTAATTAA
The DNA here is from genome assembly GCA_944739405.2 of Euclidia mi. Classification (NCBI taxonomy): domain Eukaryota; kingdom Metazoa; phylum Arthropoda; class Insecta; order Lepidoptera; family Erebidae; genus Euclidia; species Euclidia mi. The sequence goes on from OX123182.2 coordinate 6,216,401, forward strand.
AATATGATTTGTGTGCGTAATGCGCGTACGTATTAGTGTATTGCTTGTAGTGGAGATAGAGAGTGGGAGACAATCGGTGACACGCGTTCTAAAACAAATCAGTAACTATTTCCGTTCTAACCTCCTTTAATTGTTCTGTGTATGGGACGCACAAGTTTCAAGCAACGTGAATGCCAAGATAGAGACAATAAACATTTATCGCTTTATATTACACATTTTATTAAAGAAGTTTTAAAGGGGAAATCATTATATTATCTAAGTTTACGTCATAATTTATTTTTGATGATAAAAAGTAAAATGACCGTCTCCTCCTCCTACACTAGGGCAGGCAAATGGAATAAACTCTCCCTTACACGCGTTCGTGGCCTATCCATAAAAACGGTGTCCGTCAACTGCTCCTAGCGGCAGAGCCACCTGAATGCCCCCGCGACTTCACCGGGATTACCAAAGGTACAATATATCTATTGCAATTCAATGCATTGCATGAAGAAAGGGACAACGTTTATATCTAGCTTCTCTTGCTTTCAAACACATTTTCCACGTTCTTGTAAAAAAGAAGTCACATTAAATCGCAAAATATATAAGCCCTCCTTATTTATTACTCGCAAAGACCTTTACATAAAATGTAAAGCAATGTTGCAATTAGATCTGTCGCCGATATCTCGGCACAGAAAAGGGCACGAGCAATTTTATATGTAACTAATAAAATGTGATCCTCGTGTTTAAAGTACAGAGATTTTGTAATTTTATCATGTTGACATTACATATGCTATATACGAGTACAAACGCGATATGAGAACATGTCGCTCATTTGGAGCGACAGTGACGTATCTGCCAAAAAAATGCAAAACTGACCTAATTATACCATGGACGTTAGGAGTGAAAACGCTACATTTGTAAGTTTAAAAAACAGCCGGTAGAGGGCCAAAAAACGTTGTTGTAATATTCCATTTTGGCGCACGAATACCGGGCGACAACGGCCGAACAGACAGTTGCGCGGGGGACCACGTTGAGTGTGCACGTGTCTGAGAGCTATATCGCCACTAAGGTAAATATGACAAATGTTGGTATCCAATATTGGTGCTACAACGACGCAACTGTATTTTATGACATAATTAACTTGAAATGACTATAATTTTAGGACTACAATGACTTATCTTAAATTATATATAATTCTCGTAAATTATAATAAGAGCCCTAATTATGTAAACAGTGGCTGTCATTGTTTATTATAATTCAAATAAAACTAATTTTCATTTTTTAAAAGTCAATAAAGGTCATAACTACACGATTTCTTTTTTCCTAGGATAACAACGACGCAACTGTAAGTCCTACAACGTATTTTATTTTTTTCGGGTCGATTTGGATTGGGTATTGAAAAAGACATGCGCCTATTTTCAAGCCCAAGGTTTAAACTACAATAAAAAAATTAAAAAATATTCATTAGCTGTAAGAATAGTTAAGAATCTTCATTAGTGTTCCTAAAAAATCTTAAATATGGCGTAGTGTAAAATTAACTGATTTGCACTTGTGTCACTGTCGCTCCAAATGAGCGATGTATGTACGTACTACGTATATGAGGATACTGTCCCCAACATCCCCTATACGTCCGGACCCGACTGTACCGATAAACATGACCTTTTCTTATGTTCGCTGTTGCAACTATGTATTCATATGTGTCCCGTATTTTCTTTAACCCTTATGTGAGTGCCAAAGATTTCCTCTAAGCACCGCACAAAAGGTTTTCTTTATAATTCTGGAAGCTAACATTTCTGACATTTGTAGTCGCGTAGTAAATATATATGTTAGGGAAAACTACAGTATTTCTTACTTATAGGAGTTGTGCTGTATTACAATAGAGGAGGTAGGAGATTTTTACCGAAATATTCTGTATTGACCCACTTAAATTTTATATCTTCCTTTGGAACTGTGAATTTAGAGTGCAGTTTCAATAAGTATGTGTATATGAGTACGTATTTAAAATAATTATATATTTTATTATAATGGCGCTGAATGTCAGATCCGTGCCTCGGAAACCATGTGAATCCATCAGTTTCGGCTGTCATGAAGACAACGGTATGTGACATTTTGAAGAGTCAATATCCTTCCGTCAGAAGAGCTAGTGTTCTATTTTTGGTTTATCTATTAATCCGACCCCAAGTAAAGTCGAAAACATTGAATTCAGAATCAGAATTACTATGTAAGATGATGATAAACGTTTAAAGAAATTAGGTTAGATACTAAGATCTTTAAAATACCTTCAAAGCGTAGCGCATTTTGTAAGAAATCAATAACAGTTCTTGGAAACTTGATCGTACTTAAAGCTCATAAAATGTTGATACAATCTCTATTCACTTTATCCTTGAAACTAGAAAGATGAGCCACATTGAAGTTAATAAAAGTTTTTATAAAATATGTTCCGAGAGCTACCGAATACTTATTCAGCGAAAGGGGAACGCGTTATACCAGTGTCAGTGTACCCAACGTATAGCTGCCGATTCTTGGTTTTCGCGAAAATATGCTCATATTTTCGGTACCTAACAAATGTGATATTGCAGAGATTTTTTGTTGAGGTCGTTTCGCGGAGGTTATATTTCGTCGTAATTTCTGTTGTTCTGTTGTCTATGTTAAAGTTTGATATACACAACAGTGAAGTCAGCTAAAACGAGGTGTTTTGGGATAAATGGTTTCTTGGGTTTTGTGTGCAAGGTCACAATAATATATTAACATGCTCGCATAGACTTTGTGTGTCTAATGTTGTTCAAAATTTTGTCGTTGTGCTTTTTATTTTTATTCTAGTGATATTAAGATTCCAGTTTCTGAAACTCAAGTTCTGTATTGTGGTCTATGGACTACTGGGTGAAATCTAGCTTAAAATTTTAACGATTTCATATTATACAAGTGAACCATTTTGTTTTAATTGCAAGGGAAATAAAAATTATGGCAAAAATGTATCATGTCTCATTAAAAAAGTGACGACGTAAAATTACCTCAGCAATTTCCTCACTTCCATATTTCGCTCCTACTTGCCGACATAATCAAATGACAATGTCAAATTTGTAACAAGTTGGATTGGTTGGGTGCTTGTAGCCGTGTTAGTGATTATTGACTGCAAAGTTGCCGATCCTTGGGATGACGGGCGCGGCTATTTATTTTGTGTTTCAATGTAATTTTTCTTTAATATTTATTGTTGAATGTTTGTTAGAGTGATTATCAGTTGTCTGGTTACTATAGGCTTTGCCTAGCTTGGCATAAAACAACTATGTGTGATTTGGCCCAATTTATTACCATATTATGTTTTTGCCATAAAAAATCACCGTTGGCATAGGAAATTCTTAATAAAACGTCGAGTGTCAGTTTAGCTATAGTAACTATAATTATTAACTTTCCGTGTGGTGATGATTAAGAATACGGATTGTCACCACCCCATATCATCCCATGGATGTCGTAAGAGCCGACAGAGGGAGCATATTATGTAGAGAACAGAACTGTAAGAGAAGGAAAACTTGATACAAACCCTATACCCACCCGTTTGGCCAGCGAGTTATAGTAGGCCAATTCCTCCTTTCAAAGGAGAGGCCTAGTCCAGCAGTGGACTGTTAAAGGCTGATGATGATGAACTATATTAATTACACAATCAATGAAATCTTACATCCAATTTAAGCTGAAACTTTATCAGCATCATTAACCTTTTAACACAATAGACCTCCCAACAAACGATTACTAGGTGAAAATAGGGCTGCAAAACAAATGAGAAATAAATCGTTGTTTGTTCATTACATAACACAACTTGCCGGGCGTGGTTGAAATGAAAATTAAGGGGTTATGCGTGTGACACACTAACTACCAACTTAAGATCGTAACAAAATATCCGAAAATACTCCTAATATATTTACCATTAAGGCTCAAGTAAAATGCAAAAATAAATTGGTTAAGGCCAAGTAGTGGTATGAAAACTCATAATTCATAGAGAAACGAGCAACGAATTTAAAGTTGGATTAAAATTCGTTTCGTTGAGTTATTTATGTGATGACAAGCGAATGAAAAGCGCCAATTCTTAAAAAAATATGTTTGTTTGTTGACGCTGTTATTAACATTTTTGTTCCGATAGCAACATGACTGTGAGATGGAAATTATATTGGATGCTAGCTGTACAAAAAATAATGAAATATATGTTAATTTAGTAATGGTGGTCGGTACTAAGTACATTTTTTAAAAGGCGGTATTCTTGCGTCTGTGTTAGAGTAGTACTTATATCATTAACGTGCTAGTGTCGTCACTGTTCCATTAAATATCCTCGCCCTGGAGCAGAACATCTGCTATCTCGTCTCATCACACAGTTAGGCTGAGCAAAAAATATCTAACTACAGTCATGACCGGCTTTTTAAACAGCTTCCAAGGCACGTACTATTGACATTCTGTACGCGTTCGTCAACGTACTAACTTGATAAAATACAAGATGTTTAACCTCGCCAATCTGTTCAAAAATTTATGCCTGTTGAAAGAAATTCATACTTTATATCCCACGTTTACTATCACACTATATACTCATCATGCTAATCAGAAACCACATCATGGAGGTTGTTATCAATCTACGGGTAGCGCTAGCTTATTCGCACAAAGGGCACCAGAATACACCCCTTTTAGTATCAGAATCATTACTTCAAATACCCTTATTGACGGTACAAACTAAGTTTGTTTGCGGTAACAACTCTAAATATTTAAACTTTAACCAATAATAATTCAAAAGATAATTAATAATACCAGCAAATAGTTTGTGAGACTCTCTAATCAAAATGGCTACATTTCTCTAAGGTGCCTTATCAGTTTAGATTTAGAATTGTAATTTTCAGACAGTTTGATTGTACCGATTTTTTTATTAGTATGAATTACCCCAATTTTACGTAGCGAGGAACGTCAAATTATGTCATCATACATAATTATTATGAGGTCGTAAATTATATCACATAACGTGTCACCATAATTATACAACACAAGCCTTCATGTAACCTTACATAAAAATACCAAAGTGCGAATTTTTTATATGTTAGTTATAAATTAATTTAGCTTCGCATATCGTCGAAGTCAGGAATAATTTATTTCAGTTGTAACACGCGATCCATGACCATGTATTACAAACGGTTATCAATGCTGAGTTGTTTTTCAACACTGTAAATTTACTTTTTAATATTCCTATGGGATATATACCACATACCTTTGTTTTGGGTAACCGTTTGTGTCTAAAATGTTTATTTCAAGAAGGTATTGCCCGCTTGGTATGTGTGACCCAAATCTTACAAGCTAAAGTAAAGTGAGTGACTTTCAACCAGCGTGGTGTTAAAATTTATAATGGCTTTTCGGTTTAGATGATAATGCATTTTTATGACAAACAGTTTTCGTTTCCACTCTTAATATTCTAAGGTTCTTTAAATAAAAAGTATTGCCATTGACACGATTATTAAGTATTCTAAGGTTTCACTTTCAAGTTGGACTTCATATTAAGGAAACCCTCAATGGTTAAAACTGGTTTTTAAAATGCCCCATAATACTGATTTATAGTTTATACATACGTCGGGTACGCCGGAAAGATCAGTTCTGTTGTTTGGGCATTGGCAATACTGGAATACTCATGGACTGACGTCTACGAAATGCGTGCGTAAATGTCTTTTAGAAGGCCTTAATTTAGATCCCACTATTTGCCAGATAGAACTTGATTACTTTTATTAAGATTTCTGCCAGACAAAACTGACATAATAAACAAACATACAAACCTACATTAATTTGTGCAACGGATCTAAATATGATAGCAAGTATTTTATATACACAATAAATCATCTTTTAACGTATTATATTATGCAAGTATCACTTAGAGGTAGTCATTATTCAGCATCCAATATCAATTATTTTTGGATATAATGTGAATTTGTGTGTCAGTAAAATGTAAAGTAAGTAGAATTGCTCATTTTATTTTCCTACGACCGTTTCAGTTCGTGCCCATTTTTGTTATTATTAAATAAGACAGTCATATAAGATTGTCCCGATTATAGACACTATTCAACTAAAACTCAACGCGTTACGTCTTAAATTACAAATAATATAAACTTTTTTTAGGTTTATATTGAAAGCAAATTAATTGGCTGGCACTTCGACGTTTGTCACAGAAAGTTGGTGTCCGGTCAGCTGGCAGAAGTTAGCATGACCGTTGGTTACTGCAACCTTAAGTGACCCTTACTAACACATAAGGTTGTTTAGGTTAGACGTTTTAGAATAAAATAGAATTAGCACCAGATTCTTAATAGCATTGTTCGTTTTGCTTTGAATACTAGACAAAATAATTCGATTTTATTATAAGATAGTGATATCTTCTACAAAGCATCTTGTTGATTCCAATAGTTCTTAAATATAATATTTGAAAGAATCTTAACAGAATAAAAAATTTGATTACTCGTTTAGGCGATAGATCTCGATCTGTATTTACTTAAGATGCAAAATTTTATAGTGGCAGGTTAGTTCTAGGTCAAATTAAATGAAATGTTATTTTATCTATTGTAAACTATTTCAAGTGCCTGCGTATCACTAAAATACGTTTAGCGTAATATATTAAATATCGGTGGGATTATTGCATATTGTTATCCTTTGGGGGTTATAACTGCTATTGAAATCAACTGGCAATAAATCATTAATCTAAATCTTGATTATTAATTGTAAATAATGCCGTATGTTTACAAGCTATGAAATTATTTACAACCCATACCCAGCATAAAACCAAAGACTGTGTTGCTTCATCATCATCTCACTCTAGAGACCGCACATCATAGGCCACCTCCAAGGTTCTCCACACAGACTGATCTTGAGCCGCCTTCACTCAAGCGCTGTGCTGATTACGAGAACATAAATAAAATTTTAACATACTTCACCATCAATAACTACTTTTAGATGATCAGTAAACTCAAGAAAAGGACAAAACATAGAAAAGCAAATAATTCGTTTCAAAGACACTGAAACAACTTTTTCCAAAACATTTCTCTCAGTTACAGAATACAGTTTTCGTTTTTATTGAATCGAAACTAACTAATGTTTGAAATACGTGACTTCATTGCAAGAAATATCTTTTGAAAAAAAGGAAATGTAGAAATATTCTATATTGCCAGTTTTACTTTGAAAACTCGATCATTCGATACAGTGAGAGCCTTCTCAACTGTATACACTACGCCAAGGAAATATTTTAAAATGTGAGTTGTCGTTGTTGTTTTGATAAAATAGTCAGTTTGTTTGAAAGGGTTTTTTCAGTAAGTATATTGTTATAGATATGTTAATAATGGTACATTAGTTTTGTCATAAAATTACCTAAGTTATGTAAATGAGTAAACCAGAGTTTCAAATGTAGTTTGTAATACAGGCCTACGCCTTAGACATGTGTCGTGAACTAAGTTATAAGTTCTCTTCATATAAAAGTACAGCTGGGTAGCCCTCTTTAGAACTACCATACTAATCCGTCCTTAGCATGTTTAGAAGATCTAAATACGTCTAGATCATCCCACTACTTCTGTATGGAACTTCCTCTAACCAGAAAAAAGATGACATGGTCAGAACTATCCGAAAATAATCATGAAATTCAATTGTGTTATAAAAAATGCATCTCAAAGTCGTTACTTTTGAATAGTTACTAAACGGCTTTACAAACATGTTTTAAAGATTCATGGTCAAAACAGACTTGACCGAAAATTGAAAAAAAAAATTGAAAAATCTTTATTGACATAAAAATATAGGATACAACATAATTCATTAACCCTGTCTCCTGTGCTAGTATTAACTGTATTACAGGAGACAGTGCCTTCACCTTAAATTCAATATATTTTATGTCATTACAATATATAGACATAGGTTTAAACAAAATCATAACTACAGATAATAATTAAATTTAAACAAATGGAAAAAAAATCAAAAGAAACCAAATAATGGAAAATATTATGAAAGTAATAATAATAGACATGCGTGCATGCTTGAATGAGGTGTGTGTGTGTTTGTGTGTGTGTGTGCGTGCGTGCGTGCGTGCGTGTGTGTGCGTGTGTGTGCGTGTGTGTGTGTGCGTGCGTGCGCGCGTGTGTGGTGTTTTCTATGTGGTGCGTGTGGTTTTATCTGTGGGTTATCGTATCAAGTCTTCGGTGTCTTTACAATTGTGTGTAAGGAGCCAGTTTTTGATGGTGGTCTTACATCGGTTAGAGGCAACAGGGTGAATATGCATAATTTTATTCACTTTGTTGTAAAGGTGGGCAGAAGCAATATAATATTGTCGCCTTGCAAGAGTGGTTCGGTGAGGCTCAATGGTACAAGTTATAGGCCTCCTACGTACGGCTGTACTGTGATAGGGCAGAGAGGTATGTTTATTTATTTATTTTTTTTATTTATTAAACTTCCTGCACAATACTGTACATAGGCGGACTTAATGCCTTAGGCATTGTCTAACAGTCTACCTTAGGGTGATGCAGAGATAGTTAAGGCAGGTATTAGGTGGAAGTACTTTATAATTGAATGTATATATAACTAGATACTTTAGTAAATAATATACATAACACACTTATATAATACTCATAAATTTAATAATTAATACAATATACTATTTATAATATTATATATATTTATATATTATAACATATATATTTATATTTATATACATAAATATTCAATAAAATATTCTATATACATACATAATCCTGTGATGATTACGATGATTCAGCCAATAACCCACGTTGAATCCATTGACGAGCCTTGTTTTTAAATGTCCAGCGACTGTCTGCCGTCCTGACTTCCAGAGGGAGCGCGTTCCATAGGAGTATAGCTTGAACGTAGAAGGAAGAATGTACAAGGCCAGAGCTATGTTGAGGACATAGAAGTAAAAGGTTGTGGGAAGAACGAAGAGCTTTATCATGCGAAGAGCATAGATATTGAAAGTGAGAAGTAAGATAAGCTGGAGGAGTGGGTGAGTGAAGTAGCGAGTAGAGAGTAGTGAGAGCACGCAAGCTACGGCGTTGACGAATGGGAAGCCATCTCAGTTGAGAACGATAAGTAGACACATGGTCATACTTGCGAAGATTGAAAACGAATCGAATGCAGTGATTGAGAAGCCGGTCGAGTTTGTTGAGAAGGTCTGCATTCAGGTCATAATAACACACATCACCATAATCGATGACAGGGAACACTAAAGATTGCACTAGCATAGTCTTTGTTTTGGAGGGGAGGAAATTCTTCAGACGATAGAGACATCGCAGGGTCCCAGTGACACTTTGACACACGTTAGTGACTTACGTAATAAGACGTCAAGCACATATAGTTGTCTCACTGACATCACCTTACATTCAGTGTACAGTGTCACAGTTGGGTACCTGCGCGGCTTTTTCGTCATGACCTTAAGAATTGCACGCTGAACACGCTCCAGTCGAAGCATTGACGTGGTATCGGAACCTCCCCAGGATGATACACAATATTGCAGCAGTGACTGCACCAGGGCGTAATACACAATTTTTATTGTGCAGTTATCAGCACAACGACTTAACTTTTTAAAAATTGGAATAAGTTTTCTTACACGACCTACCAGACTATTTATGTGGCTGGTGACAGTGCTGTCCACTATGACACCCAGGTACTTAATTTCACTAGTTCTAGAAATTTTGGGACACTGGCAGTTGGAGACTAGTAAGTGGCAGGAGTGTAATGCCAGTTCGAAGCTTAGATCCGGTTGTGTGTGCTTTCTATGGGAAAAGGTAATGTATTTTGATTTGGTAATGTTCAGCGTTAAGAAATTGCTTTTAAGCCACTTCATAACCCTCACCAAGGCGCTCTCTACGTTCAGGCGTGCTTGGTCCCAGCCTGTTCCATGAACAATGAGTGCCGTATCGTCTGCATAAGTAAATAACTTACAGTTGTATATGTCTAGCTTGCACAGGTCGTTTATATAAATGAGGAACAAAGTAGGACCAAGCACACTTCCCTGAGGGACTCCGAACGTAAGGCCCGCACTGCTACTAACAACATTACCTATTCTTACAGATTGGGTTCGGTCAGTCATGTAACTACTAAACATTTCTAGCACTTTGCCCCTTATTCTCACCGCCTCCATTTTGTCCAAGAGCAGAGGGACAGACACAGTGTCAAACGCTTTGCTAAGATCTAAAAATATGCCCATCACTTTAGCCTTGTTGTCAAGTTGTTTGACCACACATTCCACAGCGTCCAAGACTGCATCGTCAGTAGACTTACCTTTCCTAAATCCGTACTGATTCTTAGCAATTATATTATGAGTTTCCAGGTAGTTTACGAGTCTGCTGTTAAGGACTTTCTCTATAATTTTGCTAAACGCTGTAAGGATGGATATTGGTCTATAATTATTGACGCTGTGTCTGTCCCCACTTTTAAAGATGGGCTGTACGAGAGCTTTTTTTAATATCTTTGGAAAGACACCAGTAGTCAGGCAGAGGTTACACAATGCAGTTATTGGGCCGACCAATATATGTCGCGCTCCTTTACTAAACGGCTTTACAAACATGTTTTAAAGATTCATGGTCGAAACAGACTTGACCGAAAATAAGGTGCATCAGGCATGTACCACGTGCAAGATGCGAAGCTTCAAAACATTTTAGCTTCATTTTAAGGTAAAGAACTTGAAAGGCTTAAGTGATTCAAGTAGTCTCAGGAAAAGCTTGTGCGTCTTACACCCGCAGTCAATTTAATTAAAAGTTTCGACTGAAATAACCTAAAAACTGGTCAACTTTTATATTTAAACATAGCTGCAGACAATGAATCTGCTACTTTAAACTTGTAAGAATGAATAAGATACGTGCACAGTGATTACTAAATTGAGTGTCGGGATTCGATTCCAGAGTTTGTTTTTGTACATTTGCTTTTTTAAATGTAAATTCCCTTCATCAGATCTGTGTGTCACTGGGTTTCTGGAAATTCTAATTTATAGTAGGACAAAGTAAGTGCACTGTTGGGAAAATAACATAGCTAAATTGACGAGAATCAACTAGTAATCAGTAGTCATCACTAGTAATTAGTAATCAGGAAATTCAGAGTAATGTGCCCAGTTTGCTGCTTGTCGGGTACGTTTCACTTCGCCATTTTGTTTATATTTTAATTTCAAATATTATGTTTTATTTTGAGTACTGAATATCGAGGGTAAACATTTGAATCCGATAATAGGTAATAGATGATTCAAACAAAAAGGGCTAACAAAACAACCGTGCATTATCAGTGTCGCACTGACTTCGCGTAGGTACATTAATACAAATACTCAAAAAAGATAGATTTAATTTAGATGGACGAAAGAATCAAATTGACGTCCTAAAGTGCTACGATATTTATATTTATAAAATTCGATTCAATAACGTTCTAAACGGCATCTGAAATATTTATTTCTTCTGTCTTCTTCAGTGATAATTCAAAAATATTCTGAAAGAGAAATTAAATAAACTTTATGAAAATACTTAGCTTATCTTTGTATTATATACACGGAACCTGATAATCACAAATTACCTACATGTTACACAAATCTTTGTGTCAGCTGATTGAATGTATTCAAAGTCCCACGCTATACAAAATTCACTCATACTACAAGAGTTATCTTTTTGAAACAAAAATAAATACTTTCTAGTTAATGTATATCACGAGCACGCAATAAACATCTTACTTTTATTTCGGTACCAATAACAAATAAGATGTTGAGTTTCTATAGAAACACTGCTAGACTGAACAGGTTTTTTATTACGTCTCACTAGCGCTTACATACAGTATGACCGAACTAGGTAAGCACTGGCCTGAAGGCTGGAATGTAGACTCCTGCTGCTTTCCGAAGCTCGCAGGGTAGCTGCTCGTAGTGTCGCCGGTGAGCTGGCCGAAGTGCACGTTGTGTAGGCAGCTCGGTGGTCGAGGCGTAAGCCGGTGCAGTCAGGCACCACTGGCCTGGCTGTGGGAAGCTCGCAGGCAGAAGCTGATGCGTAGGCGGCGACTGGTAGCGGCACGGGCGCCAGCAGCTCGTAGATTGTAGCCCGTAGGGAGATTTGTAGCCCGTAGGTAGAACGTCAAGTGTAGACCCGTAGAGAGAACCCCAGCGGGACAGTAGATAGAGATGTAGAAGAATAATACTTGGTTGTCACTACAACCATCAGCAAGGCGACGTCTAGGGAGAGTGACCGATTCAGATCGCGCACGCATCTTATATAGTTATAGACCAATGAGTCACAGACTGCCTGTGGCCCGTTCATGACCATATAAGGCAATAGTTCCCAGCGAAGCGCCCCTCGGACCAGGCTAGCTCCACCCACGGCGTTTAGCGCCTGCGAGATATTATAACGCAATACGTAGTATTACGTTACAAAAGTCTAAAACTATATCTTTTGCTCCACATTTCTTCAGTCTTGTATCTGGGGTAACCCTTTGTAGTGTGTGCCAATATCGATAAAAATAAAAGCAATCGCAAAAGGCTCGGCCTGATGTTAACAGCCCAAATACCTATATCACGGCTGTTGGTATATATAGAGCTTGTGTGTTAGAGGGAAGAAAGATTTGGAGTGTATTTGATACTTAATTCTATTTATGTAATGAAATTTTCTGAAACATCGCATTCATTTATTGTCACGGGGATTAAATAAATGCATGCTGCCTTTCGTGTAATGCAAACTATTGCTTATCAAGTTACAAAGGCATAAGTCATAAATTCTCATTGAGAAATCTAATTGTAAAGGAGAATTCTTTATTCGTTAAAATTACACTGTTATAAGTAGACGGCAGTTTCAAACAAAGTTTTGAAGTTTATTTAATAAACTTATTTACATGTCTTGTATGGAATCCAATAATCACGTTAACTGAGTAGCCCTTCGTTATAAAAAAAATATGGCATAATTATATGGAATGCAATTTGATGAAAATGACTACCTAGCTCGATCAGAATACAATTGAAAAGCAGATAGCAAGCCATCAGTACGTTCATCGGAGCCATTTCTATAAAAGTAAAAACTGGCGTATTTACTTTTGTGTATCCCTTTAAGAAATTCTAGAAGCTTTCCGTTACAAACCCAGTGTATTCTTATACAACTCACATCAAAATATTATAAATGAAACCGTATATGAGATGATATGAATAAGTTTCAGATATCAACCTCCGCACCTACGTACATATTATAGAGTAATACAAAATTGAACACAAAATGGGAGAAAAATAACCTACATCTCCTTATAAGCAACATACATAAATGTACGTAAAAAGTAAACCACATCCCAAAATAGTAAAAGATAGTTTTATTACCAACGTAATGTTATCCATAAAAGACTAATAGTTCTCGAGACAGTTAGCCGAACAATTAGTCATATTGTGAGGTAATTTCTCGGGAATGTTATTATAATGTGGGTTTATTTGTAACAATAGATGTTTGGTTTCATTTCATTAACATATTATTGATAAGACATATACTCGTGTTTATTTTACGTTATAATAAACATATTTTGTCTATGTCCACTAATTTTGTGAAATATTTGTCTGTCGTTTACAAGAGCAGGACAACGAATCTAAAATTACGAAATTGTGATTCAAATCCTGTGCTCATTCTACGCCTTTGCCCAAGGCAGAGAGAGGTGGGTATGTATGAATCGGCGTAGATTTCAAACATATTACGTACAGGTACAAAGAACGACCAGACTCTAAACGAGTGTTGTCCCGTGTAGAGATTGAACGTTTTAAAGTCGGAATAACATTATGAAGATGAATAATAAAATTAAATCCAGCAATGAATAAAAACAATGAATATAATTTAGACACATATCAATCACAATCACCTAGAAATTTTCTTATGACACTTATATAAATAGCTTCATTTCCATTTCAAAATTGAATGCCTAAAACTTGCACATCAATTGAATAGTGGAATATTGACGACTTTCGAATGACGTTCCTAATTCAATTCTATTACTTGCCCATGTTATTTACTATCATGAACCACTCCACTACATCAGGGCTATGCAAATTTATGTAAATCTACGTCCAAAATCCAGAGACGGTGTTTGAAAATTTCAGTCATCCGTACTGAATTTTAATTGGTTGAACAACTTGAAAAGTGTGGCTGTTGACTTTGTACAGGAGTTTCTTGATTAGTATTGTCATTTCTGTGCTGAGCGTAAGGAATCTTCTATACGTATGTAGGCACCAAGTGCTGACACAACATTTAGCAAAATGTACGGCGTCACCTCCGCGCCGCCGATAGACAGTCGCTTACCAACTGGGCAGTAGGGAACACGCGTTATAATTATTGTATAATAGGTTAACATTGTGACCGGGTGAATATATCTAACTGTGAGTTCAAGTAAAAGTGACTTTCAATTATTCTCCCAAGAAACCCTACACACAGCTGAGTGCATACATACAGACATATAATAAAACCTAAATTGGTGACCCCGAGTTCCTACTGCCCACGCGTCTCACATTGCGTCACATAGACTTTGCCCGATCGCCACGCGAGTGCCACGTTTTACGAAACCGATATTTTACAACGTGCAACGCAATGGCTAACCCGCCTACGTTACAGTCGGTTCCTCCGCAGCAAGTCAGCAGCGATCTGGCAGCTATCAGTTTGACGACGAGGATTCCAGGGTTTTGGACCGACATGCCGCGCATGTGGTTCGCCCAGTTTGAGGCTATACTAGGGCCGCAGCATCAAAGTACGACATCGAAAACGGTGAAGTACGACCTGGTTTTGGCGAAACTGGGCAAAGAAGAGCTAAGCCAAGTAGCAGACCTCATCGACGACCCGCCAGCGCAGCAGCGATATACAACCTTGAAAGCCAGGTTGCTCAAAGTTTTCCAAGAGAGTGCAGAAGCGCAATTCCACAAACTCGTGAAGGAGATGGATTTGGGACAACAACGCCCATCGCAGTTGCTTGCCAGGATGAGAGAACTAGCAAAGAATACAGGTACGGCAGGCGATACACTGAAGAACCTGTGGATGTCACGATTACCAGGTTGGGTGCGTGCCATTCTCGCCAGTTGCAACGGAGAGGCAAAGTTGGACGAACTTGCTAGCATGGCAGACAAAATTATGGACAACCTACGTAGTGGAGAGTTGGCGGAGATACACAGACCAGCCACTGCAACATCAACGGAGGTGAACACGGAGCTACTCGCAGAGATACGGAACTTATCCCTAGAACTCAAGACTCTACGAGGCGAGGTGAACGACATCAGGGATAGAGCACAGCAGCAGCGGCGGCGGCAAAGCTTTCGTTGGCAAGGCAATAGGAGCAGGTCCCGTTCAAGGTCGCAGGGTCCAAGACGTACACCTCAGAGTCCAGACTGGTTGTGCAAATATCACTTCCGGTACCGAGAAGCAGCGAGGAAGTGCGAGTCACCGTGCAACTGGAACACCGCTAAGGAAAACTGAATCCGGTACATTCAGGTGCGATGGGAGAGTGTATCGAGTTAAGTGAAAGCCATCGCCTATGCGTGACAGACTACAAGAACGGTATAACTTTTTTAATAGACACGGGCGCAAACGTCTCAGTAGTCCCCGTATCTATGTTTAGCCCTAAATATTATAGTAATAAGTGTACGCATACATTGTTCGCAGCGAACGGTACCGAGATAAAAACATACGGTGTTGTTACGTAAGATCTTACATTAGGATATAGACGCAGTTACAAGTGGTCTTTTATAATATGTGACGTCAGTAAACCGATTATAGGTGCTGATTTTTTAAAGACACATAGGTTGATAGTAGATTTATATAATAAGAAATTAATAGATCAAGTGACTTCGTTATGCGTGATAGGGACCATCAAAAGTTATAAGGGACCATCAGTCACGACTATTCACATAGATAATCCATACCGTGACCTATTGGAACAGTTTTCAGAAATTACCAGACCCACATCTTTTAAGGACAGCCCGAAACATGCAGTGCACCACCACATAGAGACGACGGGCCCACCCGTGCACGCGCGAGCGAGACCCCTGCCGCCAGACAAGTACACAAAGGTAAGAAATGAATTTCGTTTGATGCAAGAAATGGGTATATGTAGGCCGTCCAGTAGTCAATGGGCCAGCCCCTTGCATGTAGTACCCAAAAAAGATGGACAGATTCGACCGTGCGGTGACTATCGCCGTTTGAATGCCATAACAAAACCCGACCGGTATCCAGTGCCCAGATTGCATGACTTCACTTTCGGTTTAGAAGGAAAGACAGTGTTTACAAAATTAGATATCCAACGTGCATATCATTGTATCGAGATAGCGCCCAGTGACGTAGATAAAACCGCCATTATTACACCTTTCGGTCTTTTTGAATTTACTCGCATGACATTCGGATTACGGAATGCCGCTCAGACCTTCCAGAGGTTCATGGATAACACAGTGTTAAAAGGAATAGAAAACATTTCAATATTAGACCCTAATACGCAGGAGAAACGGTATTTACATAGCTCATTGTTCTGTTACATTGATGACATCATAATCGCGTCAGAAAATGACGTCATAAACAGAGAACACGTAAGACAAGTTTTTAAACGGTTCAGTGAAATCGGGATAACAATAAACACCTCTAAATGTCAATTTGCTGCAAATGAAATAGAATTTTTAGGGTATAAAGTTTCAAAAGAAGGTATTAGCCCGCTGTCAGACAGAGTAAAAGCTATTTGTGACTATCCTAAACCGGAAACTGTGGAAAGTCTGAGAAGGTTCTTAGGCATGGTGAATTTTTATAGGGCACATCTACCGCACGCAGCCGAATGTCATGCTCATCTGAATAAATTTTTGCATAACGCAAAGAAAAAGGACAAGACGACAATCGATTGGGATAAAGAATCAGAGTTAGCATTCGAGCAGAGTAAGGTTAGCCTACAAAGCGCCGCAACACTCGCTCATCCGAAACCTAATGTTCCGTTATCTTTGATGACAGACGCGTCCAATACATGTATAGGTGCAGTTTTACAGCAACGGATTGACGGTGTGTGGCAACCCTTAGGTTATTTTTCCAAAAGGCTGTCATCCACTCAGCAGAATTACAGCACATACGATCGCGAACTGCTTGCTATATATTCATCTATTATGCATTTCAGAAACATGATTGAAGGACGAGAGTTAATAGTATTCACCGACCACAAGCCCCTTATTCATGCGTTAACAAAGGTTAATTCAGAGAAAGAAACGCCTAGACGTATCCGGCAGTTACTATACATAAGCGAGTACACTAACAATATTCAACACGTAAGCGGTAGCGAAAACTCAGTAGCGGACGCCTTATCGCGTGTGACTATTGTGTGTCCGACTGCCATAGATTACGAAGAACTTGCCTCGCAGCAGGAAGGCGACGATCAGATTACCGAATTTCTTACCGATAACAGTCTTTCACAGGTTACATTAAAAAAGTTTAAGTTGCCTAACATTAGAAATAGTATATACTGTGACACATCGACAGGTAACATAAGGCCGTATATACCAGGGAATTTCAGAAAAAATATTTTTACTTTGGTACATAATATTAGTCATCCCGGCATTAGAACAACGTTGAAAATGGTAACTTCGCGATATTTTTGGCCCGGTATGAATAAAGATATAAGAACATGGACAAAAAGCTGTATTCAATGTCAAAAAACTAAAGTCAATCGCCATGTGTTTTCAAGTTTGGGGACATTCGCACCAAGTGAGAGGTTCGAGCACATACACGTAGATATCGTCGGACCGTGGCAAACCACGCAGAGAGGTAACAAATACTGTATATCTATAATAGATAGGTTCACAAACTGGCCGGAATTAGTGCCCACCGCCGACATAACTGCAGAAACAGTGGCAAAGGCTATATACGAAAATTGGGTTTGCCGTTTCGGATGCCCAAACAGGTTAACTAGCGATCAAGGAAGACAGTTTGAAAGCGAATTGTTCAATAGTTTGTTAAAGTTACTAGGGGTAAAGAGGATAAGAACCACGCCATACCACCCTCAAAGCAATGGCAAAATAGAAAGGTGGCATCGTTCTCTGAAAGTAGCCCTCACGTGTAGATTGTCAGACAAAACGTCATGGGATGATGAGTTGCCCACAGTTTTGTTTGGACTCCGCGCTGCTAGTCGGTGTGAAACAGGCTTTAGCGCGGCAGAGTTAGTTCTAGGGCAACCTTTACGCTTGCCAGGAGATTTTTACAGTGACGTAAGTAGATCACGTAGCTTAGATCAATATACATACGTAGAGAAATTACGAGAAATGATTAACAATATAAAGCCCAAGCCACGAGCGGATAGCGATTCGCGAAAATTATTTGTGTACAAAGATTTGAAATCGTGTTCGCATGTTTTTATAAGAAACGATACTGTTAAGAAACCATTAACCCCTACTTATGATGGCCCTTATCGCGTTATAAGTAGATCAAATAAGGTATATAAGGTAGAGTTGACCAATAGAAACATAGACATATCAATAGATAGGTTAAAGCCAGCGTACATCTTAAGAGAACCAGAAAACATAGACAGCAACGTATATCATAGAGATATATCAAATAGTAGCGATATTACAAACGACAAACAGACTGACACGGACTTAAGCAATAGCGATAAGCTAGTAACTCGTACCACACGCAGCGGTAGAAATGTTAAGTTACCAGTTCGCTTTAGATTGTGAAATGCGTACATAGCAAATTATCTAGGTCATAAGAATTCTTCATTATTAGTATTTAGTATAAATGTGTTAGTATTTAAGATATATCTGTACGAAGTACATGGCTATTTTTGTCAATATGGGCAGTTACCAGGCTAAGAACGACCAAGTTGTCATCGCGCAGACAGGCTCAGACAATACAGCTAGAGCCGAACTAGAAAGAAAGCTAGAAGTGTACGGCATACTTACGTTATTAGTTGTTGTAATAGTTTTCAGTGTTTGTCTATACATAATAACGAAAAAGTGCGGTAGACACGTAAGAGGACGAATTGTGAATGACTTGGTATCCAGGGTCGAGCAAGGGCGTGCGCCTGTGACCAGTCAGGTCACTGCGCAGCCCCCAACGGTGGCATCATCCTCTATATATTGAACCTTGTAATAAAATGTGTGTTTGAACTTCAGTGGATAATTATGGAACAATATTTCGAGTAAATACATTCAGCGTCAAAAGTATCGGTATATCCTTTTTGCATTACATACTTACTATAAAGCTTCACGTTCATAGCAATTATAAATGGAAACAGTGTAACAGTACTGTAGCCTAAGTTAGTTTATAAGTTTATAAATGATGTCATCGCGACCTACTGCCTATGATACGATGTCAGCACATTCTTTATAAGCACACAGGTACTGTAGTAGCCAAGAGTGAATAAATGATAGGGTGACAATAAATAGTGTATAATATTTGTATGTTTGTTGATATATATTTTTGTTTTAATAAAGTCTCATGTTATTTTAAAAAAGGGGGGGAATATTGTAGGCACCAAGTGCTGACACAACATTTAGCAAAATGTACGGCGTCACCTCCGCGCCGCCGATAGACAGTCGCTTACCAACTGGGCAGTATGGAACACGCGTTATAATTATTGTATAATAGGTTAACATTGTGACCGGGTGAATATATCTAACTGTGAGTTCAAGTAAAAGTGACTTTCAATTATTCTCGCAAGAAACCCTACACACAGCTGAGTGCATACATACAGACATATAATAAAACCTAAACGTATATATATATAAAATGCTTGCGTTACTAACTGACTTACAGACAACGCACAGCCAGAACTATTGAGGGCAGGAAGCTGAAATTTGGTATGTTCTTTGGAGAGCGTAGGAGTGCACTAAGAAGGAATTTCCCGAAATTCTCACGGAATTGGGCAGAAACGGTTAAATTGAAATTAAAAGTGAGTACGTAGATGCGGGCATTTTCTAGTACTTTAATAAAGAATAGAGGGCGAATATGGATATTGCTTGATACGGTGGAGTTAAGGTGATATTATCTCATATTGGACTTTGACAGAAATGTAAAATGTGCTTAGAATAGAAAAGGGACCCAGGGTTCCAAGACGGGGATACAACCGGAATAAAGATAGGACAAAAGAAGTCATCATTATTTCTGTGGTATCAGGGTAAAAGGGGATGAGTCGAAAAATACAACTTTTCACCAGGGGCTTTTAAAAAAATCGCTTAATTGTTTTATAAGATAATGCTGTTTAATCAAAAATGTGAACATATACTTAATACAAATTTGTTTTAATTGACATTTCACAATCTAGTAGTCTTTAAAATGTTAGCAAAAAAATAAATTATTAAATAATTATTAAAATAATGGACATATCTCTTTTTTCCATAACAAGAAAATTAATTTAAAATCCTTTTATTGACTCGTCTCTTTAGGTGTTAGTTATTTATATATTGAATATTAATATGTTTTAATTATTTTTACATAAATCATGACACTTGACTCGAGAGAGACTATGGCAGATCAATTGTTTCGTTTCAGTTAAAGCTTTTACCACAACATTAATCGACCTCTTCATGCATGAAGTAACGATGGGCCATAGTCTCTCTCAAGTCAAAAGCAGAGATAGCCTAGTGGATATACCAACAGACTGCCATGCAGAGGGTATCGGGTTCGAATCCCAGGCGTACACCACTGACTTCTCGGAGTTATGTACGTATTGAATTATTAATTATCGCTTGCCCCGTGCCTCAGAGAGCACGTTAAGCCGTCGGTCCCGGTCACCATGAAGATCTTTGACAGTCGTTATAGGGAGTCAGTAACTATCTCTGAATAGATTGACGCTAGTCTTAGCCATGGAATATCGCTATCCCTTTGGATTGCAGAGGTCAGACAGGCAGTCGCTCTGTGGAAAAGCTAATATTCAGTCAAATCCGGTTAGACTAGTAAGCGGACCCCGGGTTGAAACTGGGATAACGCTAGGAGAAAGAAGAGTCTTTCTCAAGCCAGGTGTCATGATTTATGTAAAAATAATTAAAACCTATCAATATTCAATACATAAATAAATAACACATAATAAAGAGAAGAGTCAATATAAGGATTTGAATTGAAATACCAAAAATAATGCTTTAACCTTAAGCTTAGATATCGAGGAGTTCAGCGGATCTCCTCGATATCCGCATCTACATCTCGTGTGTTTGTACTTGTTTGTAATTGTAATTTATGATAGAAGCCATGGCAAGTATTATCAATTTAATGGAGAATACTAATAAGATCTAGTTTTTTTCCTGACTTATAGGAACTTGACCATTATAGCATTTCTCAGGATTCAAAGAATCACTTGATTTGCCCCTTAGACGGAAAGAAATCTTCTTAAACTCGGCCAAATTATCTAATTTTATTTTGAATTTAACAATACCTGGTTCAGGTTCACCACCAGTGTCTTCATGATTACTGCACTTCATGATCACTTCATGATTAGTCATTTTATGAGCCAGGCTGTGGCTTATGATCTAATAGAGCCTTGGCATTCAATTATTATTGAAGAACTATAGAAAAACCGCATTTTGTCGGAAAAACATAATAATTTCCATTAATTTTCCAAATATTTTGCTGCATTTCTCCCCAGACCATTGAGATGCTGCAGAACATTGCAGTTTCCTTTGCAAAGGTGGAACATCAACTTCAGAAGCCCGCAGAGTGCCGTAGTTTTAGAATTTTATCCATATTTTACCAACTCCTGTTTTCATGATCGTTGTAATGAGTAAAACTTGGACCTTATGTTGCGGAGTCTCAAGTTGAAGGATTGGCTCTTATTTTGGAGGCAGTAAAGACAAATTAAATGTAATTTTTTGTTACTGAGGAAGAAAAAACTACAACACATTGAAAATACTGCCTCCGTGGTCCAGTGGATAGAGTATGCGACTGCTGATCGGAGGTCCCGGGTTCGATTCCCGGGTCAGGCAAAAGTGTTTCCGAATACTCAGTAGCAGCTCGGAGTCTGGTGATGTGCAAGAGGCTCGCCCCCTATTACGTGGGACCTTAAAATTCATGGCTAAATGTGGGTGTAATATTTACACCTCTGCCTACCCCTTCGGGGATAAAGGGGTGAGACTATAAATAAAAATAAATATAAAAGAAAACATTGAAAAGAAAAATTGTTGCAAATCGCATTAAATGTTCGTCTGTAACTACTCGTATGTTATTTTTTATTTTACGGCTACCTAGGTACTACGTTTTTCTGCCTCCTCAAACCCAACCATGGCGTCCATGTCTAACATCCGACATACGCGGGAGGTGGACACGCGACTGTGCATATTACTGGCGCGGCTAACATGGCTAGGGTACTGTCTGGGTGGCCTATGGCCACACCCCAGGACGAAAGCCTCCTCTCCACATGTCCCTCAGCATAGTCAGAGGTTCTGTGGATGAGCTGGGCTGGCTCCGAGGGGCGACGGGACTGCCGTTGGTTACGATGCCGATGGCGGCTACGGCCTTAAAAAGGCAACCGTTCGGCCCGACCCGCAACCCTGAACAGACAGGATCGGGAGTCTTTCTCCTGGACGTGGGGAGGAGACAGACTGCGAGGAAGAAAACCTCTTTAAAAATAACCCGAACCTCAAGCTCTGGCGCCCGGTGAGGAGGTGCGTGGCTGGGGGGAACCCAGTCGCTAGGGCGCTACCAGGGGAGCTCCCCCTTAAGGAGCAAAACTAAAAATGGCGACGGATCAAAAGAAGATATTACCCCAGGAGGGTACCGCCCGCTTAGCAGGCGGAGAATCCCTCGGCACTCCGGCGTCAGCCGTAGTGTCCAGCCCCTCGTATTCTGGGGGGGGCAAACCGCGCCAATACCCGAGTTCGGGTTCTATAGATGCGGGCCTGCACACGCCCAGTTTTGTGCGCCCCAAAACGCCTAGCTCGGCGTCGTCCCGTGTCCAGTCGGGCGAAAGGGACACAGATAGGAGTAGGCAGACTACTCCAAACGGAGAAAGAAGGCGACAGCGAAGGGTATCAGAGGACAGTGACAGTTCATTCATGTCTGTCTCCTCGCTGTCGTCCCAAACCCCTAAGGAGGGACGGGGACACAAGAGAAAGCCAAACGGCCCGGCCGATGTAAATCTCCCCAATAAGTTGCCGCGGTCCAAACGGGTTCCTAAAAACACCAATATTGGGAGAAGCGGAACGGAAACAGGAACGGAGACAGAGCGCGAGGACGCGCTTGGCATAAAAATCCCCTCGGGCAGTGAACAGTCTCGCGCGGATGAAGTTGCGGTCGAACTGCGCGACCAGCCGACCGCCGATGTAGGCTCCAAAGTTTTGGAAGCATTGTCGGTGGTGGAAAAAGTTTTAGAAGGAACTAAAGGTTTCAGAGGCCAGAAGAAGGTATCCCTGAGAGAGGCAGTTGCGGTCGTCAAGGTCGGGGTGTCGGAGCTCCACGGAAGAATCGACCCGAGAGCCCCGGCGTCCTTGACTGGGAGGTTAGAGAAGGAGAATCGTGAGCTCTGATCCCAGCTAGCCTCCTTAGGAAAGCAAGTGGCTGCCTTGACCAGGGAACTGGAGGAGCTCCGCCGTGGAAGCCATGAAAGGCTCCCGTTGAAGCCTGCAGAAGGGACCAGCGCGGCTGCTTCACCCCTAAAAGGTGAAAAGCCAAAGACGCGACCCGGGTTGAGCCCCACATCTACCCGGGACCAGTATATTTCCCAGGTGGACCGCGTACTGGCTGAAGTCCGTGTAGAGGCCCTGGCAAGGGTTTTTTCCGACGGGGGCCTTCAGCCTTCTCAGAGCGCGGTCTCAAGTGGAGTGACCGATATAGTTACGCCGGCCGGGAAAAGGGCACGCAAGCGAAAGAAAGGACGACGAGCGGTGAAGGAGCCGCCAGCGTCGGTGCCCAAAAGCCCTGCTCCAACACAACCACTGTCTGTCCCGCCAGCTACGGAGGTCTGGGCCACGGTCGTTGGCAGAAAGACGAAGACCAGGGATGCCAGAACAACGACTGCCCATACACCGCCCAAAGAAAAGGTTGTACCGCGGCCTCCTTCGACTGCAGCCATCACGATTTCCTTACCCCCTGGCTCGGAGATTTCAATGGCTAAGGTAATGGAAACTGCCAAGGGAAATATTAAGCTAGCCGATCTTGGCATTGCGGGTGGTGTACGCGTCAAGAGGGCTATCACCGGGGCTCTGATTTTACAAGTTCCTGGAGAAGGAAATGCCGCTAAGGCGGACGCGCTCGCGGAACGCCTGCGGCAAGTCCTCTCTGGCACGGGCGCGGTCATAGCACGTCCGTGCAAAACAGGCGAAGTACGGGTTATGGACTTAGATGAGTCCATCATCCCAGCCGAGGTTGCCGAAGCTGTGGCTGCGGTAGGTGGATGTCTTGCATCCGAGGTAAAGGTTGGAGCCCTTCGTGTCTCCCGATCGCGGCTAGGTACGGCCTGGGTTCGCTGCCCACTTGCGGCGGTTCGCAAACTAGCAATCGCCAAGCGGGTTCAAGTGGGATGGGCTTCGGCTAGGGTAGAGGTGCTGGCAGCTCGACCGTTACAGTGTTACCGGTGCCTTGAAATGGGACACGTAAGGGCAACGTGCCCCAATGAGACAGATCGCGGCGCACGGTGTTACGTGTGCGGTAGCACAGGTCACGTGGCGCGTGCATGCACCGCTTCCGCGCCGAAGTGTCCTGTCTGCTCGGATCTTGGTCTGCCCGCGGACCATCGGCTGGGGAGTAAGAAATGCTCCCCACCTAAAAATAACAAAAAAAGAGGGCGAATAATTACTTCAGCCCCAGCCGCGGGCAGCTCAAACTCACCGCTGGCTGTAGGAACGTCTCAGCCGGCTACCCAACCGGCAGAGGAGGTAATGGAGGCCTAAATTTCGCGCCCCCCCACAGAATTTTACAAAGCAACCTAAATCACTGCCGCGCAGCACAAGATCTGCTGATGCAGACACTCGCGGAGTGGTCGGTTGCTTTAGCGGTGGTAGCAGAGCCATACTCCATCCCGGACCATCCCCGATGGTTTGGATCGGAGGATGGCACCGCTGCCGTTTACTGGGCAGGAGGGGAAAATGACCCCCATTGCACTCTCCTTCAGAGGGGGCTAGGGTTTGTGGCAGTAGAGTGGGGTCCACTGGTTATAGTGGGCTGCTACATATCCCCTAATTGCGGCCTCCCCGCCTTCGAGGCGTATTTAGATGGTCTTAGAAGTTGCGTGTGCGGCTATCTGTCCCGTCCGGTACTCGTTCTAGGCGATTTTAATGCCCGTTCTACTGAGTGGGGCGATCGCCTAGACGATGTAAGAGGAGGTACACTCATCGAGTGGGCGGCGGGACTGGACCTCGGCATTTTAAATCGGGGTTCGATCAGTACCTGTGTACGGTGGCAGGGGGAGTCGATCGTCGACCTGACATGGGCCACTCCAGACGCCATCAACCTGGTGACAGGCTGGAAAGTGGCAACGGAGGTGATCACTCTGTCGGACCACCGCCACATCATGTTTGATGTGGCCATCCGCCGCCCTGGCGCTAACCAGAACCGCCGCAATGGTAGCCTTCCACGTCGTTGGTCCCTCAAGCAAATGGATAAAGACATGCTCGTCGCCGCAGCCACCGCCGCGGACTGGCAAGAGGAAGAGGTCTCGTCTGATCCCGAAGCACAGGCAGCCTGGTTCCGTCGCGTCATGACAGACGCGTGTGACGCATCGATGCCACGGGTTCGGCCAGGAGGGAAAAGGGGCTCGGTATATTGGTGGTCGCCCGAAATAGCGCAATTACGCACAGAGTGCGTCAGGGCCCGTCGTCGATATCAGAGAGCCCGACGAAGACGGCGAGTCACAGCTGAAGAGGTTGTCGATATGAGGCGGGAGTATGGAGTCGCTGCAAAGGCGCTCAGTTTTGCGATCGCGGATGCCAAGGCTCGATCCTGGAAAGAGCTTATAGAGGGGCTGGACATGGACCCATGGGGGCGTCCGTACAAATTTGTACTGGGCAAGCTCAGACCATGGGCCCCGCCGCTGACACAGACTCTGGACCCGCAACTCGTGGAAAGAGTGGTAGAAACCCTCTTTCCCAGAATCGAGGATAATCTCACAGACCTCCCGATATCGCCGGCGACCGTGAGGTGGTCCGACGACTTCGAGGTGACGGCGGCTGAGCTAGACCGAGCTGTGCGTCGACTCGCGGCCCGAAACACCGCTCCGGGTCCCGACGGGATCCCAGGCCGGGCGTGGGTGTACACTGTGGAGGTCCTGGGGGACAGGTTGAGGCGACTGTTCACCAGCTGCCTCCGGTATAGCGTATTCCCCACTGGCTGGAAAGAAGCCAAGCTGGTCCTCATCAATAAACCTGGCAGAACTGCTGACTCTCCTTCAGCGTTCCGACCTATTTGCCTGTTGGATGAGGTGGCGAAACTCTTCGAGAGAGTTATCGCCGCCCGTATCACCGAGCATCTGTCACGTGTGGGTCCCGAATTATCGGATAGCCAATTCGGTTTCCGGCAGGGGCGTTCGACGCTGGACGCGATAGAACGCGTTCGGTCCCTGTCGGAGGAGATTGTTCGTCGGAAAGGAGTGGCTTTGGCTGTTAGTCTTGACATAGTCAACGCCTTCAACTCCCTTCCGTGGCAAGCCATCAAGGAGGCACTGCTACATCATAATGTGCCTCCATATCTACATAAAATCGTTGGGACGTATCTGCGCGACAGGTTCATTACGTATATGGGTCGGGACGGCTTTGAACACCGGAGGGAGGTCACGTGTGGGGTTCCCCAGGGGTCAGTGTTAGGACCCCTGCTATGGAACCTCGCATACGATGCGGTTCTGAGGACCAGCCTACCCCCCGGCGTGAGTGTCGTCTGCTATGCGGACGACACTCTGGTATTAGCAAGAGGGCATGGCTTCCCTGAGGTAATTCGGCTCGCGGAACTGGGAGTGGCTTGTGTCGTCCGACAGATAAACGGGCTAGGGCTACAGGTAGCGCCTCATAAGACCGAGGCGCTGTGGTTCCACAGAAAACGTCAGAGTGTGGTTCCACCCAGCTCGTTTGTAAGAGTGGCTGGTGTGGAGGTTCAGGTAGGTCGGTACATTAAGTACCTCGGCCTTACCCTGGACAGTCGCTGGAGCTTTGAGGAGCATTTTGAGCGGATGATCCCCCGAGTTCGTAGTGCAGCGGGGGCCCTTCAAAGGCTGCTCCCGAACCTCGGGGGTCCCAGGGAAGAAGTTCGCCGCCTCTATTGTGCGGTCGTACGATCCATGGCCCTCTACGGAGCGCCTATATGGGCCACACGCCTAGCGGCGTCCTCCCGCTGCAGGGCTAAGCTCAATAGTGTGCAGCGGGTAGCGGCCATTCGGATCGTACGAGGATACCGCACAATTTCATCAGAGGCGGCGACAGTCCTGGCACGTTTTCCACCCTTTGACATCCTGGCGGATATGGACGCGAAGGTCTATAGCCAAACTCGCGCAGATCGTCGGGAAGCGAATGGGGACGGCCAGGACGTGCTCGAAATGCGGCGCAATGCTCACCGACAGGCTTTGCAGCAATGGCGCGCGCGGCTGGAATTGCCGCAGAATGCGCGCCAACGCGCTGTCAGTGCCATTTTGCCAAGCCTTGAGGCGTGGGTTGGACGCAAACACGGCCGCGTCACCTACCGATTCACTCAGATACTCACCGGGCACGGTTGCTTCGGTGAGTATCTGAA
The DNA here is from genome assembly GCA_944739405.2 of Euclidia mi. Lineage (NCBI taxonomy): Eukaryota > Metazoa > Arthropoda > Insecta > Lepidoptera > Erebidae > Euclidia > Euclidia mi. The sequence continues at coordinate 6,244,015 of OX123182.2, forward strand.
TCGAATCGGACGCGAACGGACGGCACAATGCCACCACTGTACAGGCGACCAGGATTCCGCCCAGCATACACTGGAGGATTGCCCGGCATGGGCAACGGAACGTGAAGTTCTGGTCGACCAGATCGGACGAGATCTGTCGCCGCCAGCAGTTATTGCTGCCATACTGGCAAGTGAGGAGGGCTGGGACGCAGTGGCCTCCTTTTGCGAGTTCGTAATGCTCCAAAAAGAGGCTGCTGAGCGGGATCGGGAGAGGGCTGATCCCGCCCGAAGACAAGGACGACTTCGCCGAGATCCGCCAACGGGGCCGCGGGCCGCCAGAGCATGGGGAGCTCTGGTCGGCAATTAAGATTCGTTGCTCCGGGAAGAAGTACGGGCAGGTGAAGGCGTGTAGCCTTCCCTGAGAACGGGTTCCGTTGAACCTGGTGCCATGGGAGGAAGACTGGACAGCTTCTGTACCCAGTCTTCCTCTCGTTGGGCGTCTTTGGTAGGCAGTCGAGGTGGTTTTTAGTGGCAACACCACATACTCCGTCTCATTTCCCCAAGAGACGGAGATCCGAAGGGATTTTCCACCTCGAAAAAAAAAAAAAAAAAAAAAAAAAAAAAAAAAAAAAAGGTACTACGTTTTTCTAGATGTAGAGAATTTAATTTGCATCTCATCATGTTTTGATTTTTTTCTGTGCGGCCTATAGTTTAGAAAATTAAAGTTTGCCAGATATACTAGAAAACCCATTCGTAACACTCTTTACAAGATGGTGGCCGCAGGACAAGGGCTGCAACCCCACAAACTTGGATTTAACTTTACACTAACCCCCTCTTGGCATCTATGAAATAAAATTGCGTCCTCTGACAAGTGCACGCTAAGCCCAAAAAATGTAACATTACAATGTACTATAATACTAATTTAGGCACGAGTCGACTTATCTCCCATTGCTCAATGTTATAAGTAAAGAATTACGAATGTTATAAGGAGATGAGTACACATAACTCCTTTTTACTTTTTGTGTTTTCCTTTGATACTCAAAATATTGCTTTATTGACGTAAGTTTCCTTTTATATACAGAACTCACAACAGCTGGTGTAACTTCTTATGATGCTGAATTGTCTAGTCCAGAAGTACAACGAGGTCCAGAGTACTTAGTTTGAATTTTTTTGAGACCCATCACATATAATAACTGATACTGAGCTACAATTGGTACAACTACATATTCGCTTTTAAAACTACAGACGTTAGTCGTATCTTGCCTTATAAATCTACTACATGAATAATATCGATGTAGGTACTCCTGTGGGCAAGACTTAGGTATTTTATATACTTTCTGACAAGGGTAGTGCGGTGGCTGACCCGAAGTGGGTTTAATTGAAAGAAACCTAACTTATACGACTTATTAAGGGATATAACGTAACTTATAGTGAAGTGTGGTTTTAGATTAATGGACTCTTTACAAATATTACTTCTTATGGTACTTAGTTAGTGGTAGCGAATGCTTAGTGGGATGGCCGAAAGATTGCTTCGCAGAGGGTCTCGGGTTTGAATTGACGGCACGCACCAATAACTTTTCGAATTAAAGTGCATATTAAATTGCTTATTATCGCTTGCTAAATGCTGAAAGAAAACATCGAGAGGAAATCTGCATGACTGGAGTTCTGTATAATGTTCTCAAAAGACATGTGAAGTCTGCGAACCCGCACTTGGCCAGTTTGGTGGATTATGGCTTTACCCCATCTTACAGTGAGAAGAGGCGCGTGCCCAGCAGTGGGACAGTATATGTACATGGCTCATCATATGGTACTTAGGGGGCTGACGCACTGCTGGCGAAGAAGCGATCATATCGTCTCGGTCGAACACGAATAACTATAGATGTACATTCTGTCTGGACAAAAAATATGCATATATCAACTGCTATGGTGAAGACTCAATCCTTCTTTTGAAGAGCTATTAAAGATAACACTGACTCGGCGATACTTGCTTAGCGACGCTCACGAGGAACACGCCCCTAGCGCGTGCAGTTTGTGTATAACTAACCAAAAACCAAGTGGAGTGATTAATCACCTGTCGTACTACAGCCCAGCGACAAAACTGTAGTAACCACACAACCGCTGCTTGGCGTTCGTCTACTCCTTTCCAGGAGCCAGCTTTACTCCTCCACACACCATAATACGTCTAATTGTTAACCTTCATTTTAATAATCGTATTAAAGTCTAATTGTTAAATAGAGTTTTCTTACAGTAAATCTGTAAGGCATTATTCTCGACTATAATCCAAATATAGCGCTTAAGAATATTTGATCAAAACTTTAGTACTAAATATATATTATTATATTATGATGTCTACTCACAGGCTCTCCTTAGTTTACTAAATATAATTTCAAGTTCATTAATGAAAATATAATTTTGTTATGCTCTATTTAGCCCGGAGCGGTGTAAATAATATCAATTTCGTTTTATTTGTCCAGTAAAGCTAATTAAGTCATATATTAGGACAAAGTAAACATATTTTAATTTAATTAACCAAGGAAGAGTGTTTAAAAAATCATTTCAAACGCATGCCAGATGTATTAAAAGCTTCTAAAATACCTTTTTTCGTTTATACTGGTAACACTATTAAAGAAAATAATCTCATTATTTTTTAAGATTCAGAAAAACTGTGTTGCACGGCAAACGTTCAACCGCTTATATTATGTGAGTTTTGTTTCTTCAGAGGGCACGTAAAGCCGTCGGTTTCAGCTGCCATGAAGATCTATGATAGTCATAACGGCGAATCCAAACCCTTAAAAATGGTTTGAAGGTAGTTCTATCACATACAATAAGTTTCTTTGTTGCTGTGAAATGGCTGGTAATATAAAGACAAACTAAATACTGATATAAAATGGAGTTGGGGCTTTTAGCCAAAAATATATAATGCTTTCTCCGTCATTATCATTCAAACGTAAACTGGCTGATCAACGTTTGAATAATTATGACCAATAAAGTCGATCAACAACAAAATTAAACAAAACCACAAGCACACTACTTGTTGTCTGCGCGCAGAACCCCATGCTTCGCAAGTTTAGTGTGTATGTCACGCACTTCTGTAGCCCGAACTTTTTTCGCTGTATAAACTCTTCTAAATATTTCTTCCACAAAGCTGCACTGTGTTGATTAGTATTACTGGCGCAGTCAAAATATAACTTAAATTTTCTTTTTTAAAGTCAACTCCCGCACTAGGAATAAATCCTGTGTCGCGGGAGACTTTTACAAACATACAACCAACGGACACAATGAATACCCAGACTCGAAACAACAATTTATGGATCACACAAAGTGTTGTCTCATGCGGGAAAGGAACCCACGACACTTGGCACAGTGTCAAGTGGCGAGGTGGCCGCTTAAACCACTACACCAACCGTGCAGTCAACTTACTTACTTTTGTGCGGCCAGGCCCCGTAACTCGTAAGGGAGGTATGCCTCCCGCAAGGTGGACTGACGATCTTGTTGGGATGGCGGGAAGTGGATGAATGCGGGTGGCTCAGGATTGGTCCATGTGGAAAACCTTGGGTGAGGCCTATGTCCAACAGTGGATATCTTTCGACTGGTATGATAACTTACTTATGTGAATTTTTGGCAACAACGATACGATATTTTAAATAAAAAATATGTTACTCATCTTTACCAATGAATTGACTCTGAAAAAAATATAAAGTTTGTTTTCCGGTCCAATATTAAATTAAAATTTCTCAAAGGTGAAATTGGCAATCAGAAATACCCTTGCCAATTTACTTCCAAGCCATTTAAAAATACAAGCTGTAATGGATTTAGAAAAATCAATACGGCGTTCAAACATCGTTTACAAATTTACATACATACATACATAGTCTCACGCCTATAACCCCGAAGAGGTAGGCAGAGGTGTATTTCTTCACCCACTTTTCGCCAGATATACTCTAGTCCCACGTAATAAGGGGCGAGCCTATTGCCGTACCGGGCACATTTCCAGACTCCGTGCTGCTACTGAGAATTTCGTGACAGAAAAACCCAATAACACTGCCCGATCCAGGAATCGAACCCGGGACCTCCCGATCCCACGCGCACATTTATGCCGCGAGACCAACGAGGCAGTCGTATAGGGTTTGATGTCGAGTTTTCCGTCTCTACGCAAAGATGGTATTTGCATCGTGTTATCCCTTAGTCGCCTCCCTTAGTCCAAGATAGGGGGTGGTGACACTTGTATTCTATGCCGTCAACCACACGGCTATTGTTTAAAAATTTATTTATTATGTTTACAAATTTAGGGCCATCTTAATTGCCGGAACCCTTTTGATATGGGTACCGTACGTATGTCAAAGGCCAATTAAATTGTTTATTCTTATAGCAAGTTTTATCAGTTAAAATCTGATTGTGGTATTGGTTATGGGTTTTGAAAAACCGCTACGTTAGTTTGCTTCGTTAGTTAGTTGGTTGCCATTTAACTACATGCCTTAAAACCTTAGAACTTTGTTAGGATAATAGACAAGATTACTAAGCCTTTCATATTAAAACAGCTACTATTGTAATAAGATCAAAAATAGGGCGGAAGTAGGTCTAACTCACACTTTTATTTATCAATGACTTAGACATACTTCTACTCTCTGCATCTGCGTCCGATGCAGAGTTTGGCGAATGGTCATAGGTGTAGCGCAGGTCGTGCAGATCCCTAGGAAAAGGCTGGTGGACTATCCTTCCCGAGGTTGCCGCCCGTTGTTGGTCTGGTTCCATAAGAAACAGACGTAACCAAAACCTCCAGCCGCCACACACATACAGCGTGCAGACACACACAAAAACACGCGCGCAAGCAGACACATTCACCTATACCCACACACTTATACACGCACAATAACACACATACACACACCTACACACTCTTACATGGACGCACACACACACGCATCTAAACACCACTTCAAACACTCACACACATACACAAACACATACTCAACACAGACTCATACTAACAAAAATAAACATGGAGGTGAAATAAAATAGTATCGTACCCCAGGAGGGTACCAGTGTCCGTGACGCTGGAGAATCCCTCTCTGCACCATCGTGTGCAGGCTGCCCCACGTATTCTGGGGGGGGCAATGTTTCACAATGTCGAGACACATTAAATCTGCACTACCTGGCCAACGCCATGCCTCGTGCAACCCACACTTCATCCACTACCTGGAACATCGCTCCGCGTCGAGCAAACGCACGCCAAAAGGCGGACGTTGACTCCGCGTCGACTGCGAGTCCAGGTAGTCGTAGACGAGGCGGTAAACGCTACCGCCGTTACAATCGCTCACGTGAGCAAACAACACAGTCGGGTGTTAGCGCATCGAATAAATCGGCTAGCACACTCCCGACTACGACCACGACGGCTGGTAAAAACAACCAGCGCGGCGACCAAACCTCAACCGGTGGAGCGGACGTTCCACCCCGGACGACGCAGCCGGACGGTTGTGTTGCGCCGCTGACGGCGGGAGGCGCGACTGTAATAACAGACAGCGCACTCCCGCCTGCGCACGGCGCACCAACTACGGCTGCTCCCGGGGCGCCCCGTCGCGCTCCTCCGGTGGGGATTGGTAACGCTGCGCAGCCGTCGTGTAGAAACATAGAGCCGCGCCGCAAACGCGGTCCAAAAAGACGCGATCCGGTGCCACCAGGACATCCCACTCCGACACCAAGCACGAAGAGGGATCGCCCTGAGGACTCTACACCACCCAGCGCCGGGTCGAAACGGGCGAAAACAGACGCCATACCTAAGAGCGGTAAGAGCTACGCAGACGCGACAAACTCGCAGCTGATGGTAGCCGTCGCTACCACCCCCGCCACGGACCTGACGGTGGAACAGGCGAAGCAGCTCGAACTCTCAATTGAAGAGAGTATAGTTGAAACTGCCTTCGCCACACCGCCGAATAACGGGCCGGCACTCGCACCTTCCTTTAGGGGCAAACCTCTCGCAGTGGAGGGTGTCCTGAAGTTATGGTGCGAGAACGAACACTCACTGACGTGGCTCAAAAACACAGTAGCCAAATTAAGATCGCCGATTGAGGGGACCAGACTGGTCGTCATCAGGCAGTCAGACATAGCGAAGCGCGTACGATCACCATGGAGCTACCTAAAATCCACCATCTCCTCATTGCCCAAAACCCCTGGTACGCCGTACAAACGTCGCAATTGTACGGCGCATCCTTGCAGGAGCACGGCGTATATCATACCTTGGGCATCCGGGAACCCGAGATCCCCAAGATCACGGGACGCGGCCGTCAGGTTTCCTTTTTCGCTGGCAGCGTGTACGTAATGTTCCACGCTTCCAGCGGAGGGCAGAGCTCGGCGGCTGTAGGGCCCAAGGAGACGCCGAGTGAAGGTAAGGACACAACGGGACGAGCTGTACCAGCCATCCCAAGCACCTCGGGCATAGCCCGTATTACACCGGCGCCCGCAGCGACTACACAACAACCCACCGCTGAGACGGACGCAAAAGACGAGCATGACTCGTCTGACGGGGAGTCTATGGAGAAATTCATATACAAGTTAAAACAGGTATTAATAAATAAAGCGTATTATACAATAAATGAATACTTAACTGATAAGCATATACTGTAGTAAATAATGTTAAAATCAATGGATTTACATACGAAGTGAATTGAATACACAATTTGTAATTTTTAAGAGCATAAAGTCAGAATAGATTTGAAAAATAATTACAAGAAAATAGATAAGTACCTATATAATTATTTAAACCTAACTAAAATTATTACTTCACCGATATCTGAGCTCTATGTGACTTCATCCTCTCTCCTACGCTGCCGTGCCCTACAGGGTCCATAATGAACTGTATACCTATTTTTATAACATCTATGTAACATTATGGTGTGCAATAAACGTATTGAGTATTGAGTATGGACAGCAATGTCCTCGACTCTTCGTCAGACTAGAGTCATACAAACTAACCTCCAGCATAAACAAATTGCAACGGCTACCCTACGCAGGCTGCTGGAGGTTAATCAGCAGACAATAGCCCTAATCCAGGAGCCGTGGATTAGAGGCGACAACATATGTGGTCTAAACAACATCGGAGGTAAGCTACTGCACAACTGCTCGGTCACTAAACCGAGAACATGCATATACATTACCCGAACAATACCAGCACTGTTGCTAACCAACTTTTGTTCTAGAGACCACACTGCCATAGGACTCCAAACAGGGCCCAACAAACAGATGTTAGTACTAGCTTCGGTCTACATGCCTGGCGATGAGGACATCCCATCAAAAGAGCTGGCCGAGCTGGTGCAGCACTGTGAGGACCACGGCTGGCAGGTAATCATCTCGGCGGACGCAAACGCGCACCATCCGCTGTGGGGAAGCCCCGACGCAAACAGACGAGGTGAGATCTTGACTGAATACATCTTTTCAACAAATCTATCTGTAGTTAACAACGGTTCGGAGCCCACCTTTGTTAGCTCCAGATATCAAACTATAGTAGACATAACGCTAGCATCGGATGGGGCCGCGGAACTTGTCACAAACTGGCATGTGTCCGCTGAGCCATCCTTTGCAGACCACAGACGAATCTGCTATGACATACGTGTGCAAGAGAACGTCCTACAACCTAGGCGCAACCCTCGCAGAACAAACATTGCGAAAAACAAGACGCTTCTCGTATGACAGGTAGACAAATCCTATTTTAAGGACATGTCAACCAGCACTGACAACATAGAACATAACACCAACTTACTAACAGAATGTATACAAACAAGTTATCAACAAGCCTGTGCACCCACACTCCCAAAGTCGTCTAGCAAAACCCAGTGGTGGGGAAGAGAACTAGAGGGACTCAGGCAAAACCTGAGGAAACTCTTTAACAGGGCTAAAAACACGAGAATGGAAGCAGACTGGCTCAAATACAAAGAAGCCCAGACACATTACAAGAAACGCATAAGATTCCGCAGAGGCGAGTCCTGGCGGCGTTTCTGCAGCGGTATAAACACCACGAATGAAGCAGCCAGGGTGAAAAAGATCTTGTCTCAGGACAGCAACAAAACCCTTGGCGCCATTAAAAAGCTAGATGGAACCTACGCAACTACGAACGCTGAAATTAGCCAAGTGCTAATTGAAACTCACTTCCCAGGTTGTGAAGTAACCAATGACCGTCTGTGGGACGAGTCAGACTACAGACCACCGACCCAAACAGACTGGCTGGTAGCCAAAGATGTGGTCACCACAGAACGGCTGAAATGGGCAATAGACAGCTTTCAGGCATTCAAATCCGCAGGCCTGGATGAAATCATACCAGCATTCCTACAGTAGGGATGCACAACGATTGTGCCGCACCTGCTCGACATCTACAGGGCCTCAATAGCACACAGATACATACCTTGCAGGTGGAGGGAAGTTAAAGTCATATTCCTCCCAAAACCTGGCAAAACTGACTACTCACAAGCGAAAGCATATAGACCCATCAGCTTGACCTCCTTCTTATTGAAATCGCTGGAGAGACTTACGGACCGATACCTCCGTGAGGGCGCATTACTGCACAATCCACTACACCCACATCAACACGCCTACAGAAGTGGCAGGTCAACTGAATCGGCGCTGCATTCCGTTGTGGGAACCATTGAAACAGCGCTTACCAACAAGTTAATGACACTGGGGGCCTTCATTGACATAGAAGGTGCCTTCGACAAAACTAAGTTCAACAGTATCAGCCGGGCCCTCGAAAAGTTCGGAGCTGAGCAAACCCTTAGTGGCTGGATTGATCAACTGCTGAAACAGAGGGCAATACAATTCACGGTAAACTCCACCACAAAGGGCATAGTTGCAAAAGGCTGCCCTCAGGGAGGTGTACTCTCACCCCTGTTGTGGAAAATTGTGGTGAACGATCTGTTACGGAACTTAAACGACAGACGATTCTTCACGGTCGGCTATGCAGACGACATTACCATCCTGATCAAAGGTGACTCAGAAGACACGATCCGAAATTGGGTGCAAGCAGCCATCAGGATCATGGAGGAATGGTGCAACCAACATGAACTAACAGTTAACCCCAACAAAACGGAGCTAGTACTTTTCACCAACAAAAGGAAAACCCATATGTGCAAAACACCAAAACTCTTTGGAACGGAGCTTACCCTATTGAATAAAGTCAAGTACTTGGGCGTAATACTTGACCATAAGCTAAACTGGGGCAAGCACATCAGCACAAAAACAACAAAAGCATGCACAATCTTCTGGCAATGTCGGAGAATCATAGGCAAAAAATGGGGTCTCAAACCATCAATTACCCTGTGGATCTACACTGCCATTATACGCCCCATGCTTACATATGGTGCAGTAGTGTGGTGGCCACGCACGCAACTTAGCACAATCACAAAAAAGCTACAGAGCCTTCAACGCCTAGCCTGCTTGGCCACAACAGGCTGCATGAAGAGCACCCCAACAGCCGCCTTGGAGATACTACTGGACCTAAGACCGCTGCACCTAATGATCCAGCAGGAAGCTGGCGCTACAGCAATCCGTCTAGACAAGCTCGGGTTATGGAGAAAGCATGATCGCATTACCCACGCACGCCTAAAAGGGACCTTAACCAAAGAGATCCCGATGCTAGAGGCCGCTTGCGATCTCATCCCTAAAACTTTTGTCTTTGACAAAAAATATCGCATCCAATTGCAGGAGGAACACAAAGACAGCTCTGGTATACACGAAGTCAGAGTATATACAGACGGCTCAAAAACGAAGTATGGGACAGGTGCGGGCGTATTCTCCCATGACTTAAATATCAACATCTCAACATCCCTTGGCACCCTTAACACCATATTCCAAGCCGAGTGTGTTGGGATAACAAGAGCCGCAACAGCAATCGCGTCTAGGAACGTAAGTGATCTGGCTATACGCATTATCACGGACAGTGCCTCTGTACTACAAGCTCTCGGCAGCAACTGCTTTAACAGCGGCCGTATCATGGAATGCCATCTAGAGCTGCAAAAGATTGCAGAGAAGAATCGGGTTACTTTGCAATGGATTAAAGGCCACAGCAACTCCGCAGGCAATGACGCCGCAGACCAACTGACACGGCAAGGATCGGATACAATGATAATGGGACCCGAGCCGATTGTACCGATACCAGCAAGCCAACTCAAAATGTGGCTACGCGAGAGAACCGCACATGAACATGAAAAACAGTGGGCAAACATAAAAGAATGCAGACAAACAAAAGATGCTATCCCCTGCTTGAACAAGCGACTCTCACACAAGCTCCTGCATTCTAATAGAAAAACACTTAAGCATCTGACGGGCATAATAACCGGCCACTGTCCACTCAACAAGCACCTATTCAACATAGGCGTTACGGACAGCCCACTGTGCAGGGGCTGCATGGAAACCGAAGAAACACCCGCTCACGTCATTCTGCACTGTACAAGTGTGAGCGATCAACGGGCAAAGCTGCTGAACAACCCCAGAACCATGAGTAAAGCTTTAAACGACACCAGCCAACTAATGGCTTTCTGGAAGGAACTAAGGTGGTATGAGTAGTCGGCGTCAATCAAGTCGCCACATACGCACAATGGCCTAAATAAGTGGCTAAGTGCGGAAAACCCACGACCAACTATAACTATAAGATCAAAAGTAGATTTAGATTTGTTAAAGCTAGAAATAGATTACTGAAAGAACTTAAATATGAACACGATATGATTCGATTGGTGAAGTAAATTTCTGCTCCTTATTCTCTACTAGATGATGCACGCGGTTACGCTCTCGTTATTTTAGGCTACTGCTCCGCTCCCGTGGATCATAACGTGATGATATATAGCTTATAGCCTTCCTCGATAAATGACCTATCCAACACTGAAAGAATTTTTCAAATCGGACCCATAGTTCCTGAGATTAGCGCGTTCAACCAAACAAACAAACAAACTCTTCAGATTTATATATTAGTATAAGATTGTTTACTTTCAAAGTGTATGTAAAGTTTGTGAGTTACTCTTTCACGCCAAAGCTCAAATCAGATTTTGATGAAACCTTGCTGTAACATAGTTTACACAAAATAGCTTTAAAATAGCCCATGTGTTTTAATGTTATCAAAATAACACATGTGCTAGTTTTCTCTGATAATACTCTCCTATGTGGGTTAAGCTGCGGGCTGATGCTATTACTATATTTAATAGAATTATTATGATTGAATGTGTCTCGAATCACGCTGCTTTACAACATTTACGCGGCGCTAATCAGCCTTGCAAGCTTGGAAAGCCTATGATGTTGAATCATAGACTCTTTCAAATGCTAAAAGGTAAAGAATATATTTATATTCTGTCGGGCTTCAAAGCAAAGTACATATCTCAGGATTCAAAAAAATTCACTCGGTGAATTCTTGATATATTACACTATCTTGCTGGTTTTAGGATGAAATGTATCGATCCATCGTATCCTTCCTCTGTGGAAGGATACGATGGATCGATTTTGACTTAAAATATTACAAGCGCATATTGCCTGCAGAAATCCTCAAAATATTTATACAATTACCTTTCCTATACAAGTCATTTACATAATTATAATGCCAAACAACATGTTTTATGTGCTCCTAAGATCAACGATCAAAGTTTTTCAAGTTCATCGAGGATATAACAAAAGAATATCATACATTTCCTACTAAACATATCGAATGGATTTTACATCCCACACACAAAAAATCGTCTAAACAAAACTGGTTGACCAAATTGAAACTTTACTGCCTCTAAAATAGAGTAGGTTTTAAATTTATTGTTGTTAATTTGTCTTGACCGCTTCGGGCATATCTTACATTGGGTTTAAAGCATTATATTCTATAAATAAAATAAATATTTAAAGAAAAACAAAAAACCCGACTGCATAAAAACGAATTTAAAAAAATACATGAAAAAATTAACTTAAATTAAAACTAAAAAAGAAAAGAAGTAAGAAAATTTGCGAGAATTTTATTCGATTCATTGAATTCGTTATAAGATGGTAAATTTCGCAATCAAGTGTTTGTATATCGTTTATGCTTGAAATAAAAACTTAAATCAATAAGTAGGAAAATGAGCGAGAATTTTATTTTTGTTAAACAACTTTAAATCATTATATATCCTAAACTATAATTTAAAATGAAAAATCATAAAAGAAACCTAAAGATGATTTTAAAATACCTATTCAACGACACCCCACTTGACATAGTTCATCGACATTTTTTTTTTCATTTTGACAATATGGCGTCTGGTTGTCGCTGTGGTGAATTTTGATTACTGTTATGTCTTTAGTGACACTCGCAAGGTTAAGACGAATCGATTGACGTAAGAATCATCAAAATCGGCCGACGCATTTGGTCTCTAGAACGCTACATAGAAACAAACATACATACATACATACATACTTACATACATAGACTGATAAACACATTACCCTCCTTTGCGTCGCGCAGTCGGGTAAATAGACGCATGATACGCCTTCGTGTTTATAGAAGATCACTGTGTTTATAGAAGGTCTCTGGATCCTTTTTAACTGTCAGTTTTGGACACAAAGCTATGTCAAGTTGACTTTATCTTTGTATATCTTTATATGTAAAGCTGCGGTTTGGGACAGTGAAAGGTTCATGTCCGGTATGATTTTAGAGTTTATTAAGTGAAGAGGAATAATGTTTGTTTAAAGAAATTTTAGGGTGGCTTGCTTTAACGAGGGTTCAGTGTCAACTTAGAAGATTTGTTTAAATGTTTTAAAGAATTTAAAGTTAGTTCTAGTTTAAGATGTGGATACAGGGTGTCACAAGACCCATCACCAAGCCGAAGTCCACTCGTTGTGGACATCATGCCAAATCATACTAACCAAAAAGAATACCTGGTAAACGAATTTTTTTAAGCTTTCTCATTTTTTAAACCGCAATTAAAAGCGCGCGTGTGAAATGCTCGAAATACCTACTTATCCATGGGGTCATAGGGCATCTACAGAACATATTGGCGGGGTAAATGCATCGGTTTTGCACCTAATTAGAAAAATTCCTTACTAACTTTGAGCCTCAATATCTCCTGAACCAGTAATTTCCCAGGTATGGTGCCGAAGTAAAAAGTGCTCGTAGTGATTGGTACAACATGTTTTCGTTAAGGGTCTTTTTACAGCCTGTATATAACGTTCCTAAGAATTTTCAATGAATTTAAATTTCAAACTGTCTTTAGGTATATTATTATGTATCAAGTACTAGTGTTTCCAGATATTTTGGCGTCGTTGTAATTGCCTTTTTAACTCCAATATGAGTGTAATACATTTTGGAGTAATGGAATTGAATTAACTGAACTAACTGACTTGTGTCACGCAAGAATTTGTGTGTTAGCGTGGGTAAACTGAAGGGATTTTGTAATGACCTTGTGTTACTTCCTAGTTTGCTTCGATCTGTCCAAGCTTGGAAAAGTTAATGTGACGTCATAAAGAAGCGAAATATTAATCGTATTATATATATTAAATAATTATACCTACTATACTTCAGCTGTGTCTTCTCACGTGTGGTTTTCATCTATCCATACAAACGGAACCCTAAAAAATCATGATCATTAGATCTATTGTTTTTATGATAATTAAAGGAGGCAAACGAGCAGACGGATCGCCTGTACACCCGCAATACCAACCAACACCAACTGTTCCACTGCTAGGAACGTGTATAATATCACTACGAGTCAGGTAAAGCCCACCGCGTTGGCTAAGTGTGGGTTGGCAGACATGACATATATTTCAAGAATATTATGGTGACCTCTCAGACATCTAGGTTTCCTCGTAATGTGTGCCTGCAGCGCTTGGCAGTCAATAGCAATTAAAGTATGAAACTAGTAATAACAAAAAGAATAAAGATATTCAATCAACATCCAATAACGAACAAATTGCTTCATAGCACGATAAATTATTTTCTAACTATTTCGAATGACAATCATCGATCCAGATTAATCAGTTTTGATGTTGCGTTGTTAGCTTTGATGTAATAGATCAGATTGATCGTAGTTGTGATTTTGTGTTGTTGGTGAACTGACATATCGTGCACTCTTCAAATTACATAAATATAGTAAATCCGATGTTCAAATTATCTAGACACCTAGAATCCCATTGAATATGAACCGACTTATTCTTTCCACGTGATATTTCAACTCAAATATAAAAATATTTGCCGTGTGGTTGACGGCATAGAATACAAGTGTCACCACCCCCTATCTTCCCGTGGGTGTCGTAAGAGGCGACTAAGGGATAAAACGCTGCAAATACCATCTTTGCGTAGAGACGGAAAACTCGACATCAAACCCTATACGACTGCCTCGTTGGTCACGCGGCGTAAATATGCGCGTGGGATCGGGAGGTCCCGGGTTCGATTCCTGGGTCGGGCGGTGTTATTGGGTTTTTCTGTCACGAAATTCTCAGTAGCAGCACGGAGTCTGGAAATGTGCCCGGTACGGCAATAGGCTCGCCCCTTATTACGTGGGACTAAATTATCTCTGGCGAAAAGTGGGTGTAGAAATACACCTCTGCCTACCCCTTCAGGGATAAAAGGCGTGACGATATGTATGTATGTATGTATATAAAAATATAAGAGAATGACTGAAATATTCGTATTATGTTTTAATAAATACATAAATTCTTATACACTCATAACGAAGACATCTTTTAGTGAACATTTTCGTGTATAACTGAAGTCAAGGATACTGCTAATTTCACACGTACTACAACCACACTGTCGTGCCGCTATAAAAAGTGGTCAGGCTGGGGTTAACTTTGGATAGTTTCACTGTAGCTTCTTGCGCTTGCGTTGTGGTATCTATAAATGTGGATGTGATTGGGTTATTGCTAGTGGTTGCCATGATGTTGCGTAGCGTATAGACAGTTTTTGCACAGGTGTGTACGCAGTGTCTCGCCGACACAACGTTGTTATTACGGTGTGGCCTCTAGTTCGTGTTATCACTGGTGGTAGCAACATATCTGCGATGTGGCTGGTATCACACCCGCATTAGATAATGATGTCAAAATGTAGTCCATGTGAATTAAATTTAAAATTTTGATACAAACTAGAGGATGCCCTCTGCTTATGCTCGCATATTTTATTTTAATATAACTTCTTCTGCTTAGCGTGTCGCTGGCAAACACTTAAATTTTTGAGGCCCAGAAAGCAGCCACACTGACTGCATGGTCGGCGGCAGTCATCAGTTCTTCCTGCATGCAAGTATTTGGGCACGCAGGGCACGATGTTAGGTGGGACATCGTTTGTCTTGCACCGCACAGACAAGCCAAATCGGTACCGTCCGAGAGTCCCCATCTGAACATGTTTTCTTTGCACCGGCCGACCTGAGTCTGTAGTCTATTCAAGGACTTCCAGACAGACCATGGCAAGCCATGCCCAGGTGGCGGACTCTCGGCTGGTGAAACGAAAGGAGATGGTAGAAGGCTCTCTTCTCGCCATAGGTCGCACCTTGCCTTTGATGGCTCCTGGGTCAATGGATGGATACTTTTCACAAAGCTCCTACGGCTCGTTAATCGTGCTTGCACTGGGATGTGACCATGCAATGGGTGCCATGGGTCACAGTCCATCTTGGATCTTTCTGCAGAGCTTGCCACGGCCCTACGGACATTCGGTGGTGCGATGCCAGCAAGTGGGTACAGCAGTTTTACCGGGGTTGGTTTTAAACAACCAGTGATAATTCGGCAAGTCTCGTTGAGTGCTGTATCCACTGACCTTGCATGAGCGGATCGACTCCACACAGGGCATCCGTATTCACCCGCAGAAAATGCTAGCGCCAGGGCCGAAGTTCGCATTACTTGCGGTGCAGCTCCCCACTTAGCAGTGATGAGGCGCCGGAGCAGGTTATTGCGAGTATGAACCTTACTTTTTAATAACTCGCAGTTCCTTCTATAGGTAAGAGCCCTATCAAGCGTAATGCCTAGGTATTTGGGATGTTGATTGTGAATTATAGGTATTCCCTGCCACTCTATATTAAGTTTACGACCGGCTTGGCTGTTACGCAGATGGAATACGCAGGACTCAGTTTTAGTTGGGTTAGGTTTGAGTGCGTTTGCCTCATAGTAAGTACCGAAGATGTTAAGAGCCTTACTGAGATTTACTTCTATTTCTTCAAAGTTCGTGGCTTGGGATGTTAGGGCAAGATCGTCTGCGTAAATAAAGCGGCAGGTGTTTGGGCAGGAGGGTTGGTCATTAGTGTAGATATTGAAGAGTAGCGGAGCCAAAACACTTCCTTGGGGCAGCCCATTCTTTTGGGATCTCCAACGACTTTTTTCAGATAGATGATGAACCTGATAGCGACGGTTATGGAGAAGCTCCCGGAGTATCATGACAAATTTGTGATCGCCTATCATGGTTTCCACCTTCCAAAACAGCCGCCTGAGGTTCACTGTGTCGTAGGCTGCAGAGAGATCTACAAAAACGGCGCCAGTTATTTTACGTGTTTCAAAGCCGTCCTCTATGTACTGCGTGAGTTTCAGTGTCTGGTTGCAACATGACTTCACCGCTCTAAAGCCGGCCTGCTCTCGGATCAGAGCCGGCTCGACCAGGTTCGTGAGCCTTGCCAATAGTAATCGCTCAAATAATTTGTGAGTATGGCACAGGAGTGATATAGGCCGGAAGTTTTTTTGATTGTCTGCTGGCTTGCCCGGCTTTAGTATAGCCATAACTTTTGATTTTCGCCAGATACGAGGTATTGAAGCGGATTCCAGACAATAATTGAAAAGAAGCCGCAGCCATGACACAGCAGCTGGGCCTAGATGTTTTATTTGCTCCACTGATATATTATCCATCCCCGAGGCTTTGCCACTCTTAAGGTCATTAATTGAAGAAACTAGATCGGTCAGGCTGAACGGCTTACTAACTAGGTCGCTTGAGCTGGAACAGCTAATTAGGTTTGGAACCTTTTTAAGGCGGCACGATGACTTGCCATTTAAAAGAAGTTGATGAGCAATTTGGTTTGCGGTTACTTGACCAAGACAGGTTGGTGGAGGCGGATCGCTAGTCAGCTTCCGGATAGTATTCCATGCCTTTTTACTCTTGTGAGTCAAGTCTATGGTAGTAATAGTGTTAATCCACCTCTTTTGATTCGTATCACTAATACGCGACAGCAGCTCTTCGCCGACCAAAGTGGTTTCCTCGGAGAATGGGTCATGACTGTATAGGGACTCATACTCATTTAACAGATCCACGGAATCCTTTGATAGCCCTGGAATGTAAGAAGTTCGACAGCCCCTAGGTATGCACTTGCGCGATATTTTTACAATAATATCGACAAATCTATCGTAGTTCTGAGGTATTGGCGGAACATTCAGTAGTGCTTCATCTATGAGCTGTGAAAACTGCCCCCAGTTAGCCTTGGTGTAGTTGAAACGACGCCTTAACGGGAAGCTTACAGGCCTAACAACGGGTCGAATTGTACACATGATCGGTCTATGCTGTGTACGGGGTATTGGGGAGCATACGGTTTTTATGCACTGTGAGCTACTAGCAAAGATAAGGTCTGGGTTATATCCACGCTTCCATCGACCACTGTTAAAGGAAGCCGGTTGTTTTGCGTTATGAATCAGCACCAAATCATTTGCTTCTGCCCACTCTTCAACTGATTGACCGCTAAAGTCCGTAGAGTTGTAGCCCCAGTTTGTATTGTGGCTATTAAAGTCACCGAGTACAACGCATACGGGCTGGGCGTAGAAATTGCCCGGGGCAACAAATTGGAAAGGAATATTGGGTGGCTTATAAAGAGAAGTAACGGTACAGTATCCAAGGTCTAAAGTAATGATTTCGATTCCATTCTGGGTAGTACATTGAGCTGATTTTATGCTTACGCCGGGAGCAACAAACACTGCGTTACCGTGTTTCGGGTGACAGATCTCGGCGACTAGCGTAAGTCCAGGAATGTGTGGCCGACTTTGTTATGCATCTCTGTGGGTTTCTTGGACACACAGAACATCGCAGCCTGTAGTACGGCACAGTTCAGATAGTATGTCTGATTTTTCGCTAGAGAAACCTTCGATGTTAACAGATACCACACACAGAGCCGGTTTTAGGGCTGGACTGATGGTGTTTGCCATCGTGGTGAAAGGATTGGCCAATCAGCGTGTGAAGCTCGCCGATTGTTACCAGGGTGCGCCGGACGTACGGGGTTCTGGAAGTACGTCACTCGTGGAGGCTCCTATCATGCACCCCCTTTTAATATAACTGTTTCTGCCCGACCCTTTAGGCACTTTGGGAAATCCCTTCTTAGTGCACCCTCGTAGCGCTCGTAGCGAGACTTGGCTTGCCGTTCGTAACAGATCGACAAAGTTAAGCAACCCTTGCACAGGTTACCACTTGGATGGGAGACCGTGTGTGGCATTTACATCTGAGCGCTACCGTGCTTCGGAGGGCACGTAAAGCTGTCGGTCCCGGTTCTTGTCCAAGGATAAGGATCGTTAGGCCATGTCGGAGGCCCTCGGGCGGTCTGAAAACTCCGACAACAGAGTTGGCCACACGCTCACACGAAAAACAAAACAAACAGTGCACCCTTACGGTTTCCAAGGAAAATACATCCACAATTTGATGTTCTTGCTACCAATAACTTTGGCTGTGCGTTTTAATTGTTTTTTTATTAATGATACAGATCAAAACTGCGATAACGCTAAGAGGACGATGACTAATACAGATCAGCACCTTTCCAAGTGTGGTGGTACGTATGAAACAATCCTTGTAAATATGTGTCGCATCCTGATAGGTTTCAAATTTGTGCTCATAGCCTTCTTGCGTGAGTAAACAATATAAATTTAAACTCCTTGTTTCCACCGTGTAATCGGACGTTAATTTATTGATTCAGGAAGCAATATAGCACCATGTTTCAACTACTTATCCCACGTTTGTATTTTTAAATGAAATAAATAATTTGGAAATAGACTGTAAATGTCTTTTATTTTGTGGACTTGGATGGGTGACAGCGGGTTTTAGCATTTCTATCAGAGGATTTTGTTATGTTTCTTACTTATTTGATTACCCTATAACAAGCTCTGCCTAGCTTGGGATCAGATGAGATATTATTTTACTAAACTCAATAGACATTTAAATATTTTTACGAAAAAACCTAAATGTTGAGTATATTCTTTAAAAAATTCAAATAATTTTCACATACTAATATTAAGAAAGCTTTGACGCTAGATTTTCCTTCAGATATTTCTTTGTATTGAAAGAAAATTCGATCGACACGCCTCATACATACAGAATACCTAGAGCCTGATCGCATAAATTCTCATACGCTACTCGGAACTGTTACAAAAAGTACTGGAGGGAAAATTGGGGAATTTGGCCCGACCTGATAATTGAATCTATGATTAGTGGTCCCAGTTGGCTTCCATACCAGCTGGGCTAATCTATTTGTGGATAATACGTTCTCCGAATTCTTAGAATTTGGTTTGAGTTTAATTTCCATTGACCCTTGCCGTGAGGACGATAAGTTCGGGTTATGTGGTGGGATAGTGACAAAGTCTTTTTTTCAAAACCGTACGAACCATTTTTTATTTTAAATTATATCCCAAATCTAGATCTTATTCTTTTCTTCATTGTGAAGATTCACTTATTCTTTCTGCTTCGAGCGTAATCAATGAATACAAATTTTACATAATAGAAGCGTATTTCTTAAGGATGTCGTGTGCCGACTAAAGTTGGCGTATTGACGGTTGTCAGAGTTGGCGCCGTTGGCGGCGCTGGCGTCGTTCTCCGCCTTTCTTGCTCTCGTAGTTAAGTGACACAGGAGAAACTTTCGTCTCTCTTTCACTCATAGAGTCAGCTGGCACAGCGCGACTGCCACGCCGCTAAGCGGCAATATGGGTCACACTGGTCACAGAAAGTTTGTCTACAGAGTGCCCATAAGAAATGTGCCTCTATTATTAAATATCTATGCTCTATGGCGTAATCCTCTACCTTATACTGACAGCATGTTTGAAGGTTTATGGTTAATCAAACGACGGTTTTCAATTATGTCATGTAAATTCAGACAAATGTGAAATTTTTATTAATGACAATTTGGATAACCTTTCGGTCTTAACAAAATTTAATTCTTTGGCGCCAAATATTAAAATCATCAATAAATGTTCCTTCCGCCTCCTTGAGTCCCCTATTTTCGACGACGCTTTTGGTTTTTTTTTAGATGAAAAACTACAATATTTCTGTGAAACTTCAAAACGGCTTTACAAAATTAATAATTATTCATTCGGCTTTTACGATTATCCGGCACTGCCTTTTTGTTCCAAAATTTACATATTACTTGCGGTCCTCTCCTTTTTGGAAACATTTATCCCTATCTGAAAACATTGATAATATTATTCGGCACACCTTGAGCAAAATTCTAAATCTTGACATGAACGACCGAGTGTGGCTTCCATCAACTTTACCAGTTTGTTTGGGCGGCCTCGACGTTCGCAAAATTACCGATGTAAGTCTACCAGCGTTTTTGGCCTCGGTCCATGGCACTGAGGAATTGACCAGGAAAATTCTAGAACCCACACTGGTTAATTCTGAAGTATGTGGGGTAAGTCAGAGCTCGGGCAAGCCATTTTGGATGGATGGGCTTCAAGCACTTCCATCGTCCAACATAGGAACTATGTAGCACGATACAACTTTCCGCATCGCTTCTTGCCTACGCTTGGGAGCTGTTTGCGTTTCTCCGCATCGCTGTCACTGTGGTGAAGCCGTCGACTGGCGTGTTGCGTGACGATTGGAAGAAACCAGACGGTATGTCCTTATTACCTTGGCAGATGGGCAGGCCTCTGGTATGGGCTGCCGTCCTTTAACTAAAACCCCGTTAACCCTCAAATGGACGATTTTGAGTTCTGAATGCAAAGTAATACAGTTTTAAATTCTCTATCTTTCTGTCTAAGAACCATATCTCTATCACTTACGGTTATAGATATATTAAAACATGATTTACCGTTAAATGACAAAATATGCAACAAATGCTTGACTAAAAAGTGACTATACCAACCTTCTTAGCTTAATGCACGTTATAGTACTTTAGTTTCAAAATTCGCCTAATATTTTTTTCATTTTTTATAAGCTTAAACTTCGTTAATTGAATATTCTTGACTACAAAATACACTAAGAGCCTATAACTTGTTTATAGGTATGGATCAATTTTGATAAAACAGGAATAAAACCAATGCCATAAACTATTTATGATGAAAACCTTACCTTAATTCTGGTTAGACGACCATAACGGTATTTTTGCCAAGTAATCAATATGGCGATTTACTCAAAACAATTCGTTATAAAAACCGTTATTAACTTCTAACATGGAATTTGTTCAAAAAAATATTAGTAATTCTTAAATTAATAACGGCTATCCCACGTTCCCTAACTAGAATCACGTTATCCTTGTCTCGTGCGTCATTAATTCCGGGAGTGTGCGGGGATGCCATATGCGTGCGAGGATGGGATATGCGCGCAGGGAAGTTTGCCATTCCGCTCGGAGGGCTTATAGCGTGCAAGCGTGCGTCATCGCATCGTGTTCCCGCAAAAACTCAAATATGTCGGGGAACATTAAGAGGTAAAATTCGATTTTTTTTGTATAATACTTTATTAACATTATCTTCCTTAACATCTCCACCAAGTTTGAGGGAAGAATAACAGACCAACGAATTAGTCATATTTATAAAATTATTATGACTGCCATGTTGGTTTGCTATTATCCCTCAGACTAACTAGGTGGAGTGACTACCTTTGACGGGCAGGAACTGGATGAGAGTAGCCTCGGATCCACCATTGCAGTCAATCACCCTGAAGATGGCGGTCAAACCACCCAAAGTAAAAGGCAAGCTACTATATAGGCAGCAGCATTAAGTATCAAAGACTTCCACCACTACGATCGCCAATCCGTCTGCCAAGCGTGGCGATCAAAGCAAAATCTCCCAAAAATGAGCCACACACGAAAAAACGGCTTCTTTTCCCCGTCGGCCCCGCTATTCCTGACTCAGATAGCGGCCATGGTAACAGCGGGGTAAGGGTGCGATAAACCTCCGGCAGAGATTTGTCGCAATATTTCATTTATTTCATTTCATTCATCACACTCCAATGAGGATGTAGAAGCTATGTATGAGGACATATCTCGGGCTATACATAGCTTCTAAACCCATTACACCGTTGTCATGGGAGATTTTAACGTGAAACTAGGCAAACGAGCGGTGATGAGCGGAGGGTAATTTGGATATGGACACCGGAACTCGCGGGGCCACTTGCTGGCTAGCTTTATGGAGAAGGAAGGACTCTTCATGATGAATTCCTTTTCAAAAAGCTAGAATGCCGCAAGTGGACCTGGATAAGTCCAGATGGTGCCACCAAATATGAGATCGATTTCATCATGTTAATGAAGAGGTTAATATTAAATGATGTCTCTGTGATCAGTTCGCATAAAGCGGGCCGCGGTCTCCAAATGGTAAGAGGCACATTGAATATTAGTCCCAGCCTCGAATGGTTGAGATTGATGAAGTCTACGCTCCTACCAGCGCCAGTTCAAATTTAAAACCCCGAGAGCTTTCAGCTTGAGCTGCAAAACGGCTTCGAATGCCTGGGAGAATGCGTAGATGTGGATGACTTTAGTGACAGGTTAGTGAATGCTGTCCATACAACAGGCTTAAAGTTCTTTAAGCCCATGACGATTAAAAGAGCCCATAAAACCTCTGGTTCGATCCTCGAGCTTATACAGGAAAGGCGTAAGATGCTTCTACATGCCTCCGACGATATGCCAAAGTATCGGCGGCTTAATAAATAGATCTCTAAGTCTCTGATTCGCGATCTTTGCCAATACAACACTAAGTGTGTTCAAGACGAATGGTGACAGAATTATCACGTCCAGACCTCAGTCTAGACGAGATAATTCTGTCACCATTCGTCTTCAGCCTTGTTAGCCCACCTGCAAGATGGACAGATCTCTTTTGAACACTTTGGAACCGTAATCTGCTCGATTGCTTCTTGAACACACTTAGTGTTGTATTGGCGGAGATCGCGAATCAGAGACTTAGAGATCTGTTTATTAAGCTGAGGCGGAGGAGCTCTTCCAGGAGGAGCTGAGGCTCCTGGAAGAGATCGAACTGGACAGCTATACACGACTACACGACCACCTGTTATTACTCCAGTCACTGATCCTAGAGCTGGATTGACCCGACACTATACCGAAGATATCCCGAACATGACATCCCGTCGGCATGCACGGGATAAGAGTGGCCCTAAATCAACTCAAAACCAACAAGGCACCGGGTGATGACGGAATTACGTCAGAGCTTTTGAAAATTATCGGCGCACCTGCCGTAGAAAAACTTCAAAAGTTATTAAATCCTGTCATACTCGAGGGCAAAACGCCACAGGCATGGCACAGTGAGGTGGTGCTTTTCGTCAAGAAAGGCGATAAAACCCTTTTGAAGAACTACATACCCATCTCACTCCTGAGTCACGTCTATAAGTTGTTTTTAGGGGTCGTCTCAAATCATCTCGAGACCAAGTTAGACGACTTCCAGTCTCCCAAACAAGCGGGTTTCCGTAAAGGCTATAGTATTATAGACCACATACATACGCTACGGCAGGTTAAGTCTGAGGAGTATAACCAGCCTCTATACTTAGCGTTTGTGAACTATGAGCAAGCCTTCGATTCGATCGAAACTTGGGCGGTACTGCAGTCTCGCCAACTGTGCCATCGACGACTATCGATACGTCGAACTGCCGAAGTGTTTGTTCGAAAACGCCACCATGTCAGTCCGCCTCCAGGACCAGAGTTTAAAACCTATTCAACTATAGCGAGGGGTTAGGCGGGGAGATTTTATATCTCCGAAACGTTCGCCGCTGCGCTGGAAGATGTTTTCAAGGTTCTGGACTATGAAGGACTCGGCATCAAATAAACGGCGACTACTTACACCTTCTATTTGCTGATTATATCGTAGTCATGGCTCAGATCATGAAAGACCTCAGCACAATACTCGATGGCCTCCGTATATTCTCCCAACAAGTAGGTCTTAAGATGAACATGGACAAGATGAAAATCACGTCTGACTCCCATGTCATACCTGCTCCTATTTAGGTTGGGAACTCTACACTCGAAGTTGTCGACAAGTACGTATAACTGGAAAATTATCCGATTGGGTAGGTCCAACTTCGAGAAAAAGGTCATTCGTTGAATCTTATACGGTTGGGAGTCGTTCGGGAAGTCACGGCATATCTTCATGTCTGATATCCCGCAGTGTCTCAAGACGAAAGTCCTTGACCAGTGTAATCAGTGTATGTTGCAAGTGATGATCTATGGAGCCGATACGTGGTCACCTACTTTGGGCCTTACCCGGAAGGTCCGGGTTACTCAGAGGGCAATGGAAAGAGCTATGCTCGGTGTTTCCTTGCGAGATCGAGAAAGAAATGAGGAGATCCGCAGGAGAACCAAAGTCACCGACATACCTCTCCGAATAGCCAGGCTATAGTGGTAATGGGCTGGGCACACAGCTCGAAGAACCGATGGCCATTGGGGCAGAAGGGTTCTGGAGTGGCGACCACGCACCGGACGACGCAGCAGGAGTAGGCCTCCCACAAGGTGGGCTGACGATCTGTATAAGATTGCGGGAAGCGGTTGGATGCGAGCGGCTCGAAATCGAGTCTGTGTGGAGAATCTTGGACCAGACTTATATGTCCAGCAGTGGATGTCTCTAGGCTGACATGATGATGACTATGTGATCGAAAATATTATTACTGTCTATTATACGCAAAAATAATATATTAAATAGCCACTATGGAAATAGGGCCTTAAAATATACTTTTTAGCTATTAATTGCTTAATAAGATTAGAAAAATAATCAAAGCTGTGCATATAAATTTTACAAATTGCTGTATATGTTGATGATTAGTAAAATATATAAGTATGTTGATGATAAGGAAATTTATTTAATTATTTTTTTTTTAATTTAATTTATTTAATTTTCATACTGCATTTTATTTAATAATCCAGTTTTTTGATATGTGATGCTTAGCTATAAAGACGTCAGTAACAATTGAAGTAAGAAACACTTGGTTTTAGCTTCGTAAGCAAGCATATATTTTTTCATATCTTTTTTATTTTTCGGTAAAACTTAGCTTAAAAGAGTCATAGGTACTTTAGCCTCTTTTTACTTAAGGTAGTAATGTATAAATATTAAGAAAGGTCTTAGCAACAAATCAGTTAATATACTTAGCGCGTTTATAGTTAGACATTTTAGGGTAAATTTATTGAAAATTAGAATCCTCATAAATTTAAAGAAAATGCTTAGCTAAAAGATCTCTAAGTATAGGTTAACGAGGCTTTAGTGCGGCAAACAATGTCTAAAAAAATGTGTATTGCTTAACTAAATAAAAAAATCTGTTTTTTTATATAATTTAAAGTGCATTTCTGAGCAAGAAATATCCTAAATAACGCTGGCAAATATTTGTTTAAATAATATTTAACAATTACTGATTTATGTATAATAGTTTTCTAGAAACAACGATTTCCGCGTTTTTTACGTTTTTCTCCAAAATCACTTTTTAGGGTTAACGTGGTTTTAGTTAACGGATGGCAGTGGGACGGGACATGCGTCGATATCCTTGCGCCATCACATCTTCCAAGCATAGGTGGATCGGCTGGCGCTGCTGCTGCATCAGCGGAGACCCTCAAACGGCGCAAATACGGAAACCTATCTGGTAATTACGTTTTTGAGCCGTTTGGGGTCAAAACGCTGGGGCCATGGGGACCTAGTGCACGCGCTCTTTACAAAGAAATCGCCAAAAGACTGATCGACGCTTCCCGTGACCAGAAGGCTAGTTTATATTTTGCAGAAAGATTAAGCATTGCCATTCAACGTGGCAATGCTGCCAGCCTTCTGGGCACGCTACCAGCTGACAGCGTTGCGGAGGAATTTCTTGACGCGTCGTAGTCAATCTTCTTTTTTATTGATTTACTTTTTCTTTTGTTATCATTAATTATTTAGTTTTTGTAGTTTAGCTTAGGATAGTTTAGTAGTAGTTTAGTAGTTTATAAATAGTTTTATTTTGTTTGTATATATGTTATGATAAATATTTGTTAAATCTTGTCAAAATAAAAATAACTAACATATAAAAAAAAATATATGTCATTATCAACAGAATACATTTAGTTACGCACCGAAAATTTCGCTGGAATACATTTTATTTATATATTTTGTTAGGTACTAAATATTTACCAATAACTTCTCTCTACGTCGCTTCGATTTGAATATTGAAAGTTTTGGCTATCTTAAGGCAGACCTACAAATATTTGGTTGCCAAATATTTGTAAATAGTCTGACAGCGACGACCTTACGATATAATTCCGAAACTAAGTTTTTAAAAGAAAGTTACATTAATATTTGCAATAAAATTGTAAATAAGGACTTTGATATTCCCTACACTGATTAATTGTGTTTATTGAATTGGTTTTATAACTATTCAAAATACATGAGGTTACTAAAATAATTATGTTGGACAACATTTAAAGAAAGTTATAATTTTAAAGATTGTTTTGTATGATAGTTAGTACAATTAAAATTAAGTGTGCAATGTGGCAAAATGCATGACTTAATAGAAAAAAATAGAATATTCTATAATAATTATTTTGTTTTCAATTTTGATGACAACACTCACCCAATCCTTGCTCCTGTTCAACTTTTGAAATGATCTTATAAACCCATTTCAAGATAAAGACCAACAAACTGAAGACCATAAAACTGCAATTCAGTTTTGAAATATTTTTCCTATATCGCTTACAAGAGCAAGAAAACGATGTATTTTATGTGTCGTAGAAGAATGCAGTGTATTAGCAAAATTCCTTGTTTATAGCAGCCACATGTTTATGTATAGTATATTTTCAACATATTTTCAAGAAAAGCAAAGCTCTAGCAGTATATCTGTACCAACATTCAAGCAACAGATAAAAATAGCACCTATGTCTTTAAAAATACATTTACCAATGACCCGTCGTTATCATGCTCACAACTGTGCAGTGCTTAGTCGCGAAGGTTCATTTACATTAACTACGCTATCCGTGAAGACATTTTTAAATTTATTTAGGACAACAAACAATTACACACTTAATTTACGCAATACCTTAACAAAAATGGTTTTTTAAAAGTGCGAAAAGCGAAGGTATTTGACCTTTGTTTTCTGCAAAATAACATACTTACTAAATATGCTAAAGTATGAACTAAGACATGATACTTTTGAAGGAATTTGTCTTTTTACAAGCAAAGTGGAAGTTAACTTCTGTATCTCCGAGGTGGAAAATACAAAATACTTTACTTAAGTAGCAGTAACTTTAAAACTTCAGCTTGAGTTAACGTGCCAAACTTTCTTTAGTAAAGTGTTCATAACTAAACGAAAACAAAAACAAATTTTCTTAGTTAGTTTTAGTAAATAAAGTTCATGTCTAACTGTGCTGTAAAAACTGTACTTCAGCTGTAAGAACGGCTATAATTCTAAACTTATCGTAGTAAGTTGGCTAAAATATTTTATCTTATAACTTATCGTATTCCTTGGAGAACTAAGTAAGCTAAGCAGTTGAGTATGTGCGAGCTAAAATATTAATTTAGCAGTATTGCTCTGCGTGAAAATAAAGTAGGTGACTGGAGATATTATTATTATTATTATTACTCTGTAATAGAATTCAGCTTTGTATAACCCTTCTAGCTCTTTTTTCTTTCTCCCTAGTTCCTTTCTAGCGATAAAATGCAGCTAGTACGGTTATAGCTTATTGCCAGGTAGGTCAAATCGTTTACTATCTGTATAAATAAAAAGGTAAACTATAATCTTTCCTAATAGCATTTTACCTAATTTTACCCAAAACCACCTACGCCTGCACCTGCGCCTACTCTTCTTTCAGAAATTCAACAAAAATAAACTTCAGTCGATTTTCATAAAATAAATAGATTTTTCTTCGCACTTAGGGCACATGAGCTTAGGGCGCACGGCAACAGACAATAACAATACATCACTCTACGGACTGTGGGTGTTGACAAATGAAAATGTGCCTTATTATTCCTATACAGCGTGAAAATACAGTCAGTACTGTTTGTTCTATTTATCAAGTAGCCCTGTTGAATATTGCCTAGATATAATAAATTAGCAATACTTGCGTACTTTTTCATTCAATTGTCTACGAACTTGCTTTGAACTTATTTGGAGACTGTGTTTTTTTTTCGGTGTGATTTGTGAAAATACTGAACAGTTGTCACATGCTGTTTTGGAAAATGAGAAATAGCAAATGCTAGTCATTAGTCTGAAACAGTGAATTGTGACTGACACTGTTAATATAATTATAAAGACTGCCTTCGTGGTCCAGTGGATAGCGTATGCGACTGCTTATCGGAGGTCCCGGGTTCGATTCCCGGGTCGGGCAAATGTGTTACTGGGTTTTTCCGATTTCTCAGTAGCAGAACGGAGTCTGGTGATGTGCCCGGTATGTGAACGGCAATAGGCTCGCCCCCTACTACGTGGGACCTAAAAATTCATGGCGAAATGTGGGTATAATACCTATTACGCCTCTGCCTACCCCTTCGGGGATACAGGTGTGAGTCTATAAGTGACGTTCTTCTTCTTCTTCTTCCTTGCCTGCTCCCAGTATTTGGGGTCGGTCCTCCTCGTTCTTAGGCGCCAGGATATTCTGTTCTGGGTTGTCTGCGTACTAAGCTGAGCCCGTTCCATATCTTTGGAGACGGTTGTCCACTACGTGGCTAGGGGTCGCCCTATGCCTTTCCTATTATCGGGGATAGCTAAAGCTTTCTTTACAGCGCATCTATCGTCTCTCCTCATCACATGTCCGAACCATCTCATGCGACTCTCGACCATTTTTTCTGCGATGGGTGCAACTTTGAGAGAACATCTTATGTGCTCATTACGCACTTTATCGAGTTTTGTCACTCCCGCTGCCCATCGTAGCATCTTCATCTCTGCTGTATGCAGTTTTTGTTCATGCTTTTTCTTGACTGGCCAGCATTCGGCACCAAAAAGCATGTCTTACTGCAGTTTTGTAAACCTTAAGTCTTACTAGCATTCGGTTGTCACAGAGTACTCCCGTTAAAGTTCTCCATCTCAGCCAAGCTGATTGATTGATTCTGTGGGTTACATCTGTGTCTATATCTCCGTCTGCAGTTAGTGATGATCCAAGGTACTTAAATTGATCGACTTTACGTAATGGGTATTAGTCAATATAGATGTCTGTGTTGAGTGAAGATTTGTCGCTAAAGCCGCACTTCAGGTATGCAGTCTTGCTTCGACTTATGCGTAGGCCATTGCTCTCGAGTGCTTGTTTCCATTGCTGAAGGCTGGTATTTAATTTATTTGTGCATTTGTCAACGAGAACAATATCATCAGCATATAGCATAGTCCATGGAAGAGGGGCCTGGATGTCTCTTGTTAGATAGTCCATGGATGGGTTGAATAAGAGTGGACTAAGTGCGGATCCTTGGTGAACTCCGACGTTTACTTCGAATGGTTCACTTAGTCCAGCCAAGCTTCTTACCTGGGTGCAGATACGATCATACATATTCCGCACTAAGGCCACATAGTGTTCTGGAATTAGTTGTGCCCTCATCGCTTGACACACTAAATTGCAGGGAATTCTGTCGAAGGCTTTTTCGAGGTTATAAACAGGCTGTCGAAGGCTATAAACACTAGATGTAGGTCTTCCCTATTGGTCCGATGTTTTTCCATGAGTATTCTAACGGTTTGGATAGCATCTGTAGTGGATTTTCCTGACACAAATCCCTTTTCATCTCTGATGTATTTATTAATATTAATATCTAGGCCTGCCATATGGCGTTGTTTAGCAAGTTTGAAATTTTTTCATTTTTCAAGCCTTGAGTAAAAATTATCCCTTGATTGTACCCTATGTTGTGCTAATTTACGTTTGGCTATCGTTTTAGCGTTTTTTTACTGAATACGGTCACTTTTCAGTTTTGAGATTTGCCATCGTTTAAAATGCTCTTTTTTGTTTTTTAAAGAGTCTTTTACATCATAATTCCACCATGTGGGATCCTTGTTGTTGCCTAGCCCGCCCTTTGACGTTCCGATTGATTTTTCGGCTTCTTTTTTGCAAAATTTCTCGAAAACGGACCACATTTCTTCCGCTGCGATGTTTTCGTTACCCATATCTGCCAAAAAATATCCTGTAATGTTGTTACTAAGTCAATTCCCTTCTCTGTATATAGTGTTGGGCATTAATCAATTAATTAGTTAATTTACTAAAAAATTAATTGCAATTAAATTAATTACAATTAAATTCTTCGCACTTAAACTTTTAATTGCACCTTACAATTAAATTTATATGATTATGGTATGTCAATTGTAACACACAATTAAAATAATTGCAATTAACTTTTTTGTTGTTTTATAAAACAATTAAAACTAACAATTAACTTTATGTATAAAAACGAACTTTATGTATCAAAACGAAATTAGTAAAAGACTTAGGAAAATTAAGCTGTAAGTCTCAGACGTATATAAAAACTACGTTAAAAACAATCGACTTCAAAAACGAAAAAGTAAAAATAATAAAGATTTGATATTAATTAAATACTACCTATTATTTATATGTGCTATTTACTAATAGGTTTGAAGTCGGTGCCTAGCCTTAAACAAATAATAATATTTTAAACGTAGTTTTTTTTAAATACTTTCTAGTGTATTGTTGTATTGTCAACTAGTTATAGGTAGACCTACAAAAGGTGCTGTGCGCCTTAGTAAATAAAGATCTCAAGAAACGGGAACGGATAAAAGTAGTCGTCTCTGTAAAAATGCTCTTTGAAACACATTTTCACGTTGTTGTGAGACTATTAAAGATCGTGAAAAACGTTTGTTGGCCATAAAAGCATATATGTATATGAAATCACGTTTACGTCAAGAAACTTTTGAACAATATAATTCTAGACTCGGTAAGATCCAAGAGCGTCTAGCAAATGAGTCTTTTGAGCTGAGAGTTAATAGATTTGGTCTCATTAATAATCGACAAATCTTTAATCAGGGCATTACCGCATGTTTTACATCCTTGAAGTCACCATTATCATCATTGTGCAAGGCAAATTGCTTTTTGTAATTACTGAGTTCGTATGGCCACCTTCTGGCTCCTTCATCGGAACCTAGAGGATCCTAGTTACCACCCGCACCAAAGTTATCGTCAAGACGAACAAACGAGCCTACTCTCGATAGTTTTGTCATTTAATTACTGAGTTCCTATGGCCACCTTTCGATTCCATCAATATGTCAGCTCTATGTCATAATAATTTTTCATTGTCATCCAATTTACATACGCACACACAATTTCAGCTCAATTGGTAACGGCGTAGTGGATCAAATTTACTTGCGAGATTGATTTCAGACATCGGGATAGGTGAAAGTTAATAAAAAAATGCTCATAAAATAAAAACTACTGGGCCTACCTGAATCAAATTTTTATTGGATCAATTCGAAACTATGCCGCATCAAACAAAAAAAGAGACATAAATCTGTACAGAAACCTCGGCGTAATCGGTGTATATACATCGAAAAAAAATATACCGGCCGAATTGAGAACCTCTTCCTTTCTTTGTTGAAGTCGGTTAAAAAAGTGGCAAAGGCTCTAACTATAGGTTAATTTTTCTAAATCTTTCTTTCTACATAAAAAACTGCTTGATGATAATATTTATTTATTTTATTATGTGACTCGGTCTTTTATTTGTTGCCAACATGTGTATTTAACCACAGGAATAGATGTGGGGGCACTATTCTACTACCCGGAGCCATACGGGTATATTATATATTTAAATATACCGGCTGTATATTACACAGTAGTATATTTTTAATTGTTAGTTTTTGTCACAATTAACAATTTATTAATTGTTAATTGTAATTTCCACAATTACAATTGATTAATTGTTAACTGTAGTAGTAACAATTAACAATAAATTAATTTTTAATTGTTCTTGCAATTAAATTTTGCCCAACACTGTCTGTATATAATAGATGCCATTTTATTTTTGGTGTTCTATTACGGGTATATTTTATTGGTCTTGGTAACGTAATACAACCCACCAGAATTCGGTGCTGCGACGTAAGGGCTTCCCCAGGTATAACCTTACATGTCCCTGACATTGTTGAGAGAAAGCCTATTAGTGAGGATAAAATCGATCTGAGAGTGCTTATTTCCGCTTTTGTATGTGATTAAATGTTCCTCTTTCTTCTTAACCCTTAACTGTAGTCGTGGGTCCAATGGACCCATGTTAAAAGTTTGAACGCGTGTAAAACCCACGGCGTGTATCTCAGCGCCTCCTGTTCATAAGTACCTTCCGACAGTACGCTGAAGCGTGTTGTGGGGAAAGGTAGTGCTTCTCTCGCTACTACAAAGGTGAGTATAAGTGTGCGTGCGGGTCCGTGGGACCCACCACTATAGTTACGTAACATTTTTATTTTTGTTGTTTTACACTTTGCTTCTCTTTTTCTCGTTATTTGTGATGGCAAACCAAAGCAATACTTCTGCAAAGGCAGATGATAATGATAGAACAGGGGTTGGAAGAATTAGAAAGTCATGAAGGTGAAATCGAGAGAAATTCACCCACATCTCGAAATAATGTTCCGACTACCCACTCAGAAAATGAGTTTTTTGATAATGAAGAGGAGTTTGTGATTAGAGTGATCATGACTCAGACTCTGAATTATCTGAAAGCGAAGACACTAATCAAGATGAAGAAATGGATGCCACTAGACTGCCTATTTGCATGACATGTGCAAAAACGGTATGTAATTCGTGCTTATAAATTGATCATCAGATTCTGGTGTCAGAATTTTTTTGTAAGGTGTTTTTTAGTTTTTGTATTAAGTTTTTTTCAAAGCATTGTTTTTTGTACACGAAACGAGTTGCATTTAATTTTCCGTTATTTTTTTTATTTTATAAGATATTTTTTCGAAAACATGTTTTTAGGTTAAGAAAATAACGACTGATTAAAAAAAGTGCCATTAAAGATAGTAAAAACACTTATTATAGTTTATTTTGTGCAATACTACGGTTGCTAATGTTTCAATTCAAAGTTTAGTAAAAGATTTTTATTTTATATGAATACGCATTATTATTTTGTTTAATATCAAAAATAGATGGGTCCCGTGGACCCACGACTATAAAAGTGTGACTATTTTTCATCACTACAGTTACGGGTTAAAGAAGGTATTGACTATTGCTAAGTTATGTCTCATACAAAAGCTTAGAATTTGTTCCCCAACCTTGTTAAGTGTGCCATATCCAGATTGCCCCCGTCTTGCGCTATATATAGTGTTGCCCGCACCTACGTGTCCATTTAAGTCACCTCTAATGTACTTAACTTGTCCGAGAGCTATCGAGTTAAGTAGGTCATCGAACTCATCCCAGAAAGTTTCCTTTTCATTGTCGGTGCAACCAGTTTGCGGTGCATACGCCGAGATGATATTCAGGGGTGGCAATCCATCCACGGCCAATTTTACTGCTATGAGCCTGTCATTTCTTCTATCTATATTAATGATACGCTGTTTTAAGCCTGAGTCTAGAACAATACCGACTCCGTTACGCATGTTGGTAGTGCCATAAAATAGTAGCTGATAACCCATTACTACGTCACTTGACTTGGAACCTTTGCATCTAATCTCTTGTAGGCAGCATGTGTTAATTTTTCGGGCTTGCAATATTTTCGCTAATTCTTGACCCCTACCTGTAAGTGTACCCAAGTTCAACATGGCTAGTCTAATTTGCGACTGTATGGTATGCTTATGCGAATTGGCATATATGTTATCTCTTTCGTCGCTTACGGGGGACGCCCTAGCACAATATTCATAATTCGCACTTTTCTCGCCATCGTCGCTTTTGGGGTAGTGTTACGCGGGACCGGAAAAGTGTATTAAAAAAAAAAGATATTTGAACTGGCTGAAATTATTTATTGGAACACGGTACACACGTAATATTAGAACTTGTATAAACTAATTTAGAAATAGAACAAAGATTTAGGACTTGAGACTGGCACACTAAGGATATGATAGAACTGTTCGCGTTAGATGATGGATGCAGACTGAGGTTGAAAGAGACTGAATGAATAAGGAAGGCAAAAGTGCTGACACGGAGATTTAGGCATCGGTAGGGATTTGTGATGAGTAGTATAGATAGGCAACTGTGTTAGCATTTTAGGGTGCAAGAGGCGTTTGTAACAGTCCCCCAATTTAGAGTAAACTTCACGGTAAAAATGAAGTTTACGGGAAAGGAAAGAAATAGCAAGGATTAAGAGTTGCGAATACGAAGAGTAGGTGATGTTATAGTGGGAAGTTGAACTTCATCATTTTCGGGTTCAGGGATAGGAGTTTCACGAGATTTTAAAATTTTCCTGAGTATGCCAGTTTTACAAATTAGGAAAATACTACAAATTAAGACTAGAATTAGGATTACATAGATTGTGGAAGTATAGTACTTCTCATAGAGTACAATATGCGGTTTTTCAATAAATTCGTTTAATTTTTTAAGTAATTTAGGATATTCAAAAGCAATGGAATCTAGATTTACATTTTTCAAGTTAACAGGAGGTAAGTTGGATACAATACTAGTATATTTATTGAAATTACAGCAGGAGTCGTTAAGGATATTTAATTTAGCGATTATAGGTTTTAATATAATATTAATATTATTCTTAGAGACTAGCCGTGTGTCTTTACAATAGGCGACACACCCTTGGGGTAAGTACAATAATCCGCTACCACTTATATCTAGGTCTACAATAGAGGTATTACATTCTATACTTAGCTTACTTCTATCGGACATGAAAAACAACCATTTGTTGTTTTGTAAATGTTGCCAAATGTTTACATTTCCAGTGAAAAACTTAGAATTACATAATTCCGGAATTTCGGTAAGTACTTTAGTAATAATCTCGGTTTCACAGGATGGAGTTGCGACAGTAGAATAGGATATCGGAGTGTTACACAGGTAATGTTCATGGTTTATCATTTTACAATCATTTAGATTATTAACTTTACAATAAGTGGACTTATCTTTACTTATACCTATATACTTAGTAGAAGGAATAATAGTAGTATAAGATACGGGGTTACGAGGTTCATAGGGTACTGGATAGGGTAAATTATGGTACAAGTGGAAATTAGCAGGATTGACTAATGGAATATCTAAGACGAAAACTATTTTGTTTTCGTTTTCATAACAAGATATAGAAGACATATTTATAATTGTTTGTATACTATTTAGGCTTAAAAGGACTGGAAGGCGTTTATAATTTGGTATGAATCTATAATTATTAATCAACTCAGTATAGAGTTCTTTAGGCGTAAGAATAGAAGGGTAAAGTATGTTTGATTTACTAAACATTATTGAGCTTATAATATCTTCGACTTTGAAGGATAGTGTTAAGAGACTATTCTCTATCATGGAAATTAATTCTAGGATACGTGATCTTATTCCTAATTCTCTGGCGATATAAGTTAGATTTTTAATGTCTTGGTTAAGACCGTCGATGGCGACATTTAATTCATGCTCGTTATGATTTACAGTATAAATGGTTTCGTTAAAGGCTTTGAGGGTTGAGGTAATAATGAAGATATTCTGTTCTACTAATGACGCTAGTTTCTTTTGATCGGACTCAACTTCTTGGATGGCATTATTATACCGGATATCGTCATCTTCGTCCATGGTTAAGAATAACTTTTTCGAAATAGATCCTATGATAGATAGGGGTGCATCTCTCCGAGATCGGTGAGGGACATGGTAAAGGATAGATTCAGTGTTACGATATAGGTCTTCAAAGCGAGTAATTAGGGGTTGAAAGAGATTGAAACAATCTACGTTATCTAATGCATTATCATTTTCACAAAGTGATTTAGAAATTTTGTGAATATAGTATAAATTATCTATATGTGAGAACAGGTAAGATATGTCTACTGGTATAACTACGCTAAGGTAACTATCAACTAAATTTAAGGATCCTAAGGGGTCGAAATATATTCCTGAACTATTTGTCATGGTTCGACGAATTCTTGACCCGTTGAAAGGTTGCTGTAAGAGAATAGAATACTGATATAGTATATTAATCTTCAGTACTAGATCTAGAAGCGAGTTTCACCTCATCATAGTGATGGGTGACGTGCCTACGGTTTATTAGAAGGGTTAGTGTATTTCTGCCATTTATCTTCACGACTTTGTAAGGGCCTTTCCACACTGGCGATAGGGCTTTGCGCAGTCTTACATGATTTTTCAGGTAAACGTAATCGCCTACTTTATATTGAATGGGACGTGAGTGAACGTCATAATATTCCTTGGATCTTTCTTTCGACTTTTGAATATTTTCGAGAGCTTTGTCTCTTGAGAGTTTGAGTCTATGATGTAGGAATTTTACATATTCGGGGCATGTTAGTTCTGGACGTAGTTCGTAGATAGAGTCAGGGATGAAGGCTATGTGGCCGAATAGGAGTTCGTAAGGGGTAAAATTGGTTGACGCATGAACAGAGTTATTATAGGCTAACATTGCCGTGAAGACGAATTTGTGCCAATCGGTATGGTTCTCATTGACGTAAGATTTGAAGTACTCCTTAAGGGTAAAATGACTACGCTCTAAGGTGCCCTGAGTTTGAGGATGATACGGGGATGACCATATTTGTTTGATTTTGAGAAATTCGCAGGTTCTCTTGAACATCTCTGCGGTAAAGTTGGTACCTTGGTCGGTTAGGATAGTT
This sequence comes from Euclidia mi, assembly GCA_944739405.2. Classification (NCBI taxonomy): domain Eukaryota; kingdom Metazoa; phylum Arthropoda; class Insecta; order Lepidoptera; family Erebidae; genus Euclidia; species Euclidia mi. The sequence goes on from OX123182.2 coordinate 6,280,727, forward strand.
TTAGGGATGCCGAATAGAGAAATAAAGTGTACTAGGCTACTATTTCTGAGAGGGTTGGAAATATGAGAGTATTGTGATAGACATTGATGCTTATATTAGTGTTATTAAAGATATAGCAGAACATATTGTATATTCTTGACCAAATATGTTTATCGAAAGGGTCGCGGAAATCAGTGATAGCTATTTTTAAGCTTCCGTTGGTTAGAGATAAGGATATAGCAAGGAATTGATTTTTAAGATAGATTAGGCTTTTGTAAATGGATTCATAGGAACAGTTGTCGAAATGGTATACTTTGGTAAATAGGAAGTATATAGTGGATCCTTTGTGCTCAAAGGATATAAACGTATATAGGGTTCTTTCCCTATTTAGGAATTCGCTAGGATCTGGGATGTTGCTTAGGATTTCTACGATATACGGGTTAGAAGTATCAAGGTCGATTGAGGTAGGAATAACGATGTGTTTGCTAGGAGTTTTAAGAATACTTTCGTTAAATTCGAGGATTTTAGTATTACTATAAAATTGTTTTTCTGACATGATTTTCAGGAATTTGCTGTAGTTTTCATCAGAAGGAGGAGCGGGATTAGCAGGAGGAGCAGTGGAACGGAATTATCAGGTGAAAGATTATTGCTTTCAGAATTAAGGATAGCTGATATAGCGTCGTTGTTTTCTAGCAGGTCTATCGAAGGGACTTCGTTAGAGCCTAGAGGAACAGAGGGTATCTGGATATCGAGGTCGTCAAGAGTTATAGGGCTAAACGCAGGTGATGGATATTGAATATCTTGACGGGAGGTAGAAGGAATAGGATTATCGTATGGATTTTCAATTGAGTCTTGAGTTGGTTGTACAGGATTCACTGGGAATCTGGATAGAGCATCAGCATTGCTGTTGATTACGCCTTTCTTGTATTCGATTTTGTAATCAAACTCTTCTAGTTTTAGACGCCATCTGACTAAACGGGAACCTGGGTCTTTACAATTGAAAAGCCATTTTAATGGCCTATGATCAGTGACAATAGTGAATTTATGACCATATAGATAGGGATGGAAGGTTTTTGTTCCGAATACGATGGCTAAGCATTCTTTTTCGGTTGTGGAATAGTTAGTTTCGGCTTTATTTAGTGTTCTCGAAGCATAAGCTATAGGGCGGTCTTTACCTATATCCCCTTGAGATAGGATAGCGAAGATAGCATAGTTAGACGCGTCGCAGGTTAGGACAAAAGGTTCAGTGAAATCAGGGTAAATAAGGATAGGAGCAGAAACGAGTTTTTCTTTTAATTCGTCAAACGCTTGTTGTTGCTCGTTTGACCAGGAGAAAGTGATGTCCTTGTTTAGTAAAGCAGTTAGGGGTTTGGCGATTTTGGAGAATTCAGGGATAAAACGACGATAGTAAGAGACTAGACCTAGGAAGGATTTGGTATCTTTTGGACATTTAGGAATAGGAAACTGTGTTACAGCCTTGATTTTGTCTGGATTTGGGCTTATGCCTTTATCACTAACAATGTGACCAAGATAGCCGACTTCTTTTGAACTCTTTTTTTTAAATTCGCATTTGTCGGGCTGGAGTTTGAGGTTATGTTTACGTAATCTTTCGAAGATTTTAGAGAGCTTTTCGCAGTGCTTAGGGAGGTCGTGTGAATAGATAACAATATCGTCGAGGTAAATGTAGCAGTGAATGCCTTGAAGGCCAGCTAGGGTTCATGAGACCTTGGAAAGTTGCGGGAGCATTTTTAAGTCCGAACGGCATGCGTTTAAACTCGAAATGTCCTTGCGAAAAGGTGAATGCAGTTTTAGGAGCGTCCTTTTTTTGATATGGAAATTTGGTGAAAACCAGAACAGAGATCGAGAGTGGAAAAGTATTTGCTTTGACCTAATTGGTCTCGGATTTCGTGAATTTGTGGAATTGGGTAACTTTCCCCGATGGTAATAATATTTATCTCATGCTCTAGTAAGTCGGTGGTAGTAAGTTTGTCGTTAGGTAATTGGAATATGTCTGAATATTGGCAACATATGTCGAGGAGTCGAGATTTTTCTTCGTCGTTTAAATGTTCTGTCCTAAGCATGTTTAGGACTTGGTTTCTGCGGGATGTAGAAGATTTAGTATTATAGGGTTCGGAGTTATAGATAAAGGAGGAATTAGCATTGAAGGGTTGGAGATTTATTTTAATATCGGAATTGATTTCGACTGTGTCTTCAGATGTATTTAATACAGATACGTTTACTCTGTTGTTGTCTTTTACAGTGACAAGGGAATTAGCAATTAGGAGAGAGTCGGAGATATGTTGATCTAGAATGAGTCCTACACGATATTCGGGATTAGTAACTGCATATTCAATTATTGTTTCTGTGCGAGGCGGAATTTTGTAGGTTAGCTCGTAATATTTTAGTCTAACCACAAAATGTCTGATTTGTAATGTGCCGGAATTGTAATCAATAATGCCATCTAAGTCATTGAGAAGATCGGTGCCGATGATGCCATCGTAATTCAAATCTATTTTTTCAATTACGTGGAATTTATAAGTAACATCGGAATGAGCGTCCGTGAATAATTTTAATTGGAAGTGGCCTATAGTAGACACGGTTTCGTCACTGGTATTAATACCTTTTAATTGAATTGTTTCGTTTTTCAGGGCTGGCATCACGTTAATTGAAGATCATTTTACAAGACTAACACAGGAACCGGTGTCAACTAGGAACGAGAGGTCACGATTATTAACTTGGGTTCTGATATTGACGTGAGGTAGGTATCGTTTATTAGAGCTGATTTCGTATATAGTAGAGGTTGGAATGAAATTGACTGAATTAGGAGATACAGAGGATGTAGTAGACGCAGTGAATTTAGAGGAGTTGGTAGTCGCAACGGATTTGGTAGATCTATTGGTAATTGGAGGTTTAGCAGGTATAAAGCAAGATTCAGTGGACTTGGTAAGTGAATGGTAAGGTTTTGAGGATACAGCGGATGCAGTGGGAGCAGTAGATCTGGTATGTATATAACTAGACGTAGAGGATGCAGCGGAGACAGAGGATACTGCGGATGTAGGAGGTCTAGGAGATTTGGTAGGATGATCTCGGGATGCAGTGGATACAGAGGATGCAGTGGATGTACGGGGCACGGCGGATGCAGAGGATTTGATAAGTATTTTATGAGATGCAGAGGATACAGTGGATATAGAAGGTTTAGAGGATCTAGTAAGACTATCTCGGGACGCAGTGGATACAGAGGATGCAGTGGTGGAGTCTCGCGGTCGAGCTCCTGATACGGCGGATGCGTAGGATTTAGTAGGAACAGCGGATACAGAGGATACAGAGATAGAGCTTTCCTTATGGAGCTGGTTACCCTGCGGTGTAGCTCTGGATACAGAGGATTTAGTAGATACAGTGACTGAGCTTCCCTTTTGGGGCTGGTTACCCTGCGGTGTAGCTTTGGATACAGAGGATTTAGTAGATACAGTGACTGAGCTTCCCTTTTGAGGCTGGTAACCCTGCGGTGTAGCTCTTGATACAGTGGATTTAGAAATGATTGAGCTTCCCTTTTGGGGCTGGTTACCCTGTGGTGTAGCTCTTGATACAGTGGATTTAGAAATGATTGAGTTTCCCTTTTGGGGCTGGTTACCCTGTGGTGTAGCTTTTGATACAGTGGATTTAGAAAGGGTGTCATTATGAAAGGATTGAGACGGTTTTGAATGGTTTTGGGGTCTCACGAGACACCGTCGTGAGCCCTCTATTCGTTTAAAGGAAGGTCTTCCTCGTAGGTAGAGTCGTCTTGGGTGTAGTGGACCCGATTTTAGAAGTTTGGACGTTGGGGAGGACGAGTCGTGTTAGGGTTAGAGCGTTGGGGGTAGGTGTTGTTATTCCTAGTCCTATTGTTGTTATATTCGCGTTTCCGACTGACATCTGTGGTATGCCCTACGTTCTTGCAATACCGACACATAGGTGGTGTAGAGTTGGACGACCGACCAACGTTGTGGGCCATTGGTTTAGGACGATCTTGGGAATTAGAAAGTTTTTGTGAGTATCGATTTTGATAAGTGTTACGTTTTGATAGTACCATTTGTATTTTTTCCTCGGATATAGCATAGTTAATAGCTTCGTTGAGCGTAGAAGGACTTTTCATGCGAACTAGATTGCCGATTTTGGGTATAAGACCCATTAGGAAAGAGTGTAAGGCTAGATCTTCCATAGCGGAAGTCTTCCCTGACAGCTCTGCTTTTTTCTTATTTGAAAGAGTGATTTCTGTAAGAATTTGAGCGAGACACGTTTCAATTTTGATTGAGTATTGGCTGACCGATTCTCCCGGCGATTGGTGAGTTTCTTGTAATTCACTGAGTAAGTGAGCGTTATGCTTACGCTCGCCGAATTGCGATTATAAGAAAGAGCTAAGTGACTCCCAACTGTCGAAGTCTTTTATAGAAGCAGCGGATTCAGCCTTGCCTTCAAGCCGGCAAAGAATGAAATTTAAAAGGGTTGGTTTTTGAGTTTTTGAAGCTAATCGATATGCGTTTTCGCAGTTATTTATAAAAGAATTTTGTTTATCGCGAGACCCATCGTAGGGTTAAATGAATTTGAATAGTGTATTGATATCGATACGGTCAAGGAGAACGGTTTCTTTCTTCTTTGTCGTCATTGTTCACAGCTAAAAATAGTACAAAGAAACACAGAAATACACAAAAGCAAGGGAAAGATATAGAACTTATAGTAAGAATTCGAACAAAGGGTTTCTTAGATAGTACAAAGCTTGACTAAGATTTGGTATAGTGTTACAATGTAAGTAACAATGGAGTTTGTTGTAGCTCGATGCGGCGACGGTCGGGCGGCCGGAACTGATAACGCTACATCATTACTGAGAATATGGGATTGTAACGCACTGTGTGGACTTTGTTCACTTTATGAATTTGGGCACTTTCGATTTTGAAATGGAATAATATAGCACTGCACTGGATAAAAATGTTTGCACTTACAGGACGCTGGCGACGATGATGAGGAGAATGAACATGGTCACCTCGTGTAGAGTTGGTATGTCCCTTCCTAGGAACCTGGAGCACGGCGGCCGGTCTGCGGGCCACTCGGGGACTGGAACTCGGGAACTCGGGTGTTGTTCACCGCGTAGTATGCGGCGGATGGACGGTTCGAGAGATAGCGCGATACTCGAACTACGGCGAATGCGATGCAGAGACGAATGCGAGACGGCGGAGTATTACCGGAGCGAGATACGGAGACGGACCGGGGATGTCTGAGGAATCCCTTTACGCTGCCACCAAATGTTACGAGGGACCGGAAAAGTGTCTTTAAAAAAAAAAGATATTTGAACTGGCTGAAATTATTTATTGGAACACGGTACTCACGTAATATTAGAACTTGTATAAACTGATTTAGAAATGGAACAAAGATTTAGGACTTGAGACTGGCACACTAAGGATATGGTAGAACTGTTCGCGTTAGATGATGGATGCAGACTGAGGATGAAAGGGACTGAATGAATAAGGAAGCCAGAATAACGTGGGTGTCACCGTGAGCTCATCTAGTATTTGATAAATTGACACGCGGAATACACAGCCTCAAAACAACAATTTGTGTATAAGACAAATTGTTGTCTCGTGTTGGGTTTGAACTCAGGGTAGTGTGACCGTTCAAGACTGTACCAAACCACTACACCATTACAGTTACTCGGCTCGTGTATAAGATTGAATAATAATATTTTTGTAGACTCTCTCAATAGCTCCAATAATATTTCGTTTTAAAAATATAACGAAAAAGTATCTATATCATCACGCCTGTCTCCCATTGGGGTAGGCAGAGATGAAAAAGTATTTTCTAAAAATATAAAAACGCAGATCTTAAGATTTGAAGTCAGAGCTCTACACATAATAGACTTAACTAATCTAAACTTGCCGGCGGGTTATTCCTTTGTTCTTGAGTTTAAGTGGCTGGTAGATAGTGTTAATTTCTATAAACTATTACAAAGTTTGAATTTGCCAAATAAAGCTTTCTATTTTCTTTTGTCTTTGAATGAAACCCGTGTATTTAAATGAGTTGGATACGCAAATATACTTAAACAATTGAGGATTAAGAAACATGTAAAAAGTCAGTCAGTAAAGACAAAAAATGATCATCAGTCATCTGATCCTGATAGGCAGAGCCTGTACATACTACGCTATATATGGTTGCTCGGCTGGCGTAGTAGTTTAAGCGGCCTCTTCACCGCTAGACACTGGACTGTTTCTTGTGGGTTCTATCCCTATACGAGACAACTTTGTGTAATCCACAAATTGTTGTTTGCAAGTGCAGGCGTACTTTGTGTCCATTGGTTGTATGTTTGAAAAGTTCCCCGCGGCACAGGGCTTTTAAAATAGTATTAAAATAAATATTTCGTAAAGTAACTCCTTAGCTATTAAAACTTTGGTTGACAGTCTTTTGCTTATCTTAATATATAAAATCTTTGCATTACTGACTGACTGAGAGACACGCTACAGCCGAAACTATAAGGCGCAGGAAGCTGAAATTTGGCATGTATGTTCCTTGGGGATCGTAGGGGTGCACTAAGAAGGGATTTCCACGGGATCGGAAAAAACGGGTAAATTAAAAAAAAATGCAGGCGTACCTGCTGGCATCCTCTAGTTTTTTATATAGCTTGCGAGGTAATACTTATACCGCATTCAGAATTTCAGACTATATCCTAAAATTTATCACCTACAATATCTTTTGGCATGCAACGTGTCTTTGTCAGCAATTTGCGAATTCTTTCCAAGTTTAGGAATAGTACAGGATTTAAGCGTTCCCGAACGATTTCAAAGAGCTTTTTTATTTAACTTGTATGTATGTTGTTAGAATTGCAAAATATTCTTTGGTATTAATATTTTTTGGAAACCCATATAATGGGTTGTAACGGATTCCTATAGACCCCAGGCTGATTAAAATTTTAGTTTTCTTACTAACTGGGTTTAAAATATCAAATTCAGCCTGCCAAGCAATTTGTGGCCAGTTTCCCGCACCCCTCCCCGCGCAGGACCATGGAATTCGTCCTTACTTTATATTCCTATGCTGACAGCATTTACCAAACGTAAACGCTTATAATTGAATAAAAGATGGACATCAAAACACTAAAGATAGCGATACATTAGTATTGGTTTGTCATCACAAAATCACTCTCCATATATTCATGCTTCGCATATTGGTACTTGAGTACGAGGCAGCGTATCTCAGAGACGGCAGCTCCAGGGAGACGAAGAACATGATCCAGGTATATTAGTCATATAGTATTATCGGCGCCGAGTATTTCAGCGATATCCAGTGTATAGTATTAAGCGTACAGTAACAGTCTCAGAACTGATGTCACAAAACGCCTCCTTGCCGCAAGTCACAACATTGAAGCCCATACAAACATAGTCAATTAAAACGTATTAAGCCATCGCGCATAGTTTGCAGGGAAGCTCTCGTTACAATCGCCACTAGATTAGCCGCCAGGACTCACGTCTACCGCGTGACAAACAGGTGGCTCTTCTTTCGCTCTTTAAAACCTTATCAGCTGCTATGTACTGGCCTGTACGCAGGTTTAGACAGCGATTGTGAAAGTCCTTAATTCTACCACCTGATTGCGAATACGGAGACTCCCATCATATATCGCTCGTCTTCACATCCATCATCAACAAGGTACGAACCACTACTAATGGTACACGCGGTTATTAATAATATAACTATGTACAATATCTCATAGAGAACTTAATATTTTAGTCAGCCTGGTATATATATATATATATATATATGGTATGATATAGACATAGATACACAACAGAGTTATTAATGTTATACAGTTCATGCAATAAATTACAGTAAAGTGAATAACAGACACTCACCGGACTTTTAGCTGCGTCGCTGCCAAACGTACCCCTTGCCCTGTGCTGATCACCTTCTCTTGAAGCCGCTCGCCTAGTTCTTCGATATCACTAAGCACTAATTATCGACCAACACCGAACCTCTTTCGCGCTAAGCCAGGTCCGATCTCTCTCGCGCCATAAGACCAACTGTCTGAAACACCACGCTAGAGCGTTCCCGTGAACTGCCCTCTTCCGCGTCCTAAAACTGACTGTCCGAGATCCGCCCGGTTCCGCGTCCCCACATTGACTGTCCCGTCAAACACCACCACTACCACGTCACGCTGTCCTGGGATCCGACTAGCTCCGCCTCCTAAGACCGACTGTCTAGTCAAACACCCCCAAGGCAACGCCTCTGACCTCTTACTACCTGATAGGGTCCGTTTCTTATGGTTCGTCCCTTTTTTATAATCCTCAACTATACCGCATGTGAACACAACAGTGTAAATGTTTTCTCATATTTCATAGCTATTTCTTTACTCATATTTCTGTCACATAACTCTTATAAATTCGTCAACCTCTTAGAATTTATGAGTTTACTAATTGCAGAACGTTGGCGCCATCGTAGCGATAAGACAAACACATGTGGAAACAAGTATGCGACCTAAGGACTATATATTATTAATTAATTTGGTGTAGCCAGCAACACCATTGCATTCCCCCCTCTGAAAATCAGACGCGTAGACTAAGTCATAGCGTATGAGCTTTCACTACAGATACAATAGCATATGTATTAGAGTACGCCAGTTAAAACTGCATCTTGTCTTCCACCATTAACTGTCGGCAAGTATCATACAACTTCCAATAAATAACCACTGCTTCAATACCACTTATCCTAACTTATAGTTGTTTGATAATAATAACCCTACTATACATTTGCTAAGGCCGTACCGTACGATACACTAACTAACTATACTCCGCTCTTCCCTATACTATGACAACATTGACATTTATAGGAATCTAATTGCAATTGTTGCCTCAACCTCGTTTACCATCTAAAGTTTGTGAAAAATAATTGAAAAGCTTATTCTAATCCGTCTATGTACTATTTCTCCTACCAGACCAAAATTTCATATTAGAACTAGCGCACATAACCAAGATCACCAGTTGCCCGTAACCTATGTTTTTCATTAAGCCAAATGGCGTATTAGCAATAAATTCTCAAAATAGTAGTACAATCTATAAGACATCCTATCCATGCTTAGAATGGAAGTGTACATACCAGATGTCTTCTTGATAAACGGGCAGCGTGGTATGATCGAGGTACCTGATTCGCCATTCTCACTCATCGAAATCGGGTTCAGTAGTAGGTGTATATAGCGTCAGGTAGCAGTGGCTGAAATAGTTCGCACAGTTTTATATAATGAGCTAAATAGTCGTAAACAATAGTATAGTGCAGCAGTCGTTTTCCCCAGTTGATAGCTCGACAGTCCCAACAACTAAACAATTCTCAACTCGGTCCCACACAAGGAATTATTCCCATTTAGCTAGAAATTGTACGCGCGAGGAACGAACCACAATGTTCGGCGAGTTGGCCGCCAATTTGTTCTTCATTCGGATCATCAAGCGTATCGACATGATATCTGCTTCATTATTAAGGCTCTGATTACAGTTAACGTAAATAACAATTACGATTATTACTCTTGCAGTTGGACGCAGTTGCCAAATATATTATGCCATAAAAAAAAGTTCTATATAACGAACGACATACATAAGGCCCTATGTAACTTAAACCTTCGTTTAATATTGTATGTATATCTGAGAGTTCGGATCAGAGGGAGTCCACTTGCTTGAAGTTAGTCGATGTGCGCGTTTATAGTTAGTAAAGATAATGAAAACTTAGCTCTGTGAAAGATGATCCAATGCGGGATATGTCCTTCGACGCATACTGCAGCTGCCTTTCACGTTACCGGAACGCCGCTACTTTGTACTCACTGCTCCACGGTCGGTACCCCACGTGCGGTAGATGACGCAGGATCCTGGAATTTTAAATGAAATGGCACGAGTATCAAACTTCCAAGATTAGTCATATAACATACGACTTCTATTTGTGTGCTAAACCCGGATACAAACTAACAGATGATTGGATAATGTGATGCGGACCACCAATGAATATTTTTCAGTACGGATGCGTAGTAAGTATTTTGCATGAGTCTAGCAACAAAATATTATTTTTATTTGAACTCCAGAATCAAGTTAGCTGTTTACGAATATCACACGATAGGGCTAAACTATGTCTATGAGTCTAGTATGTATCAAGACGTTGTTAGCATACTGCTTACACACCTCTCGAATCTCATGAAAAATATGAACTCAATGTCAAGCTCTAAGCAAACCTGGGGCTCGAACCCTGGTACATTGAGCGCTCTTAAAAGGTATGTGTACATACCAGGCATAACAAATACAAACATCATTGCCACTGGCAATCACATTGTAACACAGATGAATAAGTATTTTAAACACTCAGCTAAACCCAATTCTGAGATAGCCTAAACTGTAACAGTTAGGTATAATACTGATGTTTAGAATTAACACGTGTAGAATATCTATTTCCTATGACGCACGGCGGGTAGCGAACCCATTACAAAGACGGCACAAATTACTTACAAAAGCCATTACGTTTCTCAAAACAATGCGCCACATGTGCAATCATATCTTAACAAAGTAGCCCATCCTGTCCTTTTCACGTGCGCGCTGGCGCGTCTGGACAAAGCACATCAATAATACATAAGAACAATAGTTCCTTTCTAGCCTTCTTTCTCTTAACTAATAAACATCTAAAATGTGTTTCCTTTTTTTGTTTTATCCTTTTTTTTCACACGCTGGCATTTGGAAACAAAATGTGCCAGATGTCGGCTTATTGCATTGCCTTTCTAGTTTGGGCAACAATTTTAGAAACAAAACATTTTAAAATAATGGTCACTAAACCCAGCTCCAGACGCACATTATCGGCGAAGTATTAATTCCTGCTATAATAACAACCATTAACAAAATAGTTTCGTGTTCAATAATAGTGTGCATTCTTTTTATGTTTGGGAATCGAACCCAAAATATTTAAAATCACATTGTACGACTTCTATAAAGCCGACGCCGATCATTAGGTATGTGAGTATAATATCCGCCGACTTTCACCAATCCTTAGGAATCGAACCTAGAGCGTTTATAAAGAATACCAAAATACTGCAATAGTCAAATATTACCCTTATCTACTTACTAACACGTTAGAAAACTAAGTTTACTGATATATGACCTAAGAATAATACTTTTCTCAATTACAGCTCGTGTACACTTCATCAATAGAAAACCATATGCATTATGTAAGAATCTCAACTTAACCAATATAATAAACTAATAGATGCTTGTCGAAATGTATCTAGTGTCAAAACCAATAGTGTAATATGGGGCGAAAGAAATGTGTCACAAATCGAGCAGTATAATAAATTATGTACACAAAAACTGCGCGATATTGATTTTCCCCCAGAATTTCGAAACTGTGCTGACGTTACGTGTAATAATGTAGATCATAAAATTTTAATAGATAATTTATTTAACAATATTGTAAAAATTTTGTCAAATGCCGCCTCTACCACATATAAATTTAACTTGCATAAAAATAAGAACAAGAAATGCCATGTCGCAGGATGGAATAAGTATGTAAGAGAGGCTCATAGGGAGGCCCGGCTTTGTTTTCAACAGTGGGTCGCTTATGGAAAACCTTCTAATGGCCCAATATATGATTGTATGCGTGAATCTCGGACTAAGTTTAAAAAACAACTTAAGTGGTGTCAAAATAACCAGACGCAAATAAAAATGGACATCTTAGCGACGCAACATTCATCGAAAAATTTTTGTCGTTTTTGGAAGGAGACCAAGAAATTGAATGCAAGGCCGAGCGTTCCCGTGAGTATAGAGGGAAATAGTGACTCCGTCCAGATTGCTAACATGTTTAAATCTCACTTCCTAGTACAGGGCTCGTCAGTGCCTGCGAGCACAGACACGGTACGCAGTAATAAGGAAGGCGATCCTATAGTGCTTACTTTGACGAGGGAGGTCGCGAGGGTGATGAGAGACATGAAGCGTGGTAGGTCTCCTGGGCATGACTCTCTGAGCATTGAACACTTACAATATGCTGGTGTTCACATGCCCCGGGTGCTTGCTATGTTGTTTACCTTTTGTATAGGGCATTCACACCTGCCTGAAGGCTTGATGAGAACTATAGTAGTCCCCATTATTAAAAATAAAACTAGTGACGCATCAAGTCTAAGTAATTACAGGCCCATATCTCTCGCTACTATTATAGCTAAAGTGCTGGATAGGGTGCTTGATAAACATCTAGATAGTAATTTAAAGCTCCACGATGCTCAGTTCGGTTTCCGTCCAGGGTTGTCCACTGAAACAGCGATACTGACGCTCAAGCACACTGTCCAGTATTACACCAATAGGAAGACACCAATTTATGCGTGTTTTTTAGACCTCTCGCGGGCCTTCGATTTGGTAGATTATAGCAAATTGTGGCAGAAATTGTCTAACGAAACGAATCTTCCAAGCGAATTCATATCGCTTTTCAAATTTTGGTATGGAAAACAAACCAACTATGTCAGATGGACGGATAAGCTATCAGAAGTGTATAGGTTGGGATGGGGTGTGAGGCAGGGCGGGTTGACGTCGCCAAAACTTTTCAACCTATATATGGACGGCCTGATTCGTGAGCTCAGCAGCACTGGAGTTGGTTGTTCTGTAGACGGCACTATGATCAACAATATTAGCTACGCCGATGATATGGTGCTGCTGAGCCCATCGATCAGCGCCCTCAGGCGGCTGATAACAATATGTGAGAGTTACGCGGTGGCGCATGGGCTCAGGTATAACACCAGCAAGAGTGAAGTGATGATATTTAAAGCGGGTAAGAAAAGTTATCAGCATGTACCCACGATCACTTTAAATAACCATCCTCTAAGAATAGTTGATCGAGTTAAGTACCTGGGCCACTGGGTCACCGAGTCACTCAAAGATGATGTGGACATGGAAAGAGAACGCAGGGCATTGTCAGTCAGGGCGAACATGCTGGCTCGTAGGTTCGCACGCTGCACTGAACAAGTCAAAGTAACCCTATTCAAGGCGTTTTGTCAATCGTTTTACACGTGCAGCCTATGGGTCAAGCATACGCAAATGGCTTACAATGTCTTGCGAGTCCAATATAATAATGGATTTAGGGCGCTGATGGGGCTGCCGCGCTTCTGTAGTGCGTCAGGGATGTTCGCTGAGGCTCGTGTGGACGGCTTTGCCGCTATATTAAGAAAGAGAGCAGCGTCCCTGGCGCGGCGGGTTCGTGGTAGCTTCAACAGCTACCTAAAAATTTTTGCTGGCCGAATGGAAACGGATTGTCTATTCTCCATGGCCTGGTCGCGCTTACACAATCTGTGAATAATTTGATATTAACACTTTTTATATTTTTTATATTTAGATTTATGTAACCTTCACTTCATTACTGTATGGACTTAACTGGTCTGAAATAAACAATTATTATTATATTATTATTATTATTATCCAAGGAACGCGCATGCATAAGATAGATATTATTACTAGATTTCGTAATTTAATACGTTTTTTGACACCATTTTGAAATATCGTAGCAACGGGAATCGAACCCGCTATTTCAGTAAATTTGTTGAAAACATTTCAAAATATCGTAGCAACAGGAGTCGAACCCGCTATTTCAGTAAGTTTGTTGAAAACATTTCTAAATATCGTAGCAACAGGAGTCGAACCCGCTATTTCAGTAAGTTTATTGAAAACATTTTTATAATATAGTAGCAACAGGAGTCGAACCCGCTATTTCAGTAAGTTTGTTGAAAACATTTTTATAATATAGTAGCAACAGGAGTCGAACCCGCTATTTCAGTAAGTTTGTTGAAAACATTTCAAAATATCGTAGCAACAGAAGTCGAACCCGCCATTTCAGTAAGTTTGTTGAAACATTTCAAAATATCATAGCAACAGGAGTCGAACCCGCTATTTCAGTGAGTTTGTTGAAAACATTTCAAAATATCATAGCAACAGGAGTCGAACCTGCTATTTCAGTACGTTAGTGTAATAAATTCCTGTCCCGCAACTCCAACAAAATATTATACATTATTTATCCTTAAATAATTATATACAGTTTAACTTATTATATACAGTTATCAAACACGCTATTAATAATACGGCGACTAGTTTGTTGACGTTGCACAACAATATAGTTATCGTCAGTATCGTCGTACAGACATTGCTCAGGAGTCTAACCTGATTTAACTACATCTAGAAGTTCCACGGAATATTTTGGTGTGCATTATACATTAATCTCAAGACATGTTAATGTCCTACCCCAGATATCTTATAAATATAATCTATATAACATAAAATCCTTCTCTGTCCTTATCCAAAATTAGTTCTAACCATCGCTATTCTGCATCACGAATCGGACTCAAACAGCGAACCTGATACGAAAGTGCTTGTAACCGATAATATTAACCGTAAGGCATTTTCTGTAGCCAATAATATAACCACTGTCGAGACTCGAACTCGACATACAGTATAAATGACACGCATGAGCTTTATGTAAAGCGGTGGATCTATGTAACCAATTATATGATTACTTTCGAAATGCAGTGATGTTATAAGAGGAACCAAAGTGCTATTAAAATAAATAACACGTGCGAGAGAGCCCTCCTACGATTATTAAATTTTAAGATGATTGCCGCGCTTTATGGAAAGCATTTCTATGTACCCAATGATATAACCACTGTCGAGACTCGAACTCGACATACAGTATAAATGACACGCATGAGCAGCATTTATGTAAAGCGTTTCAACATACATAGTCAGTTATATGTTTACTTTCAAGATACAGCGATATTATAAGAGCAACCACAGTGCCATAAAAATAAATAACACATGGGAAAGTGTGGCACTTAGGCGCAAAATCGCCCCCCTCGGACTATTAAATATTGTGACGTCACGTCGCGCCCCTGCGCCGCGAGCCTCGCTACGAGTGACGCACAGCAGTGGGCCGTTCCCTCGCGCCCCTCCACGCCGGCCCTATAAATACAGGGGACACACGAGGCTTCGCCCCTTTTGCTCCGGCCAGCACCACCGAGTTGAGTACAAGACCATCTGAAGACCTGTGAAGTGCCAACAACGACGCCCACACCCTGGATAATTGTTTCTTCTGTTAATCGAATTATAACGCGAGTTTAAACTTTCCTGGTGTTATTTTTATTAATTTCCCGTAAGTCAACCTAATTATCTCTCTTTAATTGCTCGGCGAGTGATCGATCCCGGCTACCCCGTGGAAATCAATCACTCGTGCGACATTGGCGCCCAACGTGGGGATAATTGCCGTGACTTAAATATTATTTCGTCCTTCTGAAATGAACATGATCGTCTATCGATTATTGAATAACAAGTTGTGCCTAATTAGATCGATATTTTTCTACGTTGTGTATTGTTATTTTCCTACGTTGTGTTTGTATTTTTCTACGTTGTGTTTGTGTAGTAACTCTTTAGTTCTTCCTCGTTGTTCTGAAGTGAATCAGAACATTTTATGACGAGAATCCTGGTCACGGCACCAAATGTAACGGATTCCTATAGACCCCAGGCTGATTAAAATTTTAGTTTTCTTACTAACTGGGTTTAAAATATCAAATTCAGCCTGTCAAGCAATTTGTGGCCAGTTTCCTGCGCCCCTCCCCGCGCAGGACCATGGAATTCGTCCTTACTTTATATTCCTCTGCTAACAGCATTTACCAAACGTAAACGCTTATAATTGAATAAAAGATGGACATCAAAATACTAAAGATAGCGATACATTAGTATTGGTTTGTCATCACAAAATCACTCTCCATATATTCATGCTTCGCATATTGGTACTTGAGTACAAGGCAGCGTATCTCAGAGACGGCAGCTCCAGGAAGACGAAGAACATGATCCAGGTATATTAGTCATATAGTATTATCGGCGCCGAGTATTTCAGCGATATCCAGTGTATAGTATTAAGCGTACAGTAACAGTCTCAGAACTGATGTCACAAAACGCCTCCTTGCCGCAAGTCACAACATTGAAGCCCATACAAACATAGTCAATTAAAATGTATTAAGCCATCGCGCATAGTTTGCAGGGAAGCTCTCGTTACAATCGCTACTAGATCAGCCGCCAGGACTTACGTCTACCGCGTGACCAACAGGTGGCTCTTCTTTCGCTCTTTAAAACCTTATCAGCTGCTATGTACTGGCCTGTACGCAGGTTTAGACAGCGATTGTGAAAGTCCTGCATTCTACCACCTGATTGCGAATACGGAGACTCTCATCATATATCGCTCGTCTTCACATCCATCATCAACAAGGTACGAACCACTACTAATGGTACACGCGGTTATTAATAATATAACTATGTACAATATCTCATAGAGAACTTAATATTTTAGTCAGCCTGGTATATATATATATATATATATATATATATATATATATATATATATATATATATATATATATATATATATATATATGGTGTGATATAGACATAGATACACAACAGAGTTATTAATGTTATACAGTTCATGCAATAAATTACAGTAAAGTGAATAACAGACACTCACCGGACTTTTAGCTGCGTCGCTGCCAAACTTACCCCTTGCCCTGTGCTGATCACCTTCTCTTGAAGCCGCTCGCCTAGTTCTTCGATATCACTAAGCACTAATTATCGACCAACACCGAACCTCTTTCGCGCTAGGCCAGGTCCGATCTCTCTCGCGCCATAAGACCAACTGTCTAAAACACCACGCTAGAGCGTTCCCGTGAACTGCCCTCTTCCGCGTCCTAAAACTGACTGTCCGAGATCCGCCCGGTTCCGCGTCCCCACATTGACTGTCCCGTCAAACACCACCGTCGTCAAACGTCACGCTGTCCTGGGATCTGACTAGCTCCGCCTCCTAAGACCGACTGTCTAGTCAAACACCCCCAAGGCAACGCCTCTGACCTTTTACTACCTGATAGGGTCCGTTTCTTATGGTTCGTCCCTTTTTTATAATCCTCAAGTATACCGCATGTGAATACTACAGTGTTAATGTTTTCTCATATTTCATAGCTATTTCTTTACTCATATGCCTGTCACATAACTCTTATAAATTCGTCAACCTCTTAGAATTTATGAGTTTACTAATTGCAGAACGTTGGCGCCATCGTAGCGATAAGACAAACACATGTGGAAACAAGTATGCGACCTAAGGACTATATATTATTAATTAATTTGGTGTAGCCAGCAACACCATTACAGGGCTCATCCTCCACATTTTGAGGCAGATAGTGGTGGTATATGTGACTCTACCCTACAGGCGTTCCAGACCTCCCACCTACCACTTAGGTTTCAACGTGACTCTTATACATGTCTTATTGACGATTAATTACTTAATGATACTAGATTTACATTTCGAGCCACGTTTGCGGATCAAGGGTGTAATAATAATAATAATAATGATAAGTTGATTCAACTCTATGCACTTGCCTGAAGACGTGTATGGGGCAATGGAGTACGGTTCTTCGCTATCCAGGGTGTCGACGGACTCTCGGATGCGGCGATCCTATTAAGATCCAACGAGGGATCTTCCAAGGTGACAGTTTGAGTCCCTTGTGGTTTTGTCTAGCACTGAATCCTCTTAGCACTTTGCTCGAGAATTCAGGGCTAGGCTATCGGTTGCACAGCAGAGGTCAAGTAATATCTCACCTTCTTTTCATGGATGACTTAAAACTATTTGCCTCCACTGACCTCCAGTTGACAGAGTTAATAAAGGTAACTGAAAACTTTAGTAAGTCTATCAAGATGGAGTTCGGTGTAGATAAATGTGCGGTCTTGCATGTAAAGAAGGGCAGGGTTGTGGAATCTGATGGTATAGAACTTTCAGATTTCACACAACTTAGATCTCTCTCTGCAACCGAAACCTACAAATATCTAGGTATGTCGCAGGCACTAGGTATTGCTGAGACTGGCATGAAACAGGCGTTGCAGGAGCGCTTCTTTGGCCGTTTGAGAAAAATCTTAAATAGTTTTTTATCAGGCGGCAACAGGGTGCGCGCCTGTAACGGTTGGGCCATGCCAGTCTTAATGTACTCCTTCGGCATACTTAGGTGGACTCAAACAGAACTTGATGCCTTGGATAGAAAAGTCCGTTGTCTACTGACTACATACCGGATGCATCACCCGCGGTCGTCAGTAATGAGATTGTACATCCCGCGGAAGTGCGGGGGTCGCGGCTTCTTAAGTGCCAAGACCCTCCATAACCGCGAGGTGTGCAATCTCGGGGAATATTTTCTCAGCACTGACGCGGGTGTCCACCGTGATGTGGTCACTGTGGACAACGGGCTTACCCCGCTGGGTCTGGCTAAGGAGAACTGGCGCAAACCTGCCGTACTTGGTGTTGAGGAGCGCAAGGTGGTATGGAAAGGTAAAGAGCTGCATGGACGTTTTTATCGGGCCCTGCATGGACCCGATGTAGACTTACCAGCTTCTGTGTCCTGGCTACGTTTTGGCGATCTTTTCGCCGAAACAGAAGGTTTTGTCTTTGCGATTATGGACGAGGTTGTCATGACGAATAACTACCGTAAGTATATCCTGAGGGATGGGACGGTTGACATATGTCGGGCATGTCACCAGCCTGGTGAATCTCTCAGACATATAGTATCTGGTTGTTCTCGGCTTGCCAACGGTGAGTATTTGCATAGACACAACCAAGTGGCCAGGATTGTCCACCGGCAACTTGCCTTAAAGTACCAACTTGTCGACTCTGAAATACCGTACTACAGGTATGTGCCCGACCCAGTTCTAGAAAATGGTCGTGCCACCATGTATTGGGATCGATCTATCATTACTGATAGAACTATTGTGGCTAACAAGCCAGACATAGTAGTGATAGATCGATCTAAGCGCCTTGCAATGATCATCGATGTCACCATTCCCCATGACGAGAATCTCGTGAAAGCCGAGAAAGATAAACAAATAAAATATTTGGATCCGGCTCACGAGATTGTCGACATGTGGGATATGGACTCGGCGATCATTGTACCGATAGTCGTGTCAGCTAATGGTCTCATTGCCAAGAGCCTCGATTTGACAGCGGATGTCAAAACTTGAACAGCTGTTTGTGTTTATATTGTTTCAAAAAAATAAAACTTCTTGTTATGTGAATAAACTTTATTATCTACAGTTTAATAACAGTGGCATAATTAACATATATCGTTATCCTATATTAAAAGTGCATTTTCAAGTGTTAAAATTACAATAAAAAAAAACTAACTTCTAACAGTGTGCAAAACTTTAAAAAAAGCTACCCTACAAGTGGAGTAAGATTGGCTTAATTGCTAAAACACTCAATTAATTAAATCTATAGTGCCGTAATCGTGTGCGCGTATTGCTCTATAAATTAATATTCAGTTTTGCGAAGACATTACAATATTATTTTCATCACAAAAGGGCATAATTCAGCAAACTTAGTACAACGCCATCTATCGCAACTGTATCAAACCACCTGATCGATTGTTTACTTGTTGAAAAGCCCGGAAAATCTTAATTTAGTTGAAATGCCTCCAGCTAAGTGTGGTGCATGCGCTAAATTCTTGTCATCCTTGGAAGCTATAAAATGCTCTAAGTGTAATGCCCTGTTTCACCGCACTTGTGTATCCGCTCCGCCTAAATGTCAAAAGACACCTGCCTGGCAATGCCCAGATTGTAGCAAGATTATGCACAAAGACACTTCGGGAGAAAGATCAAGGCCAGACGATGATGGTGGCTCTGATGAGTTTGTAGATTCCAGTCCATTGGGAGCAGCTGCGGTTGTCGGTACGCCATCTACAGTGACAGATATCAACATGGAGCTGCGGATGTTCAGGGAGGAGCTGCGGGCTGAGTTTGGATCATTGCGCAGGGAGTTCCAACTGTTACGTACAGATATTATGCAGTTGAAGGACTCAGTGAACGCTTGTAATACCCGCATAGACAGTCTTGAAGGACGACTGCACGTCCTCGAAAGCTGTCCCGAGCAGAGAGGTAATACAAGTGTGGAAGTGGACGAGATGGTGGCCCAGTTGCGTCAGGAGCTCAACGATCGCAACCAGGAGCTACTAAGTAATGTAGTCGAAATCTCTAACATACCTGAACCTGTCTCTGAGAATGTGTCTCACACAGTGAAAGTGATAGCTTCTAAACTCGGTATGAAGCTTGAGGATCAGGACATCGTGAGCACCGAACGCGTCGGCAGAAAGCATGTCAAAGCTGTCAGCTCGACTGGGGCCGAAGTGATACGTCCGCGCCGTATAGTTGTACGGCTAGCGCGGCGAGATGTGCGTGACGAACTGTTGCGTAGTGCGCGAGTGCGTAGAGGCGCCACTACTGCTGATTTGGACTTGCCCGGCACGCCTCAGCGCTTCTACATAAATGAATGTCTTACGAAACAAAATCAGCTGTTGTTTCGACTGGCGCGGGAGACCGGACAGCGCCGCGGTTGGCAATACATCTGGACGAGGCGAGGTCGCATTCTTGTCAGGCAGAAGGAAGGTGGCTCAGCCAGTGTCATCCGTACAGAGCAAGACATTTTGCGAGTATTTGGACCTGAAACTCAAAGCGAGAAATAGATTTGATGCCTATCTCTGTAAAGTAATACTGCCATCAAATTCTGACTACTTGATGGTTACGTTGGGTCCTTTCTTTTTAAATTCATTTTTATTTTTACTTTTAAGGTTAAAACAGGTACTTATTCATATTTGGTTATATGTACATAGGTTAGGAACAAATTATTTGTATGCATATAAAGAAACAAACAACTGTCATTGTAAAATTATTGTGAAATTTGCATTAATATACTTATACTTTTATAAACATGAAAAAAAAATACACATATTATATTCAAATAACAGACCCTTTAAGTCTGGTACTACTTATGAATCACAGTTGTATGTTAGTTGGTTTTGGTTTAATATTAATGATTGTGTATTGTATCCACTGCAACTTCTATTTATCTAACTATACCATAAATGAACAATAGCAAACAATTGAAGTTTGGTTTTTTGAATGCCGGGTCTCTTTCAACAAAACATGATGAATTTCTTTTAGCTATGAGCCGCCATTCAGTAGATATAATGGCCGTTAACGAAACATGGTTAAGAGAGGGAGAAGAAGGTCGTGCCCCAGTGGTGCCAGGATATAGATTACGACATATACCACGCCCCCTGACAATTCGTGGTGGACGTGGCGGGGGTGTGGCATTTTATATCAAAACTGGCATAAGTGCACATACACAGCTTCATCCTCATCATCCTAATGTGGAGCAAATGTGGATTAGTACTAATATTAAAACAAAAAAAATATTAATAGGAACTGCTTACAAACCACCCTGGCTTGAGTTAGATACTTTCTTAGATGCAATCACTGAAAGTTTCTGTGCACTAGCGCCTTATGACAATATCATCCTGTTAGGAGACTTTAATGTAAACATGCTGGACGAGTCTAGCAGCAATAGAAATAAACTTAATCAATTCCTTATCTGTAGCAACTTGACCCAAATAGTGCCGGCTGCTACGCATTTTGTTGGTAATAGTGCCTCGCTTATCGATGTCATCTGTACTGACGCGCGGTATCGATCTGTCCTTGTAGATTGTATAGGCGAACTTAGCCACCACTCTTTCATTACCTGCGAACTTTTATTTAAAAAGGAGAAACCAAGGTGTAATATAATGACCTATCGTCCGTTTACAGATATTGTTTTAGATCTTTTTGAGCGTGACCTTGAGCTGATTCCATGGCATACAATATGCAATATGCAAAATGTTAATGACATGGTCTGTCTGTTTAACACTTTTGTGACACAGATTTTTGATGCCCATGCCCCAGTAAAAACAAAAGTTGTAAAAGATGCCCCGACGCCTTGGATAACAGATACAATCAAAACCATGTTTAGACTAAGGGATACAGCTCGTGAACGGTTTCGTCGGACTGGACTGGAAGCTCATAAAGAATACTATAAAAGTTTAAAACAGCAAGCTACTATCGCCCTTGCCAGTGAAAAAAGTGCATTTTATGCCAAACACATTAACAATCATATTAAAAACTCAAAGGTCCTTTGGAAAAACCTGAAAAGGCATGCTCTCCCAACCCACAAAAATAGTGAGCTTCCAGAGCAATTTGACGACCCTGACGCTATTAATTTGGCATTTTTGGATGTGCCTGGAAATTCTAAGGTCTGTGCGTCGGAACTCAAGAATTTTGCAGAAAATCGCTATGGTACGGCTAGATTCACCCTTAAGACTGTAAGCCAAGAAACTGTAGCTAATGTTCTGCAGTCCATCAAGACAAGTGCGCAGGGGGTAGATGGTATATCAATTCACATGATACGTCTGACACTTCCGCAGTCTCTGGGGGCCATTACATCAATTGTTAATCAGTCAATAATAACAAATTGCTTTCCAGACCTGTGGAAGTGGGCCATTGTGCGACCTATACCGAAGAAAAATGATCCCCAAACATATAAAGATCTCAGACCCATAAGCATCTTGCCTTGCTTGTCAAAGACACTGGAAAGGGTGGTACAACAGCAAGTTTCAGAATTTCTGGAGAAACATACCATACTTCCGGACTTACAATCAGGATTTAGGCGGGGTAGAAGTACAGCTACGGCATTGGCAGATGTTGTGGGTAACATCATCGAGGGAAGGGACCGTGGGGAAGGATCGATTTTGGCTCTCCTGGACTTTTCCAGGGCGTTTCATGCCATCAGTACCAGCCTGCTGCTTGCCAAGTTGCACTATTATGGCTTTGAACATGACACAGTGAAGTGGTTCGAAAGCTATTTGACAGGCCGTTTTCAGCAGGTGGAAATTAGCAATAATTCCGGATCAAAATCCACTTCACCTCCACGACCTGTCCTCAGAGGAGTTCCCCAAGGATCATTAATCGGCCCACTTCTCTTTATACTCTATAGTGCTGATATTACAAGATGCTTTGAACACTGCAATTACCACATGTATGCAGATGATACACAAGTCTATTTGTCCTTCCCAGCCAAAGATACTCGATTAGGAGTTGAAAAAATCAATGCTGATCTTTCAGCAGTTGCATCATGGGCAGAAAAGAACTGCTTGGTGTTAAACTCAAATAAATCTCAGTTCATAGTGATGGGTAGTAAAAGACAGACAAAGGATATTATAAGTGCAAACCCAATAGTAAAAATAAGAGGCGAGATAATCGAAAGAGTGGAGGTTGCGCGTAATCTAGGACTTATCATTGACCCAGAATTAAGGTTTGAATACTATATCACTAGTGTTGTAAAAAATTGTTTTTACAGACTCAAAATACTATATAGAATACGACAGTTTCTCAATGTCAGTACCAGAAAACTATTGGTGGATAGTTTAGTTTTATCGCGCTTAAATTATGTTGACACTGTTTATGGTCCATGCTTACTGTCTCGGACTGATCGATTGATACAGCGAGTACAAAATGCATGTGCTCGCTTTTGCTTTAATATACCTTGGCGGAAGCATGTAACTTCCTACATAAATGAAAATGATTTACTGAAGATGACAGCGAGAAGGGAGTTACACCTGGCTAATTTATTGTTTGGTATCATTAATTCAAACAAACCTGCATATCTTTATAAGAAGTTGCAATGGAGGCATGAAAACAGTCATTACTCCACACGGCCCATTACAAATCCATTAGCTATTCCACGGTACAGAACTTCAGCCTTCAGGGGATGTTTCAAGTATGCAGCTACTCACTGCTGGAACAATATACCGCCACCACTCAGATCCTTAAAAACTATATTTAATTTTAAATATCACTTCAGGAAATACCTACTAAATAAACAAAAAGTCAGTTAACTTGTATTTACCTTATAAAGACTCCCAGGCCTGTTGGTCTACTCTAGTGGTTTGCAACATTGGCTACTAAGTCAGAGGTCCTGGTGAGATAAGCACATTCATTCCATCTGAGCCTGAGTGAAATTCTTCTTCATCTGAAATAGATGTTAAGTATTACCTACATTACTAAATATTTATTTAAATAGGTAGTATCTCACATGCTTGGCTGACATGGTTCAGGCGTTGCATAGTTTGGTGAACCGTGTAAGTATATAGAACTTGCAGATGTCCCAAATATAAAATTATGTATTAATCAGTTCAAGGTATAAACCAGTATTACAGAGCTGTTTTAGAAATTCTAACAGTCATGCTTTATAAACCTGCCATTAGCCACTTTTCAGTTTTGACTCATTTTTGTTTCCTATACTGAAGTGCCACATGGTGTAAGTTTTATGTACCTGCTTGTGGTAATATGATGTATAATCATTGATAAGCATACTTACTGAACCTGTGTCATTTTTCCATTGTAGGTACTTAATGTATGTGTGATTAGCTGTGCTCTAGATACATTAATGATTATTCAGAAGCACACATGCAGCATTCCAGTTGGATGTTGTTGCTTATTGGTAATGTTGCAAATTACTACGGCAATTGACGTATAAGCTTTGTATTTAGATCTGAAAAAAGGTATGAAATAGGTACTTTAAATCACTGTCTAGCAGTCACTCAGTAATTATATTAATTGTGTTTCACGTAATTGAGCAAAATCAAAGTAACAATACTAGAATGTTATAAAGAATTAAGTACCTTAGTACCTACTTACCCAACTTAATATCAGGTTGAACATTCTGTTGTGCCTATGTATACACACTTTTAGATTTTATTTATTTTGTGTACTTTTTTACTTAGATGTAGTCGATGTTGTCCGGTACTGGTGATGATAATATTGTGTCATGATTATAACATAAGTAATGTGCGAATTGAAATGTTACAATTTTATTATTAAATAACCATAACCTTTGTTTGTTTGACGCGCGGAAGGTAGTTTAGATAGAACTAGAACCGCTGTTGGCGTCTATATACATCTCGCTCTCTAAGGCATTGTCTCTTTTCAACATTGTTATTGTTTGTCACAGTTCAGGATGCAATGATTATGTAACCTAGTCGTTTGTTTTGATATCGATTACGTAACGTGATCGTGTATCTGTCATCTGTCATTTCATAAATGTCAATTGTGTCAATGTCAGAAATGAGCCCAAAAGTGCATTTATTAATTGTACTTATGATATAAAAAAAAAATATTGTCTTTGGATTTTCGTTTTTTTTTTTTTTTTGTTTCTTTATCATGTGTAAATGTTATATTCTAACCAATTATAATATATATAGTAAGTAAGTATTGCTCTCTGGTTTTGACGTCCGCGTCTAATAAGGAGCCAGTTGAAAACCAGCGCCGGGCACATACAAATGTCCGGCATTATGCTGAACTGGCCTCCTATTTTTGTACAGACGACGGGCGTGCAAGTTTTTGTTCCTAGTATGTTATTTTCCTCATTGTTTATATAATTATGTCCATCGTCTGTTATAAAAATAAACGTATTTTTATTTATTTATTTATTTATCACCACCTCGAGAGGCTCGCGTTAGAGGGCTGGATTAAGTCCTCTATACAGAAGGCAGTATTGCTGGCCACGGCTCGTATCGTCAGGAGGTTCCTCTCTCTGGAGCCCTAACCACCGGTAGCTTGGTCCCTGCACCCGATACCGGTGAGCCCCGTAATTTTATTTTATATTTTTATATTTGTTTTTTCTAAATAACATAGAAATGTAAAATATCATTATGAGAAAAGGTTAAAATAAAGAGAAAAATGATAAAGAATGGTCAATAAATCTCATATCCTCTCTTTCAAATCAGCTTTATAATTGTGTGTAATGAACCAAAGGTTTTAGTTACCATGTCTCAATTTATGAACTTAAGTTCGTTATAGAATAATTTATAGAGTTAAAAAATAATTGTGAGTCATTGACATATATATTACTGCGTATTTAAATCAATGTTGTGAGTACAATCTAATTCAGTTTAAAAGCGTTTTAGATAAGCTACGTTTATATCTCAGCTGACATGTTTTTTTAATGCTAATCAGGTTCGTAATTTATTTTACAAGACTCATTTTTATTATACATACATACATAGACTCACGCCTGTTTTCCGGAGGGATAGGCAGAGACTACGGAACGCCATTTGCAACGATCCTGGCATACCTCTCTTGCTTCATTCACTTCCATCAGGTTTCTCATGCATGCTGTTCTGTTTAGGATACTTCTGACCTGTCCTTTTTTTAGGATGTCTCCAATCTGGTCAGAGAACGTCCACCTAGGTCTTCCCCTTCGCATTCACATTTGCCTTATATCTTATCTACCAGTCTTTCGTCATCCATCCTCTTCATGTGCCCAAACCTTCTTATTTTTATTGTATAGGAATTTATTGCGTTCAGTAATTTTCCATAAGATAAAGCCCGCCTATGTTTAGTTCCGAACTTAATATTGACAATAGCGCCTTAATCAATCTGAATGTACGTAGAGTACATTCAGATTGATTTTGTGAATGACCCTTAAAAATCCCAGACACGAATATAGCATCGTATTATTAAAGTTCACCCTGAATTTAGCTGACGTGGCACACTTGTGTAAAATATTTTTAACCCTTTAAATATATCTGCGTCATTCTAATGTATATTGAAATTAGTGTGTTGCTTTTTCGAGTTGTAATTTTGTGGTTAAGAAGGCTTTGATAAAACATGTATGTGCAGTTTTAATTTAGTCTCAGTTATTTAGATATTTCAGATATTCTTAGATTGATATATGTTGCTGTAGTGTAAAATAATTTCAACATATTTCTTTCAAGTTTTATATCCAGTTTTGTTAAAATTATATAAAAAATATTCATTAATCTTAAAATAGTCTTTATTTTATTATGACGTACATAACTGTAATATAATATTTTATTTAGGAATACTAGTGTTTGTCAGAAATATTTGGTTGTAGACAAATTATAGTTATACAGCTTATACAAGCGACCAAGGGCAATTTCTAGACATCAGGTTACACATTTCGCCACATTAAGCACAAAATTCGGTAACTATTTTTTTTTATCAAATGGGATTAGAGCGTTAGAGCAATTGCTAAACTATGAGACGGTGATTCGTTTGCGGCTGTGATATATTTTTAATTACAATTATTTAAAATTATATTATAATTGTGTTTATGTCACAAAATCTGTGATAGAGCAATAGTAAGCAATATAACATTTTGAAGAGGAATGATGTAACCTTGTGTAGGAAGACTTAAACTGAAACTTCAATGAAGAAAAATTGTCTCTTCGACTTTAATTCTTTTTCTTTGAATGCGTTTTGTCGAAAGCATAACTGAAATTAAAGACAAAGGAAAAAATACGAGATTTTTTATCTATCTTTTTATTTATACTTGCCTCACAGTAAGGTTGTACGAAGTGGAAGAACATTCTTAAAAGGCGCACAATAATAAAATTGTTATTTTAAAACTGTGGTTTAGGACGATGGGTATTGACTAATTCACTGTTTTTGCTTATCTGGTGTGATCCTTAAATTAATTTGCCAAGACAGATTATTCATTGTGATCAGTGTGTGAATTTTGCACATAGATCAGCAGAACTTATGAAATCTAGCGTACCAAGTAGATATTTAAATCGCTAGATGCGTGCCCATACCATAGATATATACATAAGGCCCACGACAACATGTCTTCGTTGGGAGAATGAGCTCACTCTTTTTGTCGTAGTGACTTCGGTTACGAGTACTGCGCACACATACTTAAAAATAAATGAATTTGTTTAAAAATGTGCTATTTTTTACTTTAGGCTAGTTTTTTGACAAGTCTACACTGTCAAACAAAACAAAGATTTTTCCAAATTGATGTAGGCTTAATTGATGATCATTGATGCCTAGATGAGAACGCTACACTGAAACATTTTTCAAATCAGGAACTACAGGTCCGCCAGTAGTTCCTTTGTATATTAGTATTAGATTAGACTAGATTTTATAAATCAGAGAACAAAATTAACCCTTGAGGTGCGATCAAACTAAAGGCAAAGTGCCACAAGTGCGAAAGGTCACGTTGCTGCAAATTTTCATTGGCATAGGTTACCGGAAAAAAAATATTTATGACACCTTAATGTAATTATATCACATAAATTGCATATCATTGTGTTGGTTACAAGATCAGTTATCATAATAATAACATGAATTACTACTAAATACTCACCTTTCCGGCAAAACAAGCTTATAAACTTAGAGGTTTGTTTTTTTTTCACTCGTTCACACAAACATTTCATCACATATTAATGAATTTCATTACTTGTTTGGTTCATAAACACAAAAACATTATCACATATACCTTTAGGTTTTCACATAATACATTATTTGTCTGTAACAAACGAATCTAACGCCACTAAAAAAATTATAATCCGAACGCGTAACAAAAAGTTCGCCGTGCCAGGCCGCCATGTTACTGTAACGAACACTGTGGCTGTGAATTATTTACCATTTGAGACACGATAACAGTGAAAATGTACAACAATGCTAGTATTTAGTTGCTAAAATATGTTTTCAGATAAATAATTTGGGTACTTTTATGTCTTTCATAACTATTAAAAGAATATTTATCATAAAACACTTACGAAAATAACGAGTTTCAAGAGTAAAAATAGCCCTTCTAAAAAGTTTTTGCCTTTTATCACTGTATTTCTTGGCTTTGTCACGAATAATGTCACTTCACAATTAATATTTATTTATTTCTGAGTAAATCTATATAAGTATCTTTATAAAATATTCACCGATTTCTTCCACAAGACAACTTTTATTATAAAGATCGCGGAACAAAACACAACAATGGCGGACGCTTTCGCAACTGAGACACAGGTAATTATATTTCAATATTTTTTGGCACGTTTCGTTTCCCTCACCCTTCTAAAACGATTTAGTTGCATAGAATATGAACTATTCTAATAGTTACTACTTTCGTTTCTTGGTTTAAGTGAAACAAAACGTGAGAAAACCGCGACCAATAAAACAATGTTTAATTGAGCACGACCGTGTGTGCCTCAAACACTTCGGACCACCAAAATTAGAGCACGACCGTGCGTGCTGTAATCACGTGGGGGGTTAAAATGAAATTCTGAATTGAGAACCACCCACATTTTCCAAGTCGTTTATTTTATTAGTGTGCGACCAAAGTGCGCCACTAGCCCTTTAGTGGAAAGAAATAAAGTAAAGCTTCGGTACATATATTGATCCTCTCTTTCAAATAAAGTCTCGATATTACGCATTGTAATACGTAACGGCGCAATCGTCAAGTCATTGAGGCCCCGAGTATTCCGTTCTCTCGACATTACAGCTCCTATATTGCAAATAAATTGCTTCAATACATCGTAATAATAAAGTATCGTATATTGCCGGTTTATTGCCTCAAAAATTTGAAGCGATAGAAGTAATATGTATAAGAAAAATGTTTATATTTAACCTTTTCTCGTCAAGTATAAGCTTTTTGTGCTGTTTTTATATTATAGTATGTAATATTAGTAATAAAAGCAATCATAGTTACAGAGTTGTTTTTAATATTGTCTTATTAATTCCAGGAATTTGTAAACACAGATCGGCAGAAATAAATATAGAGAAGTGTATTAAATCTTGGTATCTATCGGTTCACGAGGCTAAGCGTTTTCGTCACCGTCAAGTTTATATATGGGAGACCGTTAAAAAAATAACACCACTCAATGTCCCGGAGTTTCCATTGCAGAGGACTATAACCAACGGGGACTATAGTAGGCTGATAATGATGATGATGGGGGCACGGTGATCTGACAGTTGTTACATAAGTACCTATCCTCAAATACAATATTATACTCAACAATAGGATATGGTATAGTATGGTTTTTAGAATAAGTGGTTATGGGGATTAATTATTATTCGCACCACGTGGCAAAGTTAGTAAGAAGAAATTATGTCATATATTATTTTGTGAGGTTATATTGAAATGTGATTTGGATATTGATATTGTTTGGTGTATGATTGTGTGAAAAATATGTGTTATACTTAATATAATAATATTTTGATGTGTTGATATTTGTGTTATAATATAAGATATGCATTTGCAAAATATTTTCAGGTGTGAATACACTACTATAACTGAATACAAATACATGAAAAATAAGTAATAAATCAGCTCGGTGTATTGACCGCCACCAACACTCAGCTGATCGCCGCGAGTTCGCATTGCAGGTACCTAACACAAATAAGCACAAAGTACACGTACCTACCGTGCAATCTTATTCTGCACCAGTAATCAGTTTATTCTAATTTACTATCTATGTAACATTTGATGAAAATAGGATCCTATATCATCTGCTTGAAATGATTTTAGGTGAATAAGTATACTGTCTATATTGTATAAGAAAAATATTTTGTAAATGCATATCAACAGCCTATATAGGTACTCCGATAAACACCTGTGCAGCAAGTTACTAGCTATTTATCTGATTTGGTTGAGACTATTCTGCACAAACGTAATTAAAACAGCTTTTATAAGTTTTTAACAATATCTTCTAGTACTCTCTGTTAATACAAAACAAACATTTAAACCCTTTTTTGTGTCAATAATATCAATCAATAAATGACAAGCAATTTGCGCTCTTAAATCAAAATGTTATATTCCATTGACATACTACACAATGCACATTTATACGTATCGGCTTTCATATTTCCAGATGCGATACTGGCACAAAATAATATGATGAAATTGCACGCTACCTGAACTGGATATAAAATATTCAATTGCAAAACTGTACGACAAAATTGCGAAATGCTGTTGGTAACTAAATTCAATAAACAATATGCTAAGAATTACTAAACATTTTATTGAAAAGAAAGTCGCAAAAAACATTCAAATTAGTGAAAAGAGCTTCGTCTTGATAAAACAACACTTATTTCACGGTCCGAATTGAAATTCAGTAATAAAACTAGTGAATTTGTTCCGAGCGGCAATAAATTTTATTTATCCATCTCCCTCCTTCGCCTGCCTAAAGCATCACCCCCTCTCTGCCTTGAGTTACGATTCGACTATTATACTATCGTCATAGTGTATTAGTGTTCGAGTTTCTGCTTCTCCGCTTCTCCATTAGGATAATGGAAGACCAAGTTTAACTTCTTCCTATCCTATATCTGGGAGTACGCGGGTGGTGCCACCGCCAAGTTGAGCCAAGTAATGCGCATGAAAGAGTAGCTGTTCAATCAATGACTAACCTGTTTGACTGGTGCTTAGCATGCTAAGTAACTGACTACTACGTTGGTCGTGAATTTGATCCAAGAAAAGAATATATGAAATAATTTCATTATAATGTCTTGTACCGCGTTTAGATATACGAACCACGTTTAGATATACATAATTAGGCGAACTGAAACTCAATTTCTAGTTGTTACATACATTACAAAAATGCTGAATTAGCACAAAAATTAAGTTATCAACCTAGCAACAACAAACATAACGGCGTAAACTCAAAAAATAACGCCAGAAGCTCGAAACAGAGTGAAAATAAAATATGCCAGAAAGGCCAAACAAACAAAACCGAGTGTTTTGTACCCATGAACAAACACCATTGTATTTTGTTTAAACGTTCGAACAAGCCCACCTCGTGTACCGGTGGACTAAATAGAGATTCTTTTAATGACTTAGCTAGTTTTCGGCCAGTTTAGTGAATGTATGACTTTGTGGCGATTTTTCTCCTTAGTTATATAGTCGCAGATCAGTTTCAAAAATATTGTTGAACTGAAAAGATCATGTAGATTTCATATTTTGAAACCTTTTACTCGTCAACGTCTTAGTAAAATTACAAAAAATATGTATTTCCGAAAATAGCCATTTCGCCTGTTTTCGGCCACCGGTGCCAGTTTTCGGCCACAATTTTGCTAGTTTTCGGCCACTAATATAGTATATGAAAAATGATCTCTATTTGCTATTCAGTAGGTTCTATAATGGAATAAAAGCAAAGAAATTTATGAATCAACGATTTTAATAAAAACCTTTAAATTATTTATTATAAAAAATATTATTAATAGTAGGAACATAGATCTGAAAATAATTGCAATAAAAAAAATATTGAGATTACGGAAAAATGTTTAACTCAAGATCATCATTGTAGGGGTATCAATGATGTGCGTTGTAAGAGATAAATAAAGAATCGAAAAGAAGAAATATATACTTTTACTGGTACCAGGTTACAAAATAAATATACTACAAATCTACGACCTAACTGTATGGGAGCGGG
This sequence comes from Euclidia mi, assembly GCA_944739405.2. NCBI lineage: Eukaryota > Metazoa > Arthropoda > Insecta > Lepidoptera > Erebidae > Euclidia > Euclidia mi. Next base: position 6,312,825 of record OX123182.2, read on the forward strand.
AAGACGACTGCCGCGCTGCGCTTATACAATAGCGCGCCTTGTATATTTTGTAGCGTCAGCAGCCGCTACAATATTCCCCCCTTTATAAACGAAAAAGAACGAAACAAAAATTAACAATAAAAATATGACATGTCGAAATAATATCAGTACAAAATAACAAACAATAGCTTCAATATAAAATAACAATAAGTACATGCTAGCGCTCTGATCACGTTATCGCAAACAATTATTGTACCTACGCATCAACTTACCGGAGCGCTAGTTCTGAGAATGCATACTAAGTGAAAATACTGTACCGACTGATTCAACATGTGGCACGTTATATACTGTCGGATTTATTTTTATAACTAAAGATTAACTTAACACGATAATTAGACAAATGCCGTTTTTGTCAAACTTCTTTTGTTCTTCGTAAGCCGCTTGTACAGAGAGCTGGTTGTACGAAGAAGCAAATACGTTCATCTATCCTACCAGCGATCATCGTATGCTGCCTGGGCCGTACTGAGGGTCGACAGGGTGCGCTATCCAACACTGAGCGGTATCCATCCTCGCTTCCAAGTGTGATCAGCCGCATCGACGCGTGCACTGTCCCGTAGAGTGCCACCGCCGGTCCCGTGTCGTTCAGCTACCTCGGAGTATGCTGCGTATTGTTCATCTTGGTGCGGAATGCTGCCTCGCCGCCAAGGTCAATACGCCTTACGCCTTGTGCCTCAACGTACGCACTGTCCTGCAGAGTCCCGTTGTCCTGCAAAGTGCCGCCGCCGTCGTATGCCGCTCCGGAATGCCGCTGCTGCCCATAATGCCGTAGTCGCTGTTGTCGGCAGATCGTCGTGTTGCTTTTTCCAGAGGTTCCACATGTATGCAAATCCTTCACGCGTTGCACGTGTCCTGACTCAGGTGTTCTGCGCAGTTAGGTCGTAAGCCCTTTCGGTCGTAATAAAAAGGGTGAGTCGTCTCCCATGAGTTCAGGCTATCTCCGTGTCCATGCTGCTCGGCTGCACGCTGTTGCCACGCTGCACATGCGCTTATTTGATTCCGCTGACCATGTGCACGTGCGTCGATGCCGCGTTGCCGCCGAAGCTCTACCGAAGGTTACGTGTCCGTTGTCAGGGGTCACCAATGTAGGGGTATCGTTGATGTGCGTTGTAAGAGATAAATAAAGAATCGAAAAGAAGAAATATATACTTTTACTGGTACCAGGTTACAAAATAAATATACTACAAATCTACGACCTAACTGTATGGGAGCGGGAAGACGACTGCCGCGCTGCGCTTATACAATAGCGCGCCTTGTATATTTTGTAGCGTCAGCAGCCGCTACAATCATCATCTTTAACAATAACTCTTATCTCATTCTCCTTATTTATTTCCTTAATATTTTCGAAATCACTCTTTTCAGTATCAGTCTTATTCATATCAGTCTTCTCAGTATTGATTTCTACATCTTGATCAATATTTTGAATGTTATTGTCCGTGTTTTGTTCTTTGGTAATCTCGTTTTCGTCTTCGGTCTGATTAATCTTTGGGATATTAACTGTTTTTTTGTTCTTATTAACTATCTTCGGTTTTTTTGGTATCGTTTTACTTTTTTTTGTTGCTTTTCCACTTTTCTTTTATTTTTTTCGTCTATCTTTTTTGCTTTTCTTTTTCTTTCATATTGTGGAAATCTCTCCAAGCTTCTGACGATATCGCACTTGGAAATGTATTAATATTCTTCTTTTTTGTATTTGAAATTCCAGTTTGACTAATTAGAAATCTCAAACGATTTTTAAATGGATCATTTTTTGGAGACATTGGTGACGGGGGAGCATGCACTTCGGCTACCGTAATTTGTGTTGCATTTGGGTCCCCAGTCAAGTTTATGTCGGCTATGTTTAAAACAGAAATGTCACTTAATGAAACGTATGATCGAATATCTGGAATTGAGATATCATCAAGCAAAGAAAAGTCTTCAATAACACTAACACTTTCTGCAGTATTTACATTTGCTTTTCTTGTCATATTATCGAAAACACGGAAATGTTCCATTGCCATTCCTCTTTCAGTCAAATAATATTCAAGATCTGTACACCATTTTCTGATCGAACTCTCTTTTACCGCTTCTCTGGCTTTATTAATACTTTCAGGTTCACGTAAGCTAATCTCCGGATGCCTTCTTAGAAAACTTTGGTACCAAGTTTGTCCCGGTCGCCCTTCAGGAAACTTATCTTCTTTTGCGATATCTTTTACTAATTTTGTAACTGTTTCCAGCAAGACGTCTTTGCTTACAGGAATACCACATTTTGCTAATTCTATAATCCAGTCCACAACTTTTTGCTTTCTGTCAAGGCCTAACATAGGCTCTGGACCAACTTTTCGAGGCTGTTCTTTCGTTCTACCTGAAATTCGATCTTGGATAGTTGACCGAGGAACACCATAAAGTCGACAAGTTTCTCTAATGCCTTTTTTTCAATCCTTATGGCCTGAACAGCTTTAGCTAACGCTTCTTCGGTATATATTGAAAATGAGTTCTCTTTTTTCTAATACCTTTTTTAAGTTTCTTTTTTCTGGAGGCATCTGAAAATAAAATTAAGATATTTAATTACTTTACTTATCTTTACACACATTTGCATTGCAAACTCATTAATTGTTCCATTAAATCATGAAAAGTAAGCTATGTCGTGGCGAACATAGACATCAAGTTTTCACCCAGAAATAAAACTATCATAATTTATTGTTTGAGACCTCTACAACCAGGGCTTTTGACGTTTTAAAAAAGCTTTTATATCTAAAAAATTTGACGTGATGAGGATAAAAAAATATCAATAAATTATCCCAAATAGCTTATCTAATAAATATGTTTCATTTTAAAAATAATAAAACTGCATCGGAACCTTCACTTTATTTGAAGGTATTTAAGTTCTTTTTCCGTAATCAAAACTCACGGAAATTAATACTTGAATTTTGCACGTGTAAAATTATATTCAACAATACCTATGCCCATACGATTGCAAGATTTTATTTATCTTCATTTACAATATCAATAGTTTAATAGATATTTTTTATTTACAGACGCCAGCACATCAACCTACTCCAATCTGTGAAATTACTTTATTTGATTTTCAACTTTATCACCAAAGTAGAAGGTTCATTTTCAATTGTGAAAATTTTACAGATTGGGGTAGGTTTATGTGCGTCTGTACATACCTACACAATACAATTTTTTTAAATATGACCGAATGCTAGATTGAAAACATCTGATTTCCGACCGTCCTTTTAAAAAGGGTTGAAAACTAAGTTTACTTCTACTAATTTTCGGCCATATGCTTTTGGAATGGCCGAAAAACAAAAAAAAATGATAAATTTTCGGCCGTATCGTTAAAACTGACCGAAAACTGACATGAATGTATTAGTTTTCAGCCGTTGGTCAACTTGCCTAATTTTCCAAATAGCTGATAAATCAAATTAAAGGAATGTCTCTTTATGTCTGTATTGTTCGTCTGAGAGAAGATTTAGATTCAATTAGTTTATTCATTGTCATTTATTATCTTTAGTTTTTACTGACCGAGAATCAGTTAGCAAATTATTAGTTTTCGGACACATCGCTTAGCCTAGGCCGAAAAGTAAATATTAAAAGTCCTGTTTTCGGCCGTCAAATATTCAATGACTAAAAAGTGTAATTACCACATATTTGGCTCAAAATATGCGGCCGAAATCTAATCACACAATTGAGAAGCGGTTCTGCTTTTTGTCCAAACTATTTCCGTTGAAGTATTTCTTATTAAATATTAGAAATAATTAATTCAATGTGAATGGTTTTCTTCTAGATCTCGGCCGGCCGGCCGAGAAAGAGATAGTCACCCAATCATTATCTAGTTACCCGGCCCTCGATTTTAGATGTAAATAACATAATCTTTCTTCTATTTTAAATAAAATAACACTTATTAAACTTATCTCTCGTAGACAGAACATCAACTTATATTTATATATCGACAAACAACGTTTAAACTTACCTTGCAAAAATTCCGCGCGCACAATTTTTTTCACTGATTTCGACATACTTGTGCACTGTAAGACTTTTAGAGGCTCGCTGACGATACAGTTGGATCATTAAAATGCTAGAAATTTAAAATGTTGTAGGTTTTACACCAATAAATTAAGTAGTCGTGGTTTTTTAAATGAGTTGGGTAAAGTTGCCTTATTATATTAATATAACGACATATTGGCCGAAAACCAGAGGTGGCCGGAAAATCAGCTAAGTTACCCTATATTTTAAACAGAACAGCTGGCTGTGTGGAGAACGGAGTATGGGCTAAAAAATGTTTTGTTCTTGATGCTACACGAAAATAAAATGATACTTTTCAGTAAATTATTAATACAAATATTATACTATATAAGATATTTACGAAAGTCTGTTTGTCATGCTTTCACGGCTAAATAGCGGAGACGATTTGAATATTTTTTGCATGGCGATTATTAGACATAGTTGAAGACCCGGGACTCGGGAAACAGTCTCTATTACCGAAAGATATAATACTTTAAAAGAAATGCGAGGTAAAAAATAACTACATTAATAGAAATTTAAAGTTTTCTTTCTATTCTCTTATTGGTTGTTATTTATCGATACGTTATACTCGTGCAGACAATTAGCATCAATGTACTTTACAGTTATTTTATTGGAAACGTCTACTTAATAGTTTGCGGTCTAGTTAGAATGCTCTTTGACCGCTCAGAGATCTAATAAGGTATGCATGAGAGTAGTAAACTGCGGTAAACTCTGACCACTTCAACCGTTTGTAGCATTGTACTGTAAGTTCGAGAACATTCGATGTCCGTCTAGAGGATTATGCACCAGTTACAAGTTTTGTCATGATATTGATAGTTGCTAGAATATCTGTCCGTACTTATGCAAAAAGGAACCACCCAGCAAAAACGCACTTCTGAGATATCAATGGATTTACAAAAATATGTGCAGCTCTGTTAGATTAAGTTAAATATTACATTTATTTTATATAATTGTATTGATAAATTACTCATTTAAGTATGTGTATATAAATTTGCTCTGGATACTCTTAATTTTTCTAGATAATTAAGAAAATATGCATGTGGTTCCTTTTAACATTTACTAACTAACAGCTTTTCTCATATGCAAAAAAGAACCACAACCCATGGGTTTCATGTATATCGGTAAAGCCATGGATTCACCAATATATACATGAAACAAGGTATTATCGTAATAAACCTTTGATATGCAGCCTATAGCAATCCACTGCTGGACATAGGCCTCTCAGTAACAGTACATGGTTCTTAGCCTTTCGCATCCATTGCGTCCCGGCCTCGATTTCAGATCGTCTGTCCACCTAACCAGGTGCCAACCTACCTTACGCTTACTGAGACGTGGTCTCCACTCTAGGACAAGCTTGGTCTAACAGCCATCAGTACTTTTGCAGATATGACCAGTCCACTGCCTCATAAGCTTACTTATTCTGTGAGCTATGTCGGTAGTTCTGGTTCTTTGTCGGATAACTTCGTTGCGGATTTTATACTCGCTGCGTGACTTTAAGTTTGGGGACTAGTCCCACTGTGAGTGTCCACGTCTTGGCACCGTACGTCATAACAGGTAGGATGTATTGGTTGCAGACTTTGGTCTTCAGGCATTGTGGTAGGGGCGAAGAGAAAACTTGACGTAGTTTGCCAAACGTTGCCCAACCCAACTGGACACTACGGCCAATTTCCTTCTCGAAGTTATTGCTACCAAGCTGGACAACAAGCTGTTGCTCATGGTAGACATACTTTTGAACACATTCAAGCATCCATCCGTGGACATAAACTGATCCCGTCATGATGTGTTCGTCTAACATAATCTTAGTTTTGTTCAAGTTCATGCCGAGACAAGTTCTCTTCGAGAGGCTCCGTTTAGGTTGTGGAGCATCCCGCTCAACTCTTCCAGGGACTCCGCAACGATGACGATATCGTCAGCAATCCGAAGGTGTGAGATGTATTCGCAGTTAATGTTTATGCCCAGTCCAGGCCAGTCCAGCATCTTAAAGATGTCTTTGAGTGCGCTGGTGAAGAGCTGATTAAAATATTAAGTCTCCCTGCCTCACACCTCGTTGCACTCGCGTCGTCGGGGCTGGAGTTGGATGGTCTTAGTGGCGATATCATACAAACATATCAACGCCTCGATGCCGATGTAGCGCCAATCGGTACGAGACCGCTGCAGAGCAACCAAAACCACCCAGGTTTCGATGGAGTTGAAGGCTTTCTCGTAGTCCACGAAAGCCATACACAGCGGCTTATTGTACTCATTGGTCTTCTGTATATTCTGCCAAATAGTATGGATGTGGTCTATTTCCTGTGGCTGGAAATCATCAAGATTTTTGGCGAGGCTGTTTGTTAGCACTCTTGAGAAAAACTTGTAGAGGTGGCTGAAGAGTGAAATGGGTCTTTATGTTTTCAGCGAGATTTTGTCACATTTTTTTGAAGAGCAGGACAACCGCACTCCCGCTCCACGCCTGAGCTGTAAGGCCCTGATGAATAACGGAATTAAAGAGGCTCGCCAGCTCTTTCAAGACTACAGTTCCTCCTGCTTTTAAGAGCTCTGTGGTGATTTCGTCATCTTATGGAGACTTGTTGTTCTTAAGTTGCTCGAAACCTTCTCGTACCTCGCCTTGGTTGACATTAGGGATGTTCTCCGTAGGTTGGCGCGGGAGTTGGGCTCTATAGTCATCATTGCCTGGTTTCAAGAGTTTAGACTTCCATGATGCGATGCAGGTCTTTGTAGAAACTATCAATTTCAGCTAGAATTTTGAACTTTAAGTTTACGCCTTCCGCAGTACAATAAAATTACGTAGTAGTGGTTCTGCTGTTTACAAAATTTATTTATACATGGTAGAACCGAATGCTTACGGTTCCATTTTGCAAAAAAAAATTAGTCATTAAAATATGAATTTATTTTACGCATAATGGTACCACAGAAACTTGGTTCCGTTTGGTGTATTATAATAATTGTTAATAATAGAAATATTTTTAATGTAGAATGGTACCAAGTATCTGTGGATCTGTTTTGCATAAAATGACATGGAATTTTTATGGTTTATTTGTTTGATGAAACGAGTCCCATGGTGCTATGGTTCGGTTTTGCAATATGTATAATGTGTGTTTTTGCTGTTGGTTCCTTTCTGCTTTTTGTAAAACTTGTTTCCAAGGAAAAAATCATGTGGATCTTTTTTGAATAAGAAAATAAACCATTTTTAAATTAGTATTCTTCAAAAAAAGCAAAAATCTAAATTTGTCGTGTGGTTCCTTTTTGCATAAATACGGACATCTGATATTTTAATTTGCGATAGCGTCGTTTTTATTTGACTAATGACCTAATTTTTGCTTTGGATCAGCTGTACTTTAATCAATATCAATATATTGCTGTCATTTTAGACAAATACTGCGAGACAAAAACATGGTGATGTTTTAAAGCCGTCTATCACAATATCCTACCTACGAGGCGAACGTTGAGGTACTTCTTAACACTAATAAGTACAGTAGACAGGCGTCATAATAATACAACTTTTATTGTGTCTCGAATCAGTATCCGAGACAACAACTACTCTATGGAACTGTCCTTCAAAGCGTTAATTCGACTTGTCACCTAAAGTAAACCTCCATCGGATTTATTTTAAACTATTCGTTTCAATTTTTTTTTAGATTTTTCAAAGAGAACAAGAGACAATTGGCTATATCACAGATCGAGTAGGGCTATATTTAAAGTTGTCGTGGAACAAAGAATCACCAGCAATATCAACATACGTCGCATTCGTCTTGTCGTTTGGCATTACCTCAAAAAATATAACATAACCTAACTGTATGAGTGACTGCTCGCAATCAGGAGAGTAGCCCATCTTCCAGCGATGACGCAATGGTTATAGAAATATTTTATACTAGCAGCCCGCCCCGGCTTCGCACGGGTGGACATTTGTTTTTTAAATATCTTTCTATCTATCGCCCCCATAGGTACCCCGGGCACATACCTCTGTCTTTTCGAAGTTATGTGTGTCTTAATAATGTGCCAGGTAGATGCCAATAGGCTCGCCCCCTATTACATTGGGACTGAAACATAACTGGCGAAGTGTGAGTGTGTAATACACCTCTGCCTACCACTTCAGGGTTAAAAGGCGTGAAGTTATGATTCTTTCTATCTACATATCTATATAGTCAAGCCTGTCTCCCATTAGTTTAGGCAGAGACTATGGAAAGCCACATGCTTCGGTTTGAACATGCCTCTTTCACTTCCTCGACATTCATTAATCTCATCATGCATGCGCACTAATAAGGGTACTTTTAATTTGGCTCTTTTTCGCCTTGGGCGTTCCCTGCCGTCATGTCCATACCATTACTTATAACGTAATGACGAGGCGACCAGAGTAACCACTAGGCTATCAAGAAAATTTTAAATTTAAAAGACAAAAATTAGCTCTTCTTTAAGTGTTTTTCCTCTAGTAGACCGCTGAATATTTGGATTCGATCCTTACTGGGATCAAAGATTTATGACTGTGTTTTGTTTAATCTACATAAACGTTTAAGTAATCATAGTATTTATATTTCGTTATATACATTCATACATACTGTAGGAAAATTAAATAGAATCACTTGAAGATGTAAGACACCTCTTCCATTCTTCTATAATGACACTTTGATCTCAACTTGACATGAGGTGACGGCTTCACATTATTAATACAACAAATGTACATATATGTACATGAGTTGTTCTTATGAGCCGAATCAAGATGTCTACGTGAGTATTAAATTGTTCATTATAGCTTTTTATACTGTGTAGCAAAACATCTGAGCGCTCTCCATAATGTTGACATGTGAAGTTTGCCTACCTCCGCTAGGCCAGTCGTAGACTATGGTCTAATGGTTGATCATCATGGTCCTAGCATTATCTCGGTTGCATCCAAGATACCGATAACCATTGAAATCTACTAACTAGTTTAACCAGATGACGGAATAGTTTTTTCATAGAGTGACTGCCATCTGACCTGTGTAACCCAAAGAGACAACGACATTCTTTGTTTTAGAAAATTGACTTACAGTCGTAATCCTTTTTAAAGTGAATAGAAGTTCGTATAAAGTAAGACCTGCCTAAGCAGGGCTGGTGCTCCATTGATAATATGATGCAAGGTCGAATTTCGAAGAAGACAAAAGCACGTTTCTCGGTAACACCTTGAGCCTACGTAAATTTCGTGAGTTCATCAGTCATGATAACTAAGGCAGATACATCATTCAAATTACCGGGACCTTGGTACAAATCTTTGAATGTGATTTAGCTGGAGTTGACCGTCCACTGCGGGTCAATATTGACAGATTGTATCTGTTGTTTTGTTAAGTGACCAATCTGGAACGTTTCAATTGGATCATAATTCATGGCCAGCCTTCATAGCTGTTTTCTTATAACGATACTTGCACAAACGATGTTGAATTAAAATTGTTGTTTTAGTTATATTAAAGCAAACTTTTTTTTTTTTTTTGGTATCGGGTTGGAAAATCCTCATGGAGTCCCTCCGCCCTGGGGGATGGTCGAAGGGGACTGTCAGACGCTTACTGACTAAAAACCAACCCGTGTGCCTCATGCACCCGTGTGTCGGAGGGTCGGGTTTCGCCCAAGCATACGTCGCAACCCCCTGACGGGTACCGGCCCGCCAGATGATCCGGCGGGCCCCGAACAAAACCCCCTTGGCGGCGGATGAGGGTGTTGGGCTCCGCCGCCAAAACACCAAGCGGCCGCAGAGGATAGGGAGGACGGCAACGCAACACCGCATCTCCTCTTCCTCTACGGCCCCACCGCGACGCTTGAATGGTGCGCCCCCATTTGGTCGTGGGAGATAGGGCGCGTGGCAACGCAACACCAACACGCCTCTCCTCCCGCGACCGCACCCGACTGCGAGGGACAGACAGAACTGTCCCCCGCACCCGCACCTATGGACGCATCCTACGCAGGCCCCGTCAAGCCACCGCGGAGCGTCCCCTCCTGGATCCCTCTTAGCTTCACCGCGGGTAACCAATCCTCTGTTACTGAGCCCCCCCACCACGACAAGGTGGAGATCCCACGGGGGGGATATTAAAGCAAACTGCTTTAACACTATATTAGTTTTATTTCCTTCTTTTAATCCGTTGGTGTCACTCATAATATCACAAAAACTACCGAACCAATTTTGATGAAATTTGCACTGTTCCCTAAGTTAGAATATACCTGATTCAAAACAAAATATTACCTCTTCAATAGTGTCTCAAATTATTTTAGTGTCTGAGAATTCGGTTAAATATATAGCATTTCTTTTTAAAGTTTATAGGCTTTTTTTATAGGCATTTCTCATCGCTGAAATACAACACAGCAAATTTGACTGGGGTTTCCTGTAGAACAAACATGATATTTCGTAGCATTTCGTCAACCAAATTCGCCCCAGTTCAAGCCGAGGTATATGTGAGTTCTAGCATAAGATAACTCTGATGCTTACTAGGCTTGAAATGTAGGTCAATAGGCGAAAAATAGGGAGCTGAACAGAGCTGTCGCAATGGAGATAAGACTCACCTTTGTCTGAATATGAGTTAAGTATATAATAGATACTTACTTACTATTAAGATTTGCTTGCAACATAGTATTGCCATTTAAAGTGATAATTCTATTAGTCATCAAGTCACAGAAACCCTGAGAAATTGATCGTGCCTCTTGTGTACATAGGATCGTACAAATAAATGTGATCTTAAAGCAGCCGTGCCAAAATATCAGAGGTAAATGAAATTGCTAGGATATGTATCTCAGATAGATATTATTAAATCGGTATTTTGTTACTACATTTGTCACGCTTGTTTGGCTTTAAAATATACAAAACTTATAGTTCTTAATGGTCGAACATAGCCAATGCATGGTAATGCGAGATTTATCTACCCAGTAATCAAGTGCCCACGGCTAGTGCAGCTTACACCAAAACGTCTATACTTTAATGGCCTATATCAGCTCAAAGAGTATTTTTTACCTATGCTTGATCTCATTTCTTCATCTATATCTATGCTCGATTTAATCAGAACTAGTTCAGCGGCATAGCCATGAAAGCATAACAGACAGATGGACAGACTCCCGCATTTTAATTATTAATACGCATGACATGAACTTTCTGTTTCTTTATAGTCTTTGTTAGTAAATATCAAAGCTATAACTTCTAAGTTTTTGTTATGAAGCACTCATTCTACCATCGTTCCGCTAGAAACACAAACAGCGGTCTGAAAATATAACTTCACACAAGTTTGCATCGCAGTCAGGTACACTACGCTTTCAGTTAGAAATTGCATCCGTTCGATACAGAGAACACACTAGTACACTTAGAACTGTGCTAAAACTGTTTTAAGGAATTACACTTTTATTCTAGAGAGTAACATGAACTTGCATATGAGTGTGTTTTGTGAGAATTGTGGTTAAGGTCCGTGAAAAGAATGCTTTTATACTATTCCATATAATACTAGAGGAAGCTCGCAGCTACACCCGCACATTTTGTTTAAAAACAATTTCTTCTCGATCCCGTGGGAATTTCGGGCAATCCCTTCTTAGTCTCGGCTATTATGCATCTCTATGTATTACAATAAAGATGAAAATTTTGTGACGAGCTTTCCTCAGGGTATGCTTATATTTCAGATTCATCGATTAAAGCACGTCTGAAATGACACTACATGCAGTACCGCAAGCTTTTTTGAAAAATGAAACGAACCGATTGGATTGAAAAGTTCTCTTGTAGATGAGGCAGGTAATAAACTGATGGCTGGGAATTATGGCTTTTGCTTCTGATGAATGATTGAAAAATGAGACAAATAGAATTCAATCCCAAATTTGCAAGCTACTTTTTTGATTTACATTTGACTTGAATGTTCAGTTCTTAATAGTAATATTATAAAGTAACTTTATAAATGTAGGTTATTTGTTTTTTGTTGTTCAATACAGCCTATTATCTATACATCTAAAATTCCTGTCGTACTTTTAAATTAGATTAGATGTCAAATCGGCAATTAATATCATATCAGAATTAGTAGAGATATCGACGGATAGACGGATTGACAAGCGCCATTTTCAATATTCGAACCATACATGGATTTGGAGATTCGAGTTTCGTATTTGACATATTTTGTATGGAGCTTATGTCAAAAACGAATCTTAATTCTATAGATCTATCTATAGATCGAATATTGAATTCCGTAGTAAGAAGAGAGAGATATCGGTCGTGCCTAGGCTATTAAATCTTACCTATGAATTAATTAACGAAGAACAAAAGTTCCGCATGCAAACAATCCCTTAAAAAAGTAGCGATCCCACAAAAGTTTAACCTAAATATCAAATAGAGTGCAAATAACTGCAAGATTCAGGACAAAAGCGATAAAATTCATCGCTTGCGATTGTATAATCTGCAAAATAAATCGACAAATTATGTAAAATGGTGTGTAGTTTATACTTTCTTAACATTAAAATTCGTGTCTATATTGTAGACTAGTAGTTTAAACTGAACACTA